>UWZB01000118.1:39371-57716 GCA_900536885.1 Peniophora sp. CBMAI 1063
ATCTTGCGCAGCCTAATTTATAGATGATGAGATTAGACGCGGAGACGCGGTCGGGCAGAGCGTCTGTGGCGTACCTGCAGTTGGCGCAAGCTTTGCCACGCGGTAAATAGGGTGTCGTCGATAAGCTGAAGACATCCGTAGTGCCATGTTGGGCCATCTGTGGCGGACGGGTATGGCGAGGAATGGAACAAAGGCTGAACTGTGCGTGGCGCCTGACGTTTTATAATCCGCAGGACGTTTCCAGCCCTGTCCAGTCACCACAATGGGTGCGACGCGTCCTGGCTGACGAATAATGGGCGGTTTTCTTCTGCCGGCAAGATTCAGCCTGACGATGACAAGGCGCACGGGCCTGGAGATGAGACAGCGTGCTCCTTGTGCTGGAGCAGGGCGGGAGTCAAAATCCTCTTTCGGCAGGGTTGATATACCTGCGGGTAACCGAGAGGCTACCACGGTGCCGTCAGCAACAATTCGCCGTGAAAAATAAACCCCAGACGGACTAAGGTTAAGAGATCAGTGCGAGGCCCGGAATGCGGCACGCGTTGTTGGCGCACCCGGACAAGCGTCATCTGAAGAGAATGGCATCTGTTCGAGAAATGAACCTAGGACACAACGTAAAGAGAAGCGACGACACTGTGGCACAGCCGCCGATAACAAGGAGAAGATTGACGCGTTGACGTGTGGTGGAGGTTGCTTTACTTTCGCACTCAACAAGACGGGCGCTGAAACGAAGCATCAATCGGCCGGTCATAACAAGGGCTCCGCGACCGTCGCACCTCATGCATCATGTCGCGCAAGGGACGAGGGATGACCGAGGTGGACCTATAGCAAGCCCGAGGCGGACCTACAGCAAGCGCGCGGCAGGCCCTGGGGGCGCACCTCGGGCTGAATAAGCGCCAATATCAGCAGGGTATCTGCAGATCCTTAGCGAGAAGTCTCCGGTAGCGGCGCCTGCAAAGATCACTGCCGGCAGCTGAACTATGCGCACAGGATGTCCCGGGACGAGATGGTGGCGCGGTTTCGGACGAGCAGAACCGGTGCGACAAGTCGTCTCTCGCAATCGTCAGCATGCGCTCGCAGGTCCGTCGTGAGTCCACGAACGCCCACATACTCGATCACGATCGATACCAGAACGCTGATCGTCACTCGTGTAAGTATTCTCCGTCTAGAGCGGCCGCGCCTGGGTTCCTGCACCGACGGTGCCACCCAAAGACCGTCTCCAACAGGGCCGACAGCAATCGAGGTGTGGCGTGAGTACTGGGTGCCTCGGCCGCCGGGCCGTCAAACGTCTTTCAGATTTTCTCGAAGCGGGTGAGCTTCCAGCACAAACCCGCACGGCCAACTCCCTCTCCCTGCATCCCATTCGAGCCACGCTGCGCGGTCACTGCGCAGCAGACTGGTCGCTAAACAAGGGTTTCGCGCGCTCCGAAGCGATCAGGCGGCGGTCCATTGCGATATGGATACGTGCGGAGACCTGGTCCCGCGGTTCTCAAAGAGCGAGGGCTTTCCCGTCGTCTGATCTAGAGAGTCACGTTTCCTCTTAGCTTACACAGATGCGAGATGTCATGGGTTAGAATCACCTTCAATCCACGTTTGATATAAGATCCTCGCCGCAATGAGATTGTTTGGAAGTCCTATCTTGTCAAAGACCGCGGGAGTTCGATGGAGCACTCTCGCACTGGTTGGCACGGAATAGCTTTGGTGTACATTGTCCCCAGGCCGTCCGTGAAGAAACTCATGTCTACTAGAACGGAGGCGACCGCGGTCACAAATCTGCTCATGTCAAATATTATGCATCATGTTGGTGGTCAACGACGAAGAGACGTGCACCAAGCGTCGTGTGTCGCAAACTGCCGAAACGGATTGCCACGCTAGCAGCGCGCGAGAACGTAAAGTTCCGACAAAAGACTCCCTGTCGGAAGGAAAATAATACAGCAGTAGCCCACCGCGAGGGTCGAACTCGCAGCCTTCAGATGATCTCAAAGTTGAGTTGAACCCGCCCTGTAAGAGTCTGACGCTCTATCCGATTGAGCTAGGCGGGCCATGTAACTAGATATAAACCACTACATATATTATTTTGACGCTCATCCTGCCATACTTGGTAACTTGAGTGCACCTTTCCTGACCGGCTGACCTTATCACTACGTCTGCTGTGCGGAGGGTATACTACTGCACACATGGTGGACACTGCACACAGGGTGGCTGACCTCCACTCCTAGTCACATTCTCACGCTGCATTCGTCCGCTACTGCATCTTCGTACCTATTGGCATGGCTCTCCCTTGCGATTATGATTTGGCAGCAGCAGAAAGAGACGATTTGCATACTATAAGGCGGTTCATTGAAGTATTACCTCGCAACACTCGCTTGAGGCTCGATGCCAATTTCCTGCAGCTATAGAGCGCTGTACAGTACTGAGTCCATACCGACCGCTACGTTATGCGAGAAGTATGAGTCTTCCGATGCACATCAACGCTGTCAGCTGCTCCAGTCGCTCGGCACCACGCGTATTCAAGGGCATACCCCAGTGCTTGGCATTGTGTTGGACTGTTTCAAGTTTCAGCTCCCACCATGATCTACAAGGGCGCCAGCCAGGCTTTTCTCCTTTCATCGCTACTCAGCCCATCGTCGGCGTGCCGTTTGTCGTCGGTGAGGGTGCTTTGTCGACGGAAACGTATACCGGGTATGTGGTTTTGATGATTTGAGGGTGGCAGGTGACGACGACGACAAAGGAACGTTGTTCGCCTTGAGTGATGGCGACATAACGAGCACATTAGCCTTCATCCGAGCCTAAACGGATTTGATCAGCTTGATGTAGAACTGTGGGAGAGTCTCGCCAACAACAGCACTTCTTCCCGGCGGCAGATACGGTGATCCTCGACGGTATCCTGCAGAGTTACCCCGAGGACCCCACGCTCGGTTCGCCCTTCGGAACTGAGACGAACAACTCTATCACGCCGCAGTACAAGCGGTTCGCATCAGTTCGAGGCGATGTCATCTTTCAAGTTCCTCGTCGTCTCTTGTTGACGGAGCATACGTGCAATGCCAGCGCCTTCGCCTTTCGTAAGCTCCCCTGCTACGCCGGCGCTCCCGCAGTTAATGGTGATCAGCGCGCGACTCAGTATACAGAAAGAGTAAGGACACCCCTGTCCTTGTATCGGTGCGAGGTTATTCACTGCGCGCTTGGGAAAACAACTGAATGGGTTGCTATAGGCCCATGGTAGCGAGGTGCCTGATGTATACGGAGGTACGCGCTCACCGATGCGCTCATCAACTTCGCGACGACTCTGGATCCCAACGGTCCTAAGTACACCCATTGATTGGCCGGAGTACGCTGTGGATTCGCCCGCGCTGTTCACAGTGAACGATGGCAACACCACGGAATTGATCACGGAGGATGATACCCGGGCAGAGGGCAGGCGGGGTCCCGCTGAGGCATTCCGCGCTGATCCGTACTGAATTCACATTATGGTCGGGATTTCTTCCATTCCGTAGTAGTCAACAGACTATACTTGGTGGTCTCAGTCTTCAGGCACGACGCCAAGGTGCAGTAGGATATGTAGACGTAGATTTGGGGGAGAACAAACCACGTTTGTTTGATACATTCTATGTAATACCAGTCATTCGGTTCCTGCTTCATTGACATGCATGAGTTCGGAGGTCTGTTATCGAAGACATGACAACTGCGCACCTGCGATCATCTTCTATCCTGGGCCTTCCACCTAATGCACCTCAACTCAACCTCAGTATGTCGCGCGCCAAACACTGTGAAGCACAGCTTGAGATGATGCCATGTCCAGCCGGCATCTCGACGGTAATGTGCGTGCAGTCAGAACGAAGGCATCTTTAGCGGCGCCACGCTTCGCGAAGACAGTGGGAAAACATTAGTGACGGGACACGGATGTCGCAGTCAATCTCACAAGGCCCATCTCGACAGATGGACTCTGAGACGTATTGACTCTATCGTGGTGGCGGTAGGCAGCGAAGAGCACGCGCGTGGAGGGAGTGTTGTGACAGACGCGTTACGCAGCCGAGACGCCGAACGCGTCGCACTCGCGCCTTGCTCGCTTACGGCTCCGAACTACCACCAGCTCATCCATTCATCTCCAAATTGACCATAATGGAGGACAAGATGCCTATCTAAAGTATACGTATTGGCGTCATCTTCCAAGCTCTCTGTCAAGATCCTCAACCAGAAACCTCCAAGAGCCTCCAAGACGGGTTATATCCCGTGTGCCGCCCTGAAGATCTGTCATCGCGAGTAACTGGACTGCGAGTAGCGACTCTCCGCAGTGCCCGCCCGCTGCCTTACTTGGCCAATGTGCGAGATGGGCTGCAGTCTGCTCCGAGGCCGACCGGGCTATTTTACCAGGCCCGCCGTGCGACAACCAATATTTGCGGAGTCGCCACAGGCGCCGCCGTTTCAGGATCGGCTGATGCATACGTATCGGGTGGTCTCATCCTCTACACCACCTCTCTAGTATTGACGAGTTCTGATTCGCACAACCCATTGGTCTTCAAACCACCATTTCCCCCAAGATATTGCGCACACGGACGATGACCTCCAGAACATCCATCACTCGCGTGGGGCCATGCTGACTAACGACCCACCCTCCCGCCGCGAGCAGCCTGCTCGAGCTTCAGAGGAGCGGCACATCCGCCAATTGAATGCTCAATATCCGGACAGACCGGGCTACCAGAGCGGCAGGGCCCTTTGTAATGGTAACTGTCAGCGCTCTCGCCGAGAACATTTAAGTCAGTGATCGCTAACGAGCACGCTCAGTAGATTCTTCTTTGGCCATGGAGTATCGTACCTCACTGCTTCTCCTTGCTTTGAGTGCTGCATACTCTGCTGCCTCAGCATCATCCCTCGAGAACAAAGACTCTGCGAACCCTACCGTTCTACTCGACAATGGCACGTTCGTAGGACTGTACGAAGGGCACGTCTCGGCCTTCCGAGGGATCCCTTTCGCCCAACCGCCGTGCGTTATATCCTGTTGGATGATCACATGCGGGTCCATAACCATATGACACAGTATAGGCGATTTGCGCTTCCGCCTTCCCGTCGCAAGCGACCCGTACAGTGGCGAATACGATGCTTCAGTTTATGGCGACTCTTGTATCCAGCAAGTCTACAACGTGACTGATGCTTCCGATCAAAACCCTACCGCAGTCGAGATTCTTCAAAGCACACTCGCCGCTTTCACTCCGAATGTTACGGACAGCGAAGATTGTACGCCCAATTCAGCCCTCGTCTTATGCAAGATTGCTCATGCGTTGCGTCTTAGGTCTGACTATCAACGTGCACACTCCTGCAAATGTGACAGCGGACCCTCAGCTTCCTGTCGTATACGTGAGCACACGCCCACACTTGAATCGTCGCATTCATTGATCATGGTTTACAGTGGATATATGGTGGTATGTACGTGCTGCTCACTAGATATCGGCGATGCTGATATAGTCGGCTTAGGCGGGTTTCAAGGTGGCACTTCGGCCGCCAATAATGGGTCCATCATCGTCGAAAGGTCCATTGAACTCGACGAGCCCGTTGTTTACGTTTCGGTCAACTACAGGTGGGTTTATTCCACCAGTCATGTTCTGACCGGTCCTTACCGTTCTTTAGGTTGTCAGGTAAGCCGTATGATCATGCCAGATATCTTCATTTCTGACGGCATGCTTGTAGCGTTGGGCTTCCCAGGCAGCTCGGAAGTGCGCGAGGCGGGTATCGGCAACCTCGGATTGCACGATCGTGAGTCATCCCTTCGTTACTTGTCAGATTGCGAGCCTCATCGGCCCACTAGAACGTTTGGGCATGCATTGGGTGCAGAAGTACATCTCCTCTTTCGGCGGAGACCCTAAGAAGGTCACCATGTACGTACAATCTGGGTCCGACACCCGTTCAGATAGCTCACACACATCAGTTGGGGCCAGAGTGCTGGAGCTATCTCGGTCGGCTCGCACATGCTGGCATACAACGGGAGGGACGAAGGCCTGTTCCGTGGCGCGTTCTTGCAATCAGGTGGATCTTCACCTGCGGGAGCTCTCGAAGACGGTGCGTGCGAAACATACTTCACTTTGGTGAATACGTTTCTTATTGTCTCACAGCCCAGCCGTTCTTCGACAAGTTTGCTATCGACGCGGGCTGTGGAGATTCCTTGGGGTCCGTCGCCGTATTCGATTGTCTCCGCAATGCATCCACTGCTGCCATCCGGTTCGCCGTACAAGCGTCGGAGAACCTATTTGGCTATTCAAGTGTCTCGCTTCCATGGAAGCCTCGCGAGGACGGCGTCTTCTTGACGGCCCCTCCCGAGCAGCTGGTTCGCGATGGTTCGGTGGTGGATGTGCCATTCGTTACAGGTACAGTAGAGGTGGTCTTAGAGAGGCTCTGCGAGACTGACGTGTGAACCATAGGTGATTGTGACGATGAAGGTACACTATTCGCCCTGAGCAACACTAACATCACGTACGTCTGCCATTGTTGGTTTGTCAACTTCAACCCTAACTTGCAGTAGAACGAGCGACGAGCTTCGCGAGTACTTGAAAGAGTTCTACTTCCCAGCAGCGAACTACACAGCCATCGACGACATCCTTTCCAGTTACCCTGATGATCCAGCGCTCGGTTCGCCTTTCGATACCGGGCTCAACAACTCCCTCACTCCGGAGTACAAGCGCGTATCTGCTATACTGGGCGACCATCTCTTCCAGGCCCCTCGCCGCCTTCTGCTCACTGAGCGGTCAGGGAACTCTAGTGCCTTCTCGTATCGTACGTAGTCTGATATTCACCCACGGCCTTTATTCACCTCCCATAGTGTATAAGAGGGACAAGTCTACACCATATCTTGGAACAGTACGCCAATGTACCTCTTGGCTTGAAAAGGCTTGATCTGACGAGACTTGCTTGCCTAGCTTCACGGCGACGATCTCGTCGGGATTTACGCGCCAAACGACTTGACGGACGTACTCATCAACTTCGCTACCAATCTGGACCCCAATGGGAAGACAGTGATTGACTGGCCAGCCTATACGGTCGATTCTCCTGCGCTCTTGACGCTCAGTGACGGAAATATCACTCAGTCGCTTACGAACGACACGTACCGCGTAAAGGGCATGCTCGCGCTTCTTAACGCGTCTCTAGCTTCTCCGTACTAGTGACATTGCGCATCGTAGAATGGCATATCTAGCACACTTTGATGATGACGTCGTGAGATTTCTACCTAGCGGAGTGATCTCATACATACATAAGCAGTCACCAAGGTCTAAGAACTTAGTGCGAGTAGACTCAACTTGAATACCGTTTATTACAAGCGCCGCCCGTCGCAGTCTGAGCCCAGGCCTTGCCCGGGCCGATCACCGGCTCTAGCTTACAGCGTCTTCGATCCTCCCTTTCCGGCTTGCTCCCGACCTTCACCTCTTAACGCGATGCTCAACAAGCCATATTACTCATTTCTCACATCTCTACGGACGTGGAGTGCTTCATGCTTCTATGCCTTTCGGCACCGACTACACCAGTCATGGTACTCCGCAACGGTCTTGCATGTGGCAATGATGTAGAGACGGCTCTGATGGTATCGTTACATACAGTACGCGACATACGCGTCGCCTAGCTACCCTCACTGTCCTAGAACCGCCTCCGCTTCGCTTCCCCATCACGGCGCTCATATCGCCTTTGAAGACTTTTGATGCTGTGAGGATAGAGTTGGCAAACGCGGAATGTGCTTCCGCGCGCAGACCTGAAAGTCAACCAAATGCGCGGACTTCCGGAAGCGATCTGCCGCAGGATTCGCACTTTTCTCCGTCTGGTTGACCGTACAAGTATTGTTCTACGGCAGGGACAGACAAGCTTTGGTACAACCAAGAACGACGACGATGTACGTTGCCATAGTCCTACGACAACATTCGTCGTTCTGATCCCTTACTCTTTCAGCGTTCGCTTCTGTCTTCGTTAGTTCACAAGAGTGTCAATATGCTCATGGGAATTCCCATGTGAGCCATACACTTCATGACTCGTATGAGTCTGCAGCGCGCGCTGACCGATGAAACACCCTGATGAAACGCCCGCTTGTCGAGAGTTGAGTCTATGACCTTAACCCTAGTGACTATGGCTGGTTCGATATAAGTGAAGAGGTTACTGACGAGTCTGCTCAGCGCACCTTCCCTCAGCAATCCTCAGCAATGGTGTCTTCCAGCACGCTACTTTCTCTGACTTTGAGTGGCTTGTACCATTCTTCCTCCGCCATGCCTCTCGCGAAGAGCGGCCTGTCAACTCCTACCGTCCTACTCGACAACGGCACGTTTGTGGGGGTAACTGAAGGGTCTGTCTCGGCCTTCAGAGGCATTCCCTTTGCAAAGCCGCCGTACGTCACCGTCTTTGGATCGTTGCACGCCTTTCTAACCAACTTTCATCATAGCGTGGGCGATCTGCGCTTTCGGCTCCCCGTCGCAAACGACCCTTACAGCGGTGAACACGATGCCTCGACCTTTGGGAACTCCTGTATACAGCAGATCTATAGCGATGCCAACGCATCACACCAGAATCCCACGGCGATTGAGCTGCTGCAGGGCGAAATCAACTCCCTCACCGTCAACGGCACGGATGGCGAAGATTGTACGTTCAAGCCGGTATAGCTCTGATTGAACGCCATTGAAGCTTCGTCTCCAGGCTTGACTGTCAACGTTCATACTCCCGCGGACGCGACTGCGGATTCACGCCTTCCCGTCGTGTTCGTGAGTACCTTCGCGCCTACTCAGTACCTGTCAACTCTCACTAACGAGCATCGCAGTGGCTGTTCGGTGGTATGCTGGCACACACAAGTATCGGGGTTTGCTTGTACTGAGGCTGTATGTAGGGGGATTCCAGGCCGGCTCAACGGTCTTGAACAACGGATCCGTCATCGTTGAGAGGTCCATTCAACTGGAGGAGCCCGTCATCTATGTCTCAGTTAACTTCAGGTAAATCCCAGTCCACAGTCACATTGCGATAGATGTTGACCAGCAACCAGATTGTCAGGTGATTGGGTTACGGAACAGCCAAAGCTTCAGGAGATGATCTCTAACGATGGCCGTAGCGTTGGGCTTTGCGGCAAGTTCGGAAGTGCGCGAGGCTGGTATAGGCAATCTCGGATTACTCGATCGTGAGCGTTGCTCGATACACAGCGGACAATCTCATAACTATTATTCAGAGCGCCTGGGATTGCACTGGGTACAGAAGTACATTTCTTCCTTTGGTGGTGATCCCAGCAAAGTCACGATGTACGTGTGATGCTCCTCTTCATGAATGGACTTGTAGATGACCGTTTGCCCAGCTGGGGTCAGAGCTCTGGCGCCTTGTCAGTGGCCATGCAGATGGTGGCGTACAACGGGAATGACGAAGGTCTGTTCCGTGGTGCGTTCATGGAATCCGGAGGGCTTGCAGATACGGGGCCCCTTGAACACGGTTCGTGCGAACGATATCTCGCAAGTGAATGTCCTTCTCACCATCTCGTAGGTCAGCCGTTCTTTGATAAGTTTGCCACGGACGCAGGATGTGGGGACTCATTGGGCTCCGTTGCTGTCTTCGACTGTCTCCGCAACGTGTCCACCACTGCCATTCGGTCCGCCATCCAGTCAGCCGAGAATCTCTTTGGATACTCCAGCCTCTCGCTTCCGTGGATGCCTCGTGAAGACGGTGTCTTCTTTACCGCCACTCCACAACAGTTGATCCTCAACGGATCGATAGCGAATGTGCCGTTTGTGACAGGTAAGCACGGAGGTCGTGCTCCTGTATCGCAGGACTGATACTGGGACCGTAGGCAATTGTGATGACGAAGGAACGATATTCGCTTTGAGCAATAGCAACATCACGTACGTCGGCCAATCCTCCTTTTGGCTCACGTTCTGACTTCTTCAATAGGACCGGTGACGAGCTCCGCGAGTATATGAAAGAGTTCTACTTTCCGACGGCGAACGACACCGCCATTGACCATATTCTTTCATTTTATCCCGACAACCCTGTGGCTGGATCACCTTTCGATACCGGGTCGAACAACGCACTCACTCCGGAGTTCAAGCGCATAGCTGCTATACTGGGAGATTATCTCTTCCATGCCCCGCGTCGACTCATGCTCTCGGAACGCTCAGGCAAAACCGATACATTCGCCTACTGTGAGTGGTATGCTATT
Source organism: Peniophora sp. CBMAI 1063 (assembly GCA_900536885.1). Taxonomy (NCBI): domain Eukaryota; kingdom Fungi; phylum Basidiomycota; class Agaricomycetes; order Russulales; family Peniophoraceae; genus Peniophora; species Peniophora sp. CBMAI 1063. The sequence goes on from UWZB01000118.1 coordinate 49,525, forward strand.
CCGTTTGTCGACACCTTGTTGACCTAGTCCAGCGTATAAGAGGAACAAGACAACCCCATATCTTGGTTCTGTACGATCATCTCCATATTCTTTCTGTTAACCGGACTATCTGACGAAGTTGTCCATTCAGCAACACGGCGACGACCTCCTCAACATGTACGGGCCGGGCGACTTGACGGACGTGCTCATCAACTTCGCTACCAACCTGGACCCCAATGGGAAGACCCTGATCAACTGGCCGGCGTACACAGTCGATTCGCCCACGCTCTTTACGCTCAGCGATGGGAATATCACTCAGTCGCTCACCAACGACACGTTCCGCGTCGAGGGTATACAAGCGCTCCTCGACACAGAGCTTGCCTTTCCTCTCTAGTTATCATGCGCATGATATGATTGAGTATATAGCTGTCGTGATGTTCCTTCATACCTAGATTGATCCCTCTATCATGATAAACTTCGTTGTTGATTACCATTGTGGATACGGCCGAATGCGGGGGTCGATCCTGAACGACGTAGGTATGAATCTGTCTTTGGATCGAGAATCTATTGCGGAGACTGGTTTGTGTCTCTCCGTAGTCAATGGCAGGTAGATGTGGCCATGCACACATGGTGGTCCGAAGCCAATGTTAACGCGAGGACGCGCGGGGGTCAGCGGCTATCGGAGCTCGGCCCGATCAACCAGCTTTTGCTCACCACGTCCGCAAGACTTTCTTCACCGCCTTGTTCGCAACCGTCATGGCCTGAACACGAAAGTCAATTACGCCTTCATGTCTGCACTATACGATGCTCGGTCGCGTCCGAGACCAATCTAATCCGTGGGACAAGCTGGAGCATGCCCCATCGCCTTCCGGGATGAAAGACTGGGCGGTACATGACGCCGATTAGCAGGCTTTCAGCCGGATACCAACTCGAGCCAGTACGGTGCGTATTCTCGAAGTCTAACGGCAACTGAAGTGCTCACGCATACACTGCAGTGAGTTTGAGCTGTCAATGTAGCGTTAAGCGCAGTCACGCTGCCACGGAGAGTAAAACGAGCGATTAGAATGTCATCGAGAGCACACTGCTACCCCGCCGAATACACGTACATAGTGCGCCATGTACCTCCATCTAGCTTGACTCCACGATGTACCCCGTTTTGGGCCATGACTACCGCCAAACGCTCTTGGGGATTCTCTCGCGACGTGATCCGAGCCGTCCTGCTCAGTCCGTCTCGATTCTTGACGCCGTAGTCAAGCGTCTGAACTGCGACGCCGACGTCTTCAAGTACAAACGCACACGGCAAGGAACTCCGACTTTTAGAATCTTTCACATGAGCACTTAACGAACGGCGAAGGATGAGAAGAACCGATGTCTTTCCCCAGGGTCCAAGTTATTTAAACAGGAGAGCTTGCCGCGTTGATGTGCTACCATAACGGAATCCGTTATTGGCGCCTCAGGCGCCGGCGCCGAATCGCGCTTTGGACCATTCTGTACCGAAAGCACCTGTCATTAAGTGACGTCTGGCGAAGGACGCGTCCGTGAGCGTCCCGGGACGTCTTTGCGCCCGCTTTTGTTTGATGAATTCAACTCGCAGCGACCCTGTTCTCGGATGGCAATTCTCTCGGCATCCACCCAACTCTCCACAAGTCGCAGAGTGACTATCGTACGTCTCCATCCACTCGAATAATGAGACGATGAATGAAACTGCTTGTTCTCAGAACCTGTGCACTGCGCACACGGCGCGTATCTTCCGAAATCTGAAATGAGCGCTGCTCGTCGTATGGGGCCGCCCTTCCATGATGTGCACTGCCCGTATAATCTGCTAATCTCTAGCACGTCAGATGCGCATCCTTGCCCGTGGCCACTGCGCGGTGGCGTTACATCGTTCGATTCTATGTTACCTATAAAGCGAGTATAGGAGTTGCTGACACTGAGTCTTCATCTTCCTATCGCAGCGATGCCAGGCCTCTCTTTCGCTGCTCTCGCTGCTCTCCTCCCATTCGCACCATCGGTGTGCGCCAGTTCTGCATACAGCACGTCTCAATCTCCTCGGGTCGTGCTCGACAATGGTCACTTTGTCGGGGTATCCCAAGGCGCCGTGTCCATCTACCGCGGCATACCGTACGCTCAGCCCCCGTAAGTGAGGTCTTGTTCATGCCTTCATGACTTCGCTCATGGAAAACCAATCAGTGTGGGCGATTTGCGCTTCCGACTTCCCATCGCCAACGACCCTTACAACGGAACGTTCAATGCCACGGCGTTTGGCCCTGCTTGCATTCAGCAGCCGTTCAACGATAGCGCGACATCCGACCTCAACCCCACGGCAGCGGGTGTTCTGACAGGCCTCCTCGGCAGCTTGACCTCGCCTGCCATCGATGACGAAGACTGTGAGGAGAATCTGCAGGCAAGATGCACACGTTTCTCATGCTTCGATAGGCCTCACCGTTAACGTCTTTGCACCTGCGAATGTGACTTCTGAGTCTAGGCTTCCTGTAGTCTTCGTGAGTTCCTTGTACGCGTTTGAGCCCATGGACATCATGGCTGACGTGTACCATCGCAGTGGATTTTTGGCGGTTCGTGAACGCATGCATCATATCGCAACTGTACCGCTGACGAAGCAATCAGGCGGTTTTCAGTCCGGTGGAACCGATTCTTACAACGGATCTGCTATTATTGAGAGAAGCCTGGAGCTTGAAGAGCCCGTGGTCTACGTCTCGGTGAACTACAGGCGCGTACCTACGTAGTTTGTTTCAACACTATATCCTACTCACCTCGACTTTGCTAGGTTGTCCGGTATGCTCACGTATCATCCCTCACAAGGCACATCTCTCACCGAACCTTCTCTGCAGCTCTCGGATTCGCCGGTAGTGCCGAGGTACGCGAGGCAGGTATCGGCAACCTTGCATTACAGGACCGTACGTGGCATTCTCCGCTTGTTCTGAGGAAGTCGCTGATCAATTTGCCTTCAGAACGTCTGGCTTTACGCTGGGTGCAGCAGTATATCTCCGCATTTGGTGGCGATCCGTCGAAGGTCACTATGTATGTGCATCGCGCCTTCTTCTGCATAGCATCTGATTGAACCGACGCTCAGTTGGGGTGAGAGCGCGGGCGCCATCTCCATCGGCATGCATATGACGACCAACAATGGCGACAACGAGGGCCTTTTCCGCGCCGCGTTCATGCAGTCGGGAGGCGTCTGGAGTACGGGCTACGTGGAAGACAGTATGCTGCCGCTCTTGATGTCAAAGTTCATGATACTTATATTGCATAGGCCAGCCGTTCTTTGACGACTTCGCGACCAGCACAGGATGTGGAAACTCGCTGGGATCAGTCGCTGTCTTCGACTGTCTACGCAATGCATCCATTCTCGACATTCGCTCTGCACTGCAACAGTCGCGCAATCTATTTGGCTACTCGACCTTGTCTCTGGCTTGGAAGCCGCGGGCGGATGGCGTGTTCCTCACTGACACTCCTCAACGACTCGTGCTCAATGGCTCGTGGGCAGATGTTCCGTTTGTGATTGGTTAGTCACTGCACTCATGTCTGCGCTGCATAGACGCTGAGATTCTGTGATAGGGGATGTCGATGATGAAGGCACTCTCTTCGCGCTGAGCAACAGCAATATAACGTGCGTCTCTGTGCATATACTAAGATCTGCGGCGCTGAATAATCGCTGTCTGCATAGAACCGATGATGAGGTCCGTCAGTATCTCCAACAATACTTCTTCCCGACCGCGAACACTTCTCTCTTGGACGATATATTTGCCGGCTACCCCCAGGATCCCTCTCTTGGCTCACCGTTCGACACGGGATCCAACAACACTCTCACGCCGGAGAATAAGAGGATTGCCGCCATCCTTGGTGACGTTCTCTTCCAAGCGCCGCGCAGGTTCTTGTTGGCCGAACGTCCGGGAAGTGCCAACGCGTACGCCTTCTGTGCGTGGCTTCACTTGATCAGATTACTGTGTGATCCAACCTGACGTGCCAATTCATACATAGTGCACAAGAAGTCGAAGGCTTCCCCTGTACTTGGAGCCGTGAGTCCACTCCTCTGTCCACTTTTGCACGGACTGACATACTGGCTGTAGTACCACACCAGCGATGTTTCAGACATCTACGCGGCCACCGACTTCACAGACGCGCTCATCAACTTCGCGACGAACCTTGATCCGAACGGAAAGACGCTTATCAACTGGCCGGTCTACACCCCCGACTTTCCCGCGCTCTTCACTTTCTCGAATGGAAGCGTTACCCAGAGCCTGACCAACGATACTTTCCGCGTGGAGGGCATGCAGGCGCTGATCCAGGCTTCGCTCGTCGACCCTTACTAGACTGCTGGGCATCGCTTCATCTGGATCTTGCAGCCCACTAGCCGCAATCTCAGAGGATGCGTGAGCCCTCGTACACACGGACTTCAATAGTTATTCTACACATTCATTTACGCCCACCAATCTCATACTTCATTCATGTTTTCAGTTCTATTCCAATACACCTTATACTTTCACCTTGAACGAAGACCGCACTCATAGCTTGAGGCGGGCTCCAATGGGCGCTCCTCGGACTCCGATATCCACCAACCGCGGTCCACAATGTCCGTCGCGCAAGAAGTATATAAGGGTGGGTGCAAAACGAGAGAGCGAAGTGCAGCGACGGGAATACTTGGAAAGAAGTCCATGAACCGGAAGTACAGAAAGGAGAAACACAATGTAAGAAGTCAACAAAGAGGCAATGGAGGGTGGATCTCCGTAGGAGTGGGGGTACCGCAACCTCATACGGCACCAGTACTATCCTGGTACTCCAGCATGTTCTCGGCAGAGACTGAGCTCGTCTTTGGGTCCATCTTGTAAGTCGCAGCCTCGGCGGGGATCTCCTCGGGTACAAGGAAGAAACCGGGATGAATGACGTTCAGCGTGAGCATGGCACCCACGACCATGGCCCCATCGAATACGTCTAGCAGTTCGTGTCAGAGAGCTGTATCAGCACTAAACTGAGACGTACGCACCGAAAAGCCACTCAGTGGTGATGATCGTTCCGTGCCAGCCGCCTGCGAGCTCGGCAGTACGGTAGACAGAGCGGATGAAGAGGAGCACGGTCATGATGCACATGCCGAACAGCATGATCTTCAAGCGGCGGGCAGTCTTGGAGCGGTGCATGTGTACGAACGCGCGGCGGAAGGGCATGTCCTTGCCATAGTGCCAAAGAAACTCTGCCGCGAGAGCGGTATAGATCACGATGCAGATGAGCTGGAAGATGATGCCAGCCAGCATGATGTTGGAACCCTAGAGCGTGTGGTCAGCCAAGCGTCCATAGTGGAGTACAGAAGAGACGCACGAGTTCTGAGCCAGAATGAGTATGAGCGCTAGACGCGATGCCGCCTCCTGCGCCTTGGATGACAAGAGCAACGATATCGCAGGTCAAGAAGACACGGGTATCTGCGTAGGAAAGTCAGGCGCCTGCGGTTAAGGACAGGATACGAAGCCACTGACACCAACGCTGGCTCAGACGACTGTAGCCTTCGCCGAGCCGTAGGATGATCCTTCCAAGCATGATGAAGTTCGCAGCAATCAAGCTGGGGGAGGTCAGCTACGGCCTCAAGTCCTCATGACAAGTATTGCTCACGGTGTCGGCGAGATGATAGTAGTCGTGATCCTGCACGTACTGTCAGATGAAGGCTCAGAGCTAATGGTGCTCCAGACGTACTGCATGAGAAAGGCGTTGCCATTTAGAATGTTGTACGATGACCACAGCCGGCCGCTCCAGCCCGTCAGCTCGCCCAAGCCGCAAAGAACTACGGTCGGGAGTAGGAACCACAGTTTGAAGTAGATCGCCTGCGCCAGATGCATCGCTGTCGCGAATGAGCGAGCTGCCTTTGCGAGGGTACTCAGAGACATACCTGTACTAGCGCCAAAAAGAATAAGGAATAGGATAGAGACGCCCTGTGTAGGAACGTAGCCATAGGGCGATACGTCGTCGATGGTCACACCAGGTGGCAAGTTGTTGATATCGGTGATGTCTGGCAAGAGAGTGAGCTGGGATGACAGGAAAGGCTACTATGTCAAGGCTTACTGTATGGGTTCGGCATACTAGCTAAACACAAAGAAGGAAAGCAAAGATAGATAGGTCAAGGGAAGAGATGAAACCAGAGAAAGGAGAGAATCGTAGATGATGAGGTCTGACAACCCTCTGAAGTTGGTACTTATAGGCGCGTTGCCAAAAAGCTTCGCATGAGGCGCGGCGATGCAGTTCAGTGCTGCGCCTAGCAGAAAGTAGACATCCTGCCCTAAATGATCGATTCATGCGACTTTCATTCACGGCAGTTCTTGGCCGTGAAAGATGTGCGTGAGTTGCTGTTTATCGTACGCTCGAGCAGCACCGACCAGAACAATACAGCTCGCTCAGTACCATGTTGAGCCCGTATAGTATGTTGAGCCCGTATAGTACCAGATGTCGCTGCCGCAAGTTCCATAGCGAACAAGACGACAATGGCTGCATTGGGACGTTCTGTTGCTATGCAATGTTCTGGGTACAATGGGTGTCAATACTGAATGGAAGGCGATGAAGACACAAGACGCTCACAGCGACATTGGGCGGAGGACCGCTGAGTGACCGCGCAAGATGACAGGACAGAGTCAGTCGCCGGTTGGGTGTCGCTCGGACTTCCGCTGGCTTATCGCGAGCGCCAGCACAGCCTCGTCAGTGTTGCTTCTCCAGAGCTGGCAAGTCGCCATCTTCGCTCAAGGAGCGGGCATGTCTCCAGGAGCAGAAGTACGAAAAAGCACACGAGGCTATGCGGAGGAAGAGGAGCAAAGGTTATTCATTCAGCGGTTTCCAACATCACATTCGGAAGCAGGAACTGCGAGCCTCGAGGCAGCAGGAGGCAGCGCGCCGCCGGAGTCCGGCATTCGGTCCCGTGTGCCGGCCGCCATCACGCTTTCCACGCGCGAGCTGGCCGTTCAACGCAGCGTTCACCTCAAGCACTTACTGCAATGGACGCAGGACGGTATAATATCGAACAGAGCGCGCTCAAGGACATCTCTCATAGGGCTGTACTCGTTACTGCTCTCACAAAGTTTACGATTGGAGGTATAATTACGGTTTTATTATACATTTCTTGCAAGGTCCGAGATGTCCGTAAATTCAGTCTTACATAAAAGCAGTCCATATTCATACATTTTGTACGAGTCCTTACACAGAAGTGTCTCCCTTCTTTTCTACAATCGGCGCGCCAGATGATGAGCTTGTTCTAGAGTCGGAAGTGTACGCGATGTTGGAGGGCGTCTCCTCGGGCACGAGGAAGAAGCCCGGGTGAACGATGTTGAGCGAGAACATGGCGATTGTGACCATTGCGCCGTCGAAGAGGTCTGCTCTCACGTTAGCCCCGATTCGGGCCTGTCATGGAAGACGACGTACCGAAGGGCCACTCGGTAGTGATGATAGTCCCGTTCCAGCCATCAGACAACTCCGCCGTACGATATACGGAGCGGATGAAGAGACAGATAGTCATGACAGCCATGCCGACGAGCATGATCTTCAACCGGCGCGGCGTCTTTGACCTCTGCTCGTACACGAAAGCGCGGCGGAACGGGATGTCGCGGACGTAGTGCCACAAGAACTCTGCGGCGAGAGCGGCGTAGAGGACGATGCAAACGAGCTGGAAGACGATGCCGGCTAGCATGATGTTGCCGCCCTTTACAGACGAATAAGCGAGGGTTGAGAGGGAAGAGGGAGGGGCTGGAGACGTACGACGTTTGCACCGGCTTCGTCGTTCGCGCTGGAAGCGATACCGCCTCCGACGCCTTGGATGGTGAGGGCTATGCAGTCGCAGGTGAGGAAGATGCGCGTGTCTGGCGTTGCTCGTCAGCACGAGTAGAGGCTGTATGAGTAGAGATGGGCACGTACACCACCACTGGCTGATCCGGCTATATCCCTGGCCTAGCCTCAAGATGATTCTTCCGAGGATAATGAAGTTAGCGGCGATCAGCCTGTAACGACGTGGTCAGGCGAAAGCGTCTGCTGCGTATTGCACGGAACGTACGGTGTGGGCGAGATGATAGTAGTCGTGATTCTATACGCTCATGAGCATTAAACTCCACCGTCGACAGAACTGCGACCTTACTGCATGAGGAACGCATTATCGCTGAGGACATTGTACGACGACCACAGACGACCGCTCCAGCCGATCAACTCGCCTACACCACAGAGTACGGCGGTCG
>UWZB01000119.1:0-43170 GCA_900536885.1 Peniophora sp. CBMAI 1063
ACTGCATCCAGCCTTGAAGACCGACTCGCGGCACTTGGGCTATCGTTTATCAAGCATTTGAGTTCCGTATCTCGTCCGCGCACACTCCTACGGTCTGGTAACCTCCCGCTTATCTTTTGTAACGCACTCACCTACGTTCACGGCTTCGAAAGCTACCGTCTCGTGTCGACACTACCCTCGCGACAAGCTTCTCCCCGTGCCAAACCTGATCCCGACACTTTTGTACTGGTCTACCTTTCGACTTGACTCCTGAACTGCACGTCTTCTACTTTACTTCACACTCCACGCTCACACTTTACTCGTTTCGCTCACCTGACACTCCCTTCACAACGCAATTCACCATCAAAACAGTTCGCTTTACCGCTTATCTCCTGCCTGAACACTTGCTGACCTACCTTGGATAGCGGGTTTACATCTGCAACACATATACCTGCCTTCACACAGCCAGCCAAACTCCCATACACACTCGTTACCCAGCCTTGACCCGACGACACCACACTCAACACATTTCCTTTCCGTCGGGTCTCAGTCACCTGGAATTGCACTATCTCGAGCGCAGCAGCCTGGGAACGCTCTTTCCACGTGGCGATTATATTTGCTTATTATTCTCAGGTTATTGTACAATGTGCTACGTCGTTAGCGTGCGTGCGCAATTCAACAAAACACAAGCAGTCCCCATCCCATCCCGCATGTCTTTGGGCTGTCGGTGCTGTGTTGCCTTTTCTGGGCCGCTCTGTAATCTATACACGCGCCCGCGACTTATCGGTTTTTGAGCCGGGTGCCGTCCGCCCGACGAGGCTGGCCGACCGTACAAGAACCGAGCCGCCTGGTACGAGTGAAGAGCTCGTGCTTGGACCGAATGGAGCGGGTGTCGTTGTCCAGCTCATGTCGAAGCAGTCGCGTTTGCCGGTTCATTCGTCGCGGTGTGATACTCGGACGGTCGGCTGCCCGAGGAAGTTCCCGTGCCGCCTACGGCTGTGCGATGCGTTGTGAACGTGTTGCTCGCCATGCTGCATTGCGGCGTAGGGTGTGGGCATCGTCATGTCGCGTCTTCGTGTCCCCGAGTAGATTCGGCTGATCCCACTCATGGACTTAGGCGCCCGCGGTGCTAGCTGGTTTGCGGCGAAGGCAGAGCTCGCGACGCGCAGATGTGCTTGTGCCGATGCGCGTAGGGATACGAAGCTCGCTGCTGCCGGCGGCCGGGTCGTCGTCCTCATGTGGTGGGCGTAAGGTAGGCGTGTCTGCACGGTCGCATGCCTCCTGCACGGCGAAGTGCGCAGTCAACGGTAGGACGTTGCGTTGATGCACGGTCGCCGTATCCGGCGGAGCTGATGTCTCGCACGGCCGGAGTGACGGCGAACGGCTCCGCAAAGTGACTTGTGAGAGTCGTGGACCGGCGTGTACAGGCGTTGAACTTGTCGGTGGCGATATGCAGGGTGGGCAAGTCCGCAGACCGTATGACTCGCCAAGGCGTTGGGTACGTCTGTGCCGAACGAACGGGCAGTGGCCGTACTCGGGCGTGGGGTGAGGCGGCGTCGGACCGCAAGGCGGTAGTGATGTGCACGCTGATATGTCCGAGTTGTGCCGGAGGTGGCGGCGGTGTGCCCGTGGCGGCCCTGCTCTGGCGTATGCACCTTGACGAAGCATGCGAACTCGACCCCCGGAACGGGTAAATGTGCAGCGGCGCGTAACGCGCATCGAGCGACTCCGTAGTTGACGCAGTCGAAATCCCAAAGCGGCCTATCTACGGAAAAGAGCGTATCAGCATACTGAACCACGCAGAGATGACTTTATGACGGAAAGCTTCAAGTCGTGGAGAGTACCGCGTACTTGCAGCATTCTCATCGAAGGCGGGGTGGACAGCGAATATAGACTTACGCTATGCGGTAAGTGGTGACACGTCTGCGTTGCTTGTGCACGCACGAGCACGACGGGCAGTCGGGCGAACAGTAGGACATTGACCGTTTTCACAGTCGTCGTGAGCGAATGCCCGAAGGAGCCAAAGAGACCTTCGGTTACAGTGGTCGAGACGACGTTGTGGAACAAAACAATAGTGCCGAACGTGACGTCCGTTGTGTGGCGCGCGAAACCCCTGGCAGAGATGCGTGAGTAAGTGATGTGCCTCTAAACTCGTAGCGAGAGCTGCATACCGCGTATGCTGCCGTGGGGCGGAGAAGCCGGGCTTCGGCAGAGTCAGGCCGTACTACGCGACCTCTGCGGTCGTGGCTTATTCGTCCAAGGCGGCAAGAGTAGTATTCATGGGATCATAGATTTGTGAGACGTTCTGGGAGACGGGGAGCTGAGGCGAGTTGGGTCATAGTGAGTCGCGTCATGACGGTAAGAGGCAGGCGGTAACACGCGCGTAAGGCCGCTTCCCAACCTGGCACGGCGGCCTCGCATAGAAGACATGATAGCTATTCACCCGTAGGCTCCCTTCACGCTCGTTTGTGGTCTGCACGGTCTAGTCGAGATACTTGGGTTAGGTTTCTCAACGTTTGCGCCGAGCTCTATCGGGCACACCAGCGCGCGTGAGAATTTACTGAGGGCCGCCACGCGCGGGGAAGAAAAGTACAAGCGCTCGAGAACAAGATGCAATGATGACATAGAGGCATGGATGCGTGGTGGGAGGGTCATACTACACTTTTGATAGACAGAGAGAAACAGGGAGAGCAAAGCATACGCGCCACACCACCTCGAAACCCGGCCAAGAACCGTCTACTCGCGGGGACCGCCACGGCCGACACCGGCAAACTGGGGGCGGTACTCGCCCGGGGCACCGGCACCCTTGCCGGCGTCGTCCCTGCGGCGGTAGTCGTCGCGGTCGCCGCGGGGTGCGCGGCGCTCGTCGCCGCCGGGGCGGGTGGCGGCGGGGCGTGCGCGCGCGGGCTTGCGGTGGGTCTCGGGGACGACCTCTGCGGGGAGGTGGAGCCACTCGCGGAGGTACTCGACGCCCTCGGGGGTGAGGACGTAGTAGTACCACTGCCACGAGAACTGCGTCTTGACGAAGCCCTTGGACGTCAGGCTCTGCATCGCCTTGATGACCTCCAGGTTCGGCACGTCCAGCTCCTCGTGCTTCGGCGCATTGAAATCCTTCTTCGCGACCAAAACGCCCTCTGAAATATCGTCAGATATAGAGTGATATATACGAAGGATATACACGCACCCTTGAAGAGGTTCTCGTAGATGGTGCGACGGTTCTCCTTGGAAATGATCATGCTGGGCGAGTGGCTTTTATGGGGATCGCTACAAGGATAGTCAGAGCGATTCGGAGATACAAAGAGCAAGAACACGCACTGCAACGATTAACTTCGTCGCACAGAGGATCCGAGGGTCTGTCAACGGCGGCAGGAGGTCAGCATCATCCATCCCATCGCTCTCCAATCCACCCTCTCTCGCCAGTCCAATCCATCCATCCGGCCTCCCAACGGTCCAGCAGCATTTCCCCGACAGAATGAGCACACGTACGGGCTGGTTGCTTGAGGAACGGGCGAGCGGGGCGTGCGGGACAGCGACGAGAGGCGAAATCAGAGTCGGCAATTCGGGACGCGGCGCGCGAGCTGCTGACTAAGCACGACGCGACTCTCGAACCGGGCGCGCGTCAGAGTCGTTTCTCGAACTTGACACCATGTCACGCTTGCCACAGCCATCCTCTTCGCGCACACCCGTCAAATCAACTCCATCGCGAACGCGGACCACTTCTACGTTATCCACGACCTCTAGCAGGCTGAACACTGCGTCTCCTGCGCCTGCGTCGCGTTTCCGGACACCGAGTCCCTCTAAGCCTGCCGCTGAACCCTCGTCGCGTACCACTACTCCCACTTCATCCCGTATCAGACCCGCTGCCGCTCGTGTACCTGCCTCTGTGCGCGCCTCTCCGTCGAAACCCAAACCCAAGCCCGCTGAGACCACTCCACCGCCACCAGCCGAACCACCAACCCGTCTGAGCCTCAAAGAGCAGATCGCACTCAAACGCGCAGAAGCCAAGAAAGCTCAGCAGAAATCCGGGCCTGTTGTCGATGGGCCGTGGGACGGTCTGCAAGATGCTGCGCCTGATACGTTTGGAAAGCCGCCTCCCGAAGATGAACTCGGGCGATGGTCTATTCGAGAGACTATCGAGCGCGCACGCAGCTCAGGTGTGTATACCTCGTGTTTCTCGATCTGTACTTTGATCTGATCTAAACATCTCCTGTAGGTCAGATCAATCTCGCTACGCGCGAACTCAAGTGCTTGCCCTCGGCGCTTTTCGAGATACACCTAGGCATCACGCCAGCGAAGCTCGCCCTTGTGCCTGACGAGCCGCCAATACCCGAGCATGTACGCAAGGGCTCAACGCAGGACACGTCTTGGTATGAGCAACAAGATTTGGCTATCCTCAAAGCTTGGAGCAATGAGATCGTCGAGATACATCCCGAGATCGCGTTGTTCGGTTCATTGAAGGTCATTGATGTGAGTACGCCGGTATAATGAAAATGCACACGCTGATCATGTTTGTAGCTGCATAACAATAAACTTGCGTCTCTACCTGATGCTTTTGCTGATCTACCGAACCTTGCGACGCTCGATCTCTCGCACAACGAGCTTACGACTTTACCGGCGAACTTCTTTGCTCTGCCGTCCATAGTCACGCTGGATCTTTCCCATAACGCCTTGACATCTCTGCCCTTCAACACACCATTTGCTGGATGCAACCCTCCCGCGTATCAACGCAAGGACGACTACTTTGCTCCTGCCGTCGTCCGCGCCGACCGCCCCATGCCTAAACTCGCCGTTCTCACGGCTTCGCACAACCAGATCTCTGCGTCCGCCGTCGATCTGGAGCACATACCTCCCACCCTAACAAAGCTCGATCTATCTGAGAACCCACTCACGAACGACGCCGAACCTACCGCACGCGACTTCCTGGTCGGCCTCGCCCGCCTACCGGCCCTCGAAGAAGTCCGCCTCACGAAAGCCGTCATCACCGAATCTTCATTCCCCGACGACCTTCTCTCCTCCGTCGACTCTCCATTCCCCAAGCTCAAGCTTCTCGACATGGAAGAGTCGTTCCACGTCAAACACACCGACGCCGTCCAACGCGCCCTCGCACCCATATCCGCGCAGCTAATCTTCGCCTCTCCGCCCGTAGGACCGAGCACACCTTTGCTCGGCTCTAGCGAGCCGACGGACGAGCGACCGCCGCTGCATGTGGTTATTGGGAAGAAGGTGCAGCGCGAGGCTTGGGAGATCGAGGCGGATCGGCGCGCGCAGATGCGGAAGATGCGCAGCGCCGGGAACCTGCGCGCGCGGAACGACGAGGATGCTCCACCCGTACCCTCTGCGTCTACGACCGAGGTGCCCGCACCCGTCAAACCTGCGCCTGGTCCTGTGTCGAGGAAGGAGGTCGTGAAGGAGCAGTGGGAGATCGAGGCGGAGCAGGGATTACTCACAGAAGGAGGACGCCGCCGCGCTCGTGCGCTCGCGGCACAGCGGGAGAAGGAAGAGGCTGAGAGGCGAGAGCGAGAGCTCGCGGAGAAGCACGCGCAAGAGCAGGAGCCGCGTCCGTCGTCCGCTAGCTCGCACGAGCGAGAAACCACCCTCAGCCCGTCGTCATCCGCTTCGACGCTGAACCCGAAGTACTGGGACAATTCAAACAAAACGCTCATCCTCCCTCCCTGCGCACCCGTCGCCCGCCACGCCCGCAACTTCTCCCTCGCGATCGACCGCACACGGGACGACGCCGACATCACGCTCCCAAACGCCACACTCCCGCTCGCACTGATCACCGCCCAGCCCTTCGCAGCAACCCTGCGCGTCCTCGAGCTCCGCGGGCGCCGCGCGGACCCCGCATTCCTCCTCCCGACCGAAGACGTCTCCTTCCCGCGTCTCGAAGAGCTCATCCTAGACGGCTGCGCGCTCCCCGACGACGTCCCCGCCTCGCTCGGCCCCGCCCCGCGTGCGCGCACCCCGACCGTGCCCCTTCTCGCAAGGCTCTTCCCCTCCCTCCGCTCGCTCGACCTCTCATACAACACCATCTCATCCGCCGCGCTCTCCTCGTCGACCCTCTCCTCGCTCGTCCTCGCCGACGGCGCCACGGGCCGCGCGGGCCTGCGCGCACTGCGTCTGCGCGGGAACAGACTGGAGAATTTGGGCGGACTGGCGATGCTCGCGCGGAGCGCGTTCGCTGATGGGAGTGAGGATCGGGAGGGCGTGAGGGGGCGGTGGACGTTGGAGGAGCTGGATGTCCGGGATAATGCGCTCGAGGCGCTGCCGGGCGAGTTGGGGCTGTTGCCGCTGGAGGTGTTTTTGGTCGAGGGGAACGTGTAAGTGGACTTCAGTGTTTATGGGTGTGGGCTTGTAGGCTGATGTTGGGTGCAGGTTCCGCGTGCCGAATAGGAGGGTTTGGGAGAGGGATGGGACGAAGGGGCTGCTGGCGTGGTTGCGCGGGAGACTGGGATGAGTCGTTCGGGCTTCGGAAGTTCTGTATGTTGTGAATCTACGATCGCGGAATACTGCGTTCTTTGACCGTACGCTGGATCCGATTATTTGTCGGACTTGAATGACGACGGCGTCTCGTGCGCGTCCGCCAAGATGCTTATGCACATGGTGTGATGCTACTAACCGAACAGTACCGAGTCCGCGGAGACTGCCTGCAAGGTCTCGTTCGAGATGTCAAGTGCCGATCTGTCTGCCTATGCCAGACAGAATGCAGCTCAAGCAACGACTCTTCCTCTGGCTGGTTCTGCTCTAGGGGACTGTGTCTATGTTCGTTTGACGATACGGAGTATGCGCAATGCAGATTCAAGTTTAAGCTCTCAAGTAGCCACTGTTGACTCTCAATTATTAACATGTACACGCATCTCTCCCTGGTGATTCTTAAATGGTTCAAATATGCTTTCGTTCCCGCCCTGGACTTCCTCACGCATCATGTTGAACTTGCAGAAAGCACGCCCAGCTTGACAAGGACGCTCCTGGCGGCCATGTGTCGCGCCTGTGTCTTCGTCTTGCCGCTCCCTTTCCCCGCTACATCTAGCTGAGCCACTGACGAGCGCCAGCCGACCCATTCAGCGATATTACGAGGCAGATCATGTAAATGTCCTCACCTGTACATGTCGCGCTCCATGTAGGCTCGTGCGGCTCGCCGGACATCTCGTCGACGTAGACGATCTCCGGGGCCGAAGTGCGCTGGTCGCGCTGTAGGTAATTGTGCAGCATCGCGCTGTAGCTTGCGACATGCTGATCGTATCCTATAACAGCATGAGTACCATTGACAAGCATCAGAAGTGCAACAAGTGTACGCACCATTCTCGTACACGACTTTGACCGGACTAGGCGGTAGAGCTGTTTGCTGCTTATTTCTGGATACCTGCTGGCGGCTGACACGTCGAAATCCGATCTCATGGTGGAAGAACCACCAGATGGGCCCAGGTGCTTTGACACTTGACTTCGCATACTCGAGTACGTATAAGCTGTGGCAGCTTCAGCATCCCTCGGAATCGGCATGATGAGCATTATTGCGTACACCGCTGGCGCAAGGAGCATGATAACGACGTCTACGACGTCGAACGAGTGCGTGAGCACCGCTGCGATGACCTTCGCGACGCCGATCGAGAGGCTGATGAGAGCGCCGACGAGTCTATATGGGGTAATGCCAAAGGCTGGTTCGACGGTCTCCGCATGGGAACCTCCGTCGTCTGCGTCGGAGTCGAACGTATCCGTACTGAAGTCGGTGTTCGTGGTCACTGGACTGGCGGCCCGCCGCTGGCGAAGATCGTGAGCTGAGCTTGACATGCTGCGGGAGTGATCTTGACTACGATGAGGGGCAGATGGATGTGCCTCTGGAGGAGAGCTGTTAAGTGGTGCCATACCTTTATAGGGAGGATAGCGAGGCGGTGACTTGTGTCTCCCAGGACGAAGACTGCTACATACGCGCGTCCTGCAGAGGTTAGTATGGGTCCTGGTTGCGCCGAACGAGGCTGGAAGGTGTCTGCTCGTCACTCTCTGCAGTCTGCTCGATCCGTAGTGGGACTAGATATGATCTTGCGTGGTTTGATTCCCGGAGCGCTACCAGACTGACTGTAGGATTGCGCGTACTGTGCTGATGTATCTTACTCGCCCAGGACACACGGCGGCGGCGTTGACTCTCATGACTCCGAGAACAGCTACCTGTATGCGGTGCTCATGATGGAGGACGTCAAGAGACAGCAGCCGTCGGGAGAAACTATCGCGATGTGGCGAGCTCTGACCCCTCAAAGCACCGCATTGGGGCTTGGACAATCAGATGGCGCGTGCACGCGTCAAAGATAACTTCTGAGAGACGATGTCGGGCCGGAGAGCCTTCATACCATTGCTGCTCGGTGAACAAGGGAATGCCATGGCCGAACGGAGGTGACGCAGTAGTGAAGCAAGCTAGGGAATGGTACCCTTCATTGAGTTCGTGTATGTGAGCCCAGCGCTTGTTGTTATAAAGCCTCACGTCTGACTGTGAGCTACGGCGTTGCTTTGATGAACGCACAATCTCTAGACATAAAAGTGAACTGCGAATGCAGCGCTGGAGGAATGCTGTGACAGTATGCTAGTTCCTGGGATGAACGCTTGCGCCTCGTTCCCTTGAGTCCGCGCATGGACGGTTCGTCCCCTCAGATTGACGCCTGAAGGGGGAGAATGTAGACAAAGAGATGGAATGCCCACTTTAGGGCTACGTAGACGCATAAACGTATAAGGTTAGAGCGCCGAATGTGCGCAGCGACGCGCGCGTTTGCATGCAGAGAACCCACGACGCGCCACACAGAGTTATCGCCGAGTTTCTGAACTCTTGAAGTCATTCCATCATGCGGACAACCTCGCAACGCCACCCAGGCGCATCTCAAAAACCAAAGGTCAGCTTCCACGGCCTTGAGTGTTTCATACACTGTACAGGCGGCCCGTGTGGGATAGATGGCCGAATGAAGAAGCCTTTGTGATGGAGGCAAGAACCAAGCGGCGCTCGCCGTTTCCGACGCGTCTCCGAGCTGTTCAAAGCGGGATCCCCACACGATCGAATCCTTGCCTTTGCCTTCCATCTGGGTACCACTCGAGCGCTTTATCTTCCTTCGTGCTACGCGCGATTCCTGTCGCTGACAGGTCCGGGATCTGCGATCGGTCATATATATGTGCAACGGCGAGCGAGAGCGCGCGTCCACCACTACTTGAACTGGGCGTGTCCTCATCCGCGCCGGCGACGGAACCATTTCAGGCGCGGCCCAGCGCTGATTGCCACTTGTACGCAACCATCATGACTGCAATGTTTATACTGTTCGCTGATCTCGCTCTGACCCGTAGAGCCATCGAATTACCAGTGGGGGTGCGCTAGTCAGAATACATGCCTTCTCCACGGACCGGATCGTCGGGAAGTGCTCCAGGATCGCCTGGAGGAAAGTCAGCGCCTGTTCCTCCTGCTATCGTTCATCACCACTCTTCTTCCAGTTCTGCTTCATCTGCTTCTACCGTCAAGACATCTTCGCCTTTGAATCCTGCGCATACCCTGTCTCAGTCACCGCAATCGACGCCTCCATCTAAACCTATCATACTCGGGCCATCGCATAGCGATCCTCCGAGCTATGAATCCACTCCCAAGTCTAGGCCCCGTGTTTCGTCCACTTCCAGTGTCCCTCGAGGACGCGGCCCTTCCCCTCTGCGCGAGGCGGCGGCTTCCAACGCACTCCAGATCACTCGCGTTACGTCGAATCCATTGCCGGACTCCGTACCGGATGCCGGTGCTATTACCCCGCGCGCATTAGGCCTGAGCTCTTTTCGGTCGCGCTCGCGGTCCACCTCCACGTCCAAACCTCGAGACCAATCCCCAGAGGCCGCCACAGTGGTCGGCGAAGATCTTCGTGCGTCCGTTCTGACTCCCGTGCACGCCTGGTGGCATGAGAAGTTTCACCCGACCTCGCGACCGTGGTCCGAAGGTCCGAAGCGAAAGAAGACGGTGCCTCCAGAGCAGACCGAGAACTACCTGCATACCAAGGAGGTTCGTCTCTGCATTCCACCTCTCACAGGCATGCAACTAACTACAAGCGCCACATAGCGTGTCATCGAGGCGACAGCATCTGTTCTGGGAGCAGCTGCCCGCGTCACTCATGAAGCTTTGTTTATCGGAGTCGACTTCCTCAAATTTGCACCCGTGCCGGCGTTGGAGGTCGCCGGCGTGGTTCTTCTGAACATCTGGGAGGCGGTCGAGATGATCGAGGTGCTTTCGCTTATATTCGGGCTCGGAGATTGAACTCACCGGGCGATGATATTAGATGAACCGTTTGGCTTGTCTTCGACTCACGGAACGCTGTGCGGAGACATTGATCTCAGTCCGTGAGGAGATACAGCTCGCAGGCGTGGCCACTGCTACCGAACTTGAAGAGCCCATCAACAAGCTGCAGAAGTATGCCCGTTCACTCTTTGCACTATCCTTGAACATGAGTCTGACGCAAGTGAACAGCGCCTTCCGAGAGGTCCATGTCTTCTTGCAAAGACAGGCACATCGTCCCTTCCTACATCGCTACCTGAAGCGGGACGAGATTCAACGAAGCATAAGCCATTGCGACGCGTCTCTCAATGATGCTCTTGACATGTTCAGCGTACGTTCGGCGACACTTGCCGAGCTTTGATGTCGCTTACGCCTCCACAGCTCAGGGTCCAAATTCGCACCCTCAAACTCGTACAGGCGAACGAAGCCCGTCGCGTGGAAGATAAAGAGATGATCCTCGACTCTCTGGGATCTCTCAGATTGAATAACCTTCCCTCCGTCGATGGCCGTCCGCTTCCCCCGGGAACGTCGACCGTAACTCTCACGCCCGCCCCCGCCGCGCCAGACGTCGATTACCTGAAAGATCCGCAAGAGGTTCAGAAGCTTTTGCACGACTACAGACGCGAACAAAACAACCGCGATCGCGCGAACGATCTGGCGGACTTGCGGCAGCTTATGCGGACAGCTCTGCAGACGAACAACGACGCGACGATGATCGATGTCCTACAGATTGCTCGCGACGAGATGCCCGAGGCCATCAAGACACTTCAACGTGCGCTAGAGCGGGAGGTTGAACGAGAGCGCTATTCGACGTCATCGGACAGCTCGAGCTCCTCCCCCGAATCTGAGGCTTCGCCTATCTATAGGGCTCGAGGTCGTGCCACGCGCGCTGCATCCATCAATCTGGCCTCCTTATCTCAGCAAAGAGCGAGCGTGGAGTCGTCTGAGGTGGTGACGAGCAGCGAGATCAGTGCCCCACCCATACTGGACACGCTGGACCGAGAGTTCATCGAGACTGGTATCGATGCTCTGCGCCGCCTGAGTCAAGGGACAGATCTCGCAGTGCCGAACTGGACGATCACCCGCTACGAGGTTGAGCTGGACGAGAAGATCGGCATCGGTTTCTTCAGCGACGTTTACAAGGGCCAATGGCACGGTCATACCGTTGCTATCAAGGTGCTCGCGGAAACCACGCCACGTCAACTCTTTGTGCACGAGATTGGTATCTGGAAGAAGCTCGACCATCCGAACGTCATTGAGCTGCTTGGTGCTAGCTCGGCTACCTCCGATCCACCTTGGTTCCGTACGTGACGCTCCTCCGCGAATGTGTGCGTATACTGATTCAAACACAGTCGTCAGCCCCTACTACCGCAATGGCAACTTGGTTCAGTACCTGAGAACCTTGGCGCCGGACGCTCCAGTCGACATGCTTAAGATGATGCATCAGATTACGAAGGGAATGTCGTATCTGCACAGCAAGGGAATCCTACACGGTGACCTCAAAGGCGCCAACGTTCTTGTGGACGACCGCCTGCACTGCATCATCTCGGACTTCGGTCAGAGCGAGATGAAGTCTGAAGTCTTCCGTCTCAGTCGCCAGCCAGTACCTCGTATGTCTTCCCCATCATCTGTAAAATGCTGTCGCTAACGTTGCGGTTCAGATGGTACGCTCAGATGGCAATCCCCGGAGCTTATGAGGGGCGCCATTGACGGTCTTACGACTGGCGTCGATGTGTATGCCTTCGGGATCCTATGCGTGGAGATCCTCAACAGAGGCGCACTGCCTTGGCCCATCGCGGACGACGAAGCCGTTCGACGCTTTGTCATCGGTGTGTACCAGCATCCTCGATAGGCATTCAGATACTGAGCCATTTCCGTAGAAGATAACAAGCGGCCAAGTTTGCCGCTGACTCCCATAGCTCAAGGTCCTCTGGGAAACATTATACAAGTGCGTGCCACTTTGCATTGCTGTACGTGTACTGATATGTGCCTTCAAGTCTGCATGGAGCCGTGATCCCCGTCTCCGACCGTCCTTCTACAAGATCGAGCGTGACTTGAGATCTCTGCGGCATCGGACTGGAGCCGCGCCCGACTCGCCGCGCCCTCCTTCCATGGCCATGCTTATCGAGGAGGAGGACAACGCGCATTCACAACAGTCTCCAGACATGCGCCCGACAGAGCTTCCGAGTACCTCTCGTGAGTCTTGTGGCGTGACTTACTGTGAACATGATGCTCATATCTGATCAGAGACACACGACGACTTATACGGATCTCTGCCGTCTGATACCACGGGCTACGAGACCGCTACAAGTCAACTCAATGAGCGGTCATCGACCGTGGGACTTCTATCGCGACGGTCGTCTATAGCCACGGTCACGACCACTGCCACAACAACAGAGACCACAAGCGACTCTCTTCATGACAGTGTTGTGCTACATGAGAGCATGCTCGATTCTGGCTACCTTTCCCCGCCAGACCCAAATAGCACCGCGTCAGAGTTCATGAACGAGCGCCGCTACCGGATGCTACTGCAGCACGATTATCACACGACGCGTACGTTATTCGCACCAGTCGAATCTTCGCCTGTCTAAACCATCCTTCAGTTACTCTCCCGCTGTGGACACCTGCCCAAGTCCGCCTCGGCGCTGTTGGCTATCTCTCAAAGCCCGAAGGAAGTTTCGTGACGCTCTTCAACTGCATGGACAGGCTCGCGCCCGATGGCTCGTCGGTGGACTTCCCAAGCTTGTCGGGCTATGGGCGTGTCGCGACCAACTCGACGCGCTTTGAGAAGCGCAATGCGGCCGAGCGCGGCATCGACCTCATCCGCAGCTTCCTATCCAGCAAGCGCAAGCTCGACGATGGATCGTTGGCGTGCGTCTTCATGCTTTTGCACACCAGACACGAGCTTACCATGTTTTTGTAGGCCTGCTGTGAGCCGCACGCAGTCGTTCCAGCTACGAGCAGGTCACAAGGTTGCGCACCTATACGCCGAGTCGACCGTGTACCGCTACATGGAAGACCTTCGCATCCCAAAGCAATGGTTTGAAGCCAACGTCGACGGGATTCTGGCCAAGTATGGGCGCGACCATAAGCTCACGCGCGGAGACGTTTTCCTTGGTACGTTACCCAATCCCGGTCTTGGGTATACTCCGCTCAATGTACTGACATCACTATAGTCATTGGAACGCTAGAGGCCCAGGACTACGCGATGTTCGTCAGCCATACACACCCCGATGGCCAGGTATGAATCCAGATATGATGTCGATGCCTCACTGCTAACCTTGACGCTCGTAGATCAACTTCGACGTCTTTTCCGGTACTCGGCCGGGCGAGCCGTGGGGCGAATTCGTGCCTACTACTGCCGCTGGACCATCCCCCGCGCTCACCGGTCCGGTATACGATGGCGAGGGGATGGGTACCATGCGATGGGCGCACAAGACCTCTCGCTCGAAAGGCTCTCTATCGACGGAGAGATGGGACTCGGTGCTGCTGGCGAGACTACGCTTCAAGCCTGACGCGGCCGAGCCGACCCGTTTGTGAAAATGTTGCATTTCAACCTGCATGACTGCTGCTGTGGAACTGGACAATGACTGATACCATCTTGCATAACACTGTAACGTATACGCATACCTCTCATCATCACCACGAATATCCACGCTCGTAACATACACCTGGACCCATACGAATCGATACTATGACGACCTAAATGAACTCTGACGTCAACTGCTCCTAGTGCCCCTATCTTGGCCCCGCGCTCATCTACGCCCGCGCCTGCGAACGTTGTTCTCAAACCGCGACCAACCCCTTCCTATTCCGTGCAACGATCAACTACAGTACTGTCACCGAACTCTATCTCAAACACTATGGCGAGCACTGGTCAACCCGCTGCGACGTTCAAGCTCGATGACGCCGTCGCCACACCCTCCTCGGAGTGGGCCGAGGCTACCCGCGCCGCGCTCGAGGACAAGACGGCCCCTGTAGGCACCTCGCACACTACGGCTGCCCCCGGTGGTACTGCTCCTGTGATTCCAAACTCTAGTACGCTTCCGGCTGGCTCGAACCTTGCGAACACCACACCCGGCGCTGCGCCGACGGGCACAGGGATACTTGCCTCTGTCCAGCCACCAACCCCTGGCCCTCATATCCCTGGAGCTTACCCTTCCCCTCACGAAACTGTCCCTGAATCCGCCATTGACACGAGCGCTATCCGTCAGGACGTCAATCAACTGGTACAAGAGGCTCGTGAACGTCTGCCAGCACAAGAAGACCTTGAGAAAGCCGCACAGGATATGGCGCAGACGGCTACGACTCTCGCCCACACGGCCACCTCCTATCTCCCCCAGTCCATTGCGGACAAAGTTGCTGAATACCTTCGTGAGCATCGCTGCCTAACGCACGTCCTAGTGGTCACTGACTCAACTATAATAGCTACCGCTCGCGCCTCTGAGAACGATGCCATCCACGACAAGTCTATGCCCACTCAAGAGACTCACGGCGCACAGCCCGGCGAGAAGATCGGTGGTGCAGGTGCTCTGCCCGGTGGCGTCGATGAGGCCGCTGTGGCGAAGCTTCCGGGTGACGATGCTGCCACCGGGCTCCCTGAGGGCGCTATCCCGACTCTGGGAGTAGCTGCGGTAGCTGGTAGGTTCTTGCTACTTCATACCATCACGAGAGTATGCTCATGTTCCGCCCAGGTGTCGCCGGTTACAAGGCTTCTGAGCACGATGCGTCCCACGACAAGTCTTTGCCGACTCAGGAGACGCGCGGGACTCAGCCCAATGACCAGGTCGGAGGTGTAGGCGCTCTTCCGGGTGGCGCCAGCGAGTCTGGTGTTGCTGCAGTTCCCGAGAATGCTGCTGCTGGAGCATATAGGTCTCTGCCGACTCAGGAGACGCAGGGCGCTCAGCCGGGCGAGAAGGTCGGCGGCGTTGGCGCGTTGCCCGGTGGCGCGAACGAGACGGGTGTTGCGAAGCTCCCGGGTGATGACGCTGCGACTGGGCTGCCTGAAGGCAGCAAGGGGGCGGCAGTTGGTAGGTGTCTACTGTTCCAACATGAGATCCATTGTTCATATCGTGGGACAGGTGCCGTTGTCGCTACTTCAGCGGCGTTGACAGCTACTTCAACCGCAGCGCCCAACACTGCGTCTTGTAAGTCGATACGCAGTCGTTCCCGTACCTTTCTCCGCTCACTAACATCAAGCCACTTTCCAAGTACCCGCACGACCTGAAGACATGGTGTCGAAGAGCCACGACTGGCCTGATGCTCGTTCTCACGGAAGCCCTCCCAAGGACGCAGCTGCCACCACCGACTCTATGACTACGGCCGACAAACGCGATGGTAGCAAGAAGGAGATCCTCATCCCGGTCGCCAAAGGCGAGGGCGGCCAGGTTCCCACCGCTAACGCTGCGTTCAATGCGCCGGCCAAACCCGAGGCTGCCGGAAAGGACACGAACGCGGATGATCAGGTTCGTACTGCTACTTTTCCTCCCGCTCAGCTGGAGCCACGCAAGTGGCGAGCATGGAAGGGTGCCAGCGCGCCTGGGGAGACGCCAGAGGAGGACGTTGATCTGGCGGAGAATGATGTCGGCGGCCCGCCTCTTGATGAGGAACGATACGCTAAGGACCTCGAGGTGGGCTGGCGCTGCTCTCATCCTCATCATCTCGGCCGTCACGGTCAAGTATCGTTTGCTGACGCTGTTGCAGGCACAAGGCGCGTCGCTTGACGCTTCGCACGGAAAGACCAAGCCGACAGACGCACATTCCCACTCCGGCGCGTCTGCGCACACCGAGGGATCCAAGGATGAGGCGAAGCACAAGGCGTCTTTCATGGAGAAGGTGAAAGGCGAGATGAAAATCATCTCCGGCAAGCTCGGCGGCGACAAGCACAAGGTCGAGGAGGGAAAGAAGTTGAAGAGCGGAGAGGTCTAAGGAATGTAATCTGCTACGGTGAGTACCCCATCTTATCCCTCGTACGATTATCTCGCTCATCACGAGTCTGCGCCCAGATCTAATGAACAACACGCGGACTGTACGAGGACTCGATTTGTACGATATGAGATCAGCTCTTGCGCGAGGCGATGCTTCACTGTGCCCCTTCCATTCCAACGTGTATAAGGACTGCTTCTGCTTACTTCAATCACAACGTGTACGCATTCCTGCATCGCAATGTCATGACCTTCGAACCAGTTTAGCCTTGAACGTGGCGTGTTGACTGCGCAGGACTCGCTCGATGGGTCGTAGGTCTCGACCAACGCGCGAGTTGAAGATCGAGACTCATCCCCTCCTCGAAGCCCCATCTGGTCCTATACCTTCTTCCATGGCGGAGCGGTACCGCTGGAGGCGTTTTCTGCGCCGAAAATAGGACCGTTGACGTCGGTTCTACATCTCTTTCAGCTCACGTATGTCATTTGGCGGACAGAGATGAAGAAAGAATAGAGCACGGGTTGCCCTTGGGGCTTGCTGTAGGTTACGTCATTCGGCGTATCGCATGAACTGATATGGTCCCGAACAAGCTTCGTGGCTACGATTCTGAATTGCAATTGCCCCAGAAGGCACGTTGTGGTGAAGAGCAAGGGGCAGGCAACGCGGCGGGCGGTGTTCGGTGAAGACTTCGACGATCTCAACGCGGTAACCACGCGCGCTCTATATGCCGCGTTGCAGCGCCTGTTGCGGACCGCAAGATGGCAACGAGTGGGGCTCTGAGGATAAGTATATAGGCCTTGCAGTGTTACGCCATAGGACTCCTCATCGCATCGTTACTCGCCCAGGTCGCCCACCGTCGACGCGCTTGCCACCGACTCTTTGAGTGCTACAGATGGCTTCCTTCTCTGGTCTCCGCATCTTTCTCTACGGCACCCTTGTGAGTGGCATGATTACGGGTCTCACAACACCGGCTTAACGTATCGCACAGTGGGTCTTTGCCGTTGTCGAGCTTGCTTTGACGGCTGTCCGTCTGCATTACACGCTCACATTCGCACCTGGTGATCCCCTCAATGGTGGCCGCCACTTCTACGGTACGTAGTGCTAAGCGCTCACGCTCCCGCTACTCTGACATTGGAATAACGTCCTCCAGATCCGGTCAATGTCGAGCTTCTGGTGACGTCCTGCCTGGCCATTCTTTGGGCACCCCACGCGTATGTCGCATGTCTTCATCTCCGTCGAGCGCCAGGCTGACATGTGTAGTATCCATGCCATCTCGAGGCGCCGCGACCGCGGCTTCGTCACCAGCTTCACGTTCGAGAACATCGCACTCTTCATCCTATGGGTCATGATGCTTGTCGGCGCCGCGTACGCCACGGTGAGTCCGGCTTCAACCGAATCAAGGCCTCTTGACGCTGAACCGCTTCATCAGCACCTTTGGGGCGGCGTATCGTACTGCTGGAAGGGCTACTGGCAGTGCCGTGAGCTCTCGGCAATGCTCGCGTTCGCGTGGATGTCGTGGATCATCATGACCTTCCTTTGGATCCTTGCCATCTTCATCCCGACGCGCAACTCGGCTTGGGACAACCAGCCCATGCACGGCTACTACCTCGGCCCTCGAGAGAGCCTCGCACCCGAGACCGCTCAGTATCGCGCGTAAGGCGCGGTGGCTCCTCAATCTCAAAGGTCTATCTATAAAGGCCACTACGTCTCGATTATACTCTAATGACCTCACGCGCTTCATGTTTCCCGTTCACGACTTGCTGTGTATATATGGACCGAGCTCTTTCTGTATTTGCCTTGTAATCGCTTCTGTATCAATGCTCATGCTGTCTTTTGTTACACGCGCGAACTTGTCTGTCGCCATAGCGCCAAGGCGGTACACAAACGGTTCACAGTACAGTCACCACTCGATGGCCATAGTATCAAGTGAGCTTCCCGTTGTCAGAAGTAACAGTGTGAGCATTGTGGTATTCATCAATGCTATCGTACTTAAGACGAGAGTGCACTACATGCCCACCGCCAATGGCAAGGACGAAAGTCGACCCACGCCCCCGCACCGAGACCCAAACACGAAGGATGAAAACTGGCCAGCTCACATACCGACTCCCCTCCCCGTCGCAGCTCGGGACAGGCCACACGACTCGTCCGACTCGCAGACGATCCACAGGCACTTCGGCGAGTGCCGTGTCGTATCGCATCCAGCTGAAACTTGGCCAGTGTGCCCTGTGGTGCCAGTCGCCCGTCTCTGCCTTATCTCACTCCAGGAGTTCCAGCCCTTCAACCTCTTCCGGTGAAAGCAGCGATGAGGTCTCTGAAGGAGTGTCAGTTGAAGGGGAAGAGCCTGTTGAAACGCCCCATGTGAGCACACACAGCATCGTCCGCCGGTACTCATCTACTATCGAGAGGTTCTTTCAGAACTCGGTTCCGGACTACACGCCGCCTTCTTCGAGCGGGGAGCGCTTCTTCGAGGATTCCGCGAGCTTCATGTCTTCTAGGCCTAGAGACCAGGACCGTTCTCTCAGTCCGACACCCGCCCGTGACCTGGGAGTGCATAAACAACGCAATTCGAGCGCAACGCAGCACGAGCATGATCTCGACGTGGCGGAGTCAGTCATGGGCAGCATCGTACTGGAGGATGGCAAAGCCACAGAGTGACGCAGTACCAGCCTATGACCACTGGGTGACTGAAACGGGAGTGCGCAGCACAAAGCAGTCAGGGTGGCGAGAATACCGGTGGCGCGCGAACCCGCGTCGAGGGAGAGAGCATCATGGTATCCAGAAGGGGCTCAGGCCGCAGGGATAAGTCTATAGTACACAGAGTATATCCAGGTCAGTTCCTGTCCTTGTGGAATAGAGGTGTACATTGTGAGCCTGTGTGGCGTACATGGATGTCGCAAGCAAGGTTAATTATCTCACAAACGCTCGCTACCTTATTTGGTGTGTTTTGCCCACGCCACCATCATGCCGTGCGATGAGCCTCGGACGCGGCTCTCTCTGCAACAGCGACCATGCCACAGCTATGCGTTCGAATGCCATCGTCTTGATATCGGATCACCATACGGCCTGTCTCTCTATGGGCGTAAGTATGTTGCTGCCATCTTGCGGCGCGTGAGCAAGCGCATGACATGCCGAAGCCATGGAGCGCACCGTGAAACGAGAGCGTCATGACCTTGTTCATGACGCTACGCCCATAGGCGTGAGCGTGGCCAGCGTTGTATATAAAGAGTATACCGTGCTCGCCCGACGCAATTCAACTTCGATCGCAAACATGTGGGTCGGTCACTACGCTCCTGCTCTCGTAGCCAAGACTTTCTTCCCTCGGATTCCGCTTCCTGTACTCGCGTTCCACTATAAGATCGAGAATGGCTGAACGCAAGCCGCCAAGTGGCTTATATTAAGCCAATGGGCTGATAAGTGGCTGATTTTGACCATCAATCGAGCAAATTGGGCGGCTGATATTTTGACACCCATCAGCGGTGCAGCCGTTCCGGTGACTGATTTTGACCAAACACGACTGCTTTTAGGCCATTCTGCAGCGTGCAGATGGCTTATGGAACGACTGCACCTCAGCCGTTCCTGATCTTATAGTGTTCGCCGGAGCATTGCCAGATGCCGCCTTCATGGCATTAAACCTAGTCGGCGTCGAGTCCTTCAATCTGGACAAGTCAATCCAACGCCGTGGGGGATGTTTCCCTTATACCAACGCTTATCCGTATTCGCATTCACTTGCGGGTATGGTCGGCCTTGGTACGCTCCAACTGTTTTGCCCTACATAGACGACTTGAAGTTGACCATGAATAGGAACGGCATATGCGGCATGGTATACCTACTCCAGTCCCCGCGCACTGGACATCACGGACGCCGCTGCCATCGCTGCGATGTCCGCCAGCCACTTCTTCCTTGAACTCCCCGGGCACCGACATGGTTCGTCACTCAGACTGGCTCCCAGAGAGACCGGCTCCCACTCACTTCTACCTACTCTAGATGTCAAGGTCACACCGTCTACGCCTCGCTCGCAGGAGCTGGGAGCCGGCCAATTCGATAGCCCTGCCTCCACGTTCGCGTTAGAGGTAGCAGTCTTCCTATCCTCGCTGGCCTTCTATGCTTGGCGGGTTCCCAGCGTGCGCCAGGATACGCAAAAGCTACTCGGCGTGGGAGCAGTTCTGGTCGCAGAACAAGCAATGTTCTCTTTCGGGAGCGCCCCGACGTCCGAGGTGCGCTTCGTGCACGCCCCAATCTTCCTCGCGCAGATACTGGGTAGTTGCTGGCTCTTGGGAAAGCTTGATTCCTGATCGGAGGTTTATCGATCGAGTTTGTTTGCCCACATCACCATGTATGAATAGTGCGAATGGATGTATACAAAGATCATACTCTCCTGCGATTACTACATGCGTCTCCAGGCGATCAGCTGGGGTTAGGGTATTCTACGGGAATCAATACCCTGATCGTTCTACCGTACTGCTGTTAAGCTATCATGAAATTTCACTCGACGGCAGCGGCAGAATACTGCTTGCTCGTTTATCACACATGGTTGAACAAGGGATGATTGCAGTGAAGAAGATGTACAAAAGGTACTGTCGACAAGAAAGACGTCTGAGACTACTCAAGTCTGGAGGCTGGAGTCCAAGTCCGAACATCCAGAACCGGATCGCGAGAAGACGGCGATAGAGAGCTAGCAGCAAATGACTCGACGGTGTGACCAGTGAAGAACTTCCGGGTTCGAGGCGGTACGATAGGCACCGTTGACAAGGAAGAGGTTAAAATGCTATCGGTGCAGAGATCAGCTACTATATCCGTCGCCGTTCTCGGCCCACGTACAAGAGTTCAATGTGAGAATGGAAAGGTCGCGCCGCCGGGGCTCGGCGCATGAAGAACAAGCACGGAGCGTAGATCTGGGACGGGTCGCCTAGCCGAAAAGCGCAGGAGCTTTCGTTGAGACCATTCGGAGCCGCGGCCGATCAAGCTCAACCACATCCGCGCCATGTCCCAGGATATGCGGCCCTGTGGACGAGTGATTGAGACCGTCCCTCGAGCATGCCCATCATCGCGCATACGGATACATACCTTGTAGGTGACAGTGACACGCTCAAGGGATTCCAGCGTGCCCTGGGGTCACTGAGGGCCGCGCGGGATGTGCGTGCAGGTAACATCGTGTATGATGGCAGAGCCGAGAAGGGATGTAGAAAAGTCGTGTATGCTTGGGTAAGAATGCAAGTAGCGAGCGTGAGTGGCTGTGAGTCACTTGAGACGTGCCTAGATAGTGGCGCAAGGTCGACGATAGCTCACCCAAGGGCTAGCCGAATGACAGAGACGAATGAAGACGTGTATAACTCGTGAGGACGAGCGAGAAAGGATAGTAACTCGTGTTTGACATGAGGAAGAAAGAGAAAATGACGTGTGTTGAAGAAGGGGGCAAGAAGTCGTGTTTGTGAGTGCGCATGGGGGAGCGCGCTCGACGTTACCCCGATAGGTCGTCGAGTTTATATATGTGCGACCTGAAGGGACCAAGCCGCCATACGATCCTTGGCAGTCTAGACCCATCATATAGTAAGGATCCCTCCCAAGCGGCGCGGGAAAGAAAGGTCGGGAACGAGAGGGATAAACGCGGTGGAGCAAAACGCGATCATCTGACGGCAAATCCGACAGGAAACACGGTACGTCACGGCAGCGCGTTGCAAATCGATATCGCGCTCGGCAAACAGGGCTGGTACTGATAAAGCGAGGTGTGATATCCGTCTAGTTCTATGGACGCTCAGTAGAATAAGATACATGGCGATCAGACGTTCAGAGAGAAAAGAGATCGGTCGCGATGACACGGGCACCCTCTATACCTTCCCGCACGCCCTTGACACGATCGAGGTTAACCTTGCGAAGCTCTTCACTCCCCTCAAGAGCCTGCTCCCACCAGCGTTCACCCTCCGGCACAAGTTTCCATCCGCCGCGCAAGAACTCGCGCTCGGCTTTGAGGCCCTTGCGCCGGAGCTCCTGGACATGCTTCCAGTGGGGCGGAGGATTGGCGGGCGAGAACTTCTCCTCGAAGACGGTGGACCCAGAGGGCATGCAGAAGCCGTCGTACGCAAGGACCAGCGACGGCGGAACAGTGATGCGGCCGTGCTTGAAGACGAGCTGGTTGACACAGATGCAGTTCACGACCGCGCCGTCGGCCTCAACCTGAGGCACGTTCGCAGTCACGGACTTCATAGCCGCTGTCTCGGGCCCATCATTTCCCGGCATGGGCGTCGCGGAACCAGGCGCGGGTGTATCGACTCCGCTGGCGGGTGTAGATATGTCAGGGATAGGTGCGCCGTCGGTCGGATGTCCGCGCTCGGCCGGCCGACTTTTCTTCAGCTTCTTCGCAGGGTGCGTCACGTATCGTGCGATGAGAAAGATCTGGGGGTGAATATGAGTACGCACGCGACTTGTGACGTGAAAGATGGGCGATCGCGTACCCATTTCTGGTCCCACGCTACGAGAGACATCCGGATTTCGTACGAGGAGAGGATAGGGATCTCTTTCAAGAACTGGAAGTGGGTTGCTGCTCGCAGTCAGTACCGAGGATAGATTGCGCGTGTGCCGGAGCGACGTACCAGCAAGAGCGATACCTCCGCCAGCCGTCATATAGCCGGGGAAGTAGTCCAACGCCGAGCGCATGCGCGCACAGTCAAGGTTCTATAGGACGACGTCAGCAGTCGACGCAGATGTATGGGACTGCACACACACCTTGGGATACGACGAATTACTCAAGTGCATGTTATAATCCGAATCGGAGAAGTCTGCACGGAGTTGAGCGCAGTGTCACCGGCTAAGGGAATTGTGGCGCACCTGCCCAAGACTTGTAGACATACTGGCGCGTGAACGGGTTCGAACCCACCGGAGCCAGCGCCTCGACCCATCGGTGAATCGCCTCTCTCTTCTCTTTCTTCGACTTGAGCAGGATAGAAAGCCGGAAGAGCTGGAATCGCGCCTGTAGAACAATGACAGGCCACCATACGCGTGCTATTGCCAAAGTCAGTCACGTATATATAAAGATGAAGCAGTAATCACGCACTGTGCCATGCAAAAGGCGCAGAGCGCAGGTTCGCGAGCGCAAGCAAGACCGCCAGATATTTCGCCACAGTCATCGACCGCGGCATCACGCGAGCAAGTGCCGCAAGCGCCGCAGACGCCGAAGCCGCGTAGTTCTGCGCGGACTGAACCAGAGCGTCCATTAAGAGTCGAATAGTATAGGCGATATTCCGAGTCGGTATTAGCAAGTCTAAGTCTATATAGGGAGCCAGGGAAGCAGCCAAGGAGAGCGCTGATGCCGGTGATGGTTGGGGAAGGAGCCTCGGAATGCCGGTTGGGAGATGCCGGTTGACCCGGTTCCGTCGACGCCGGTGCCACATCGTCTCGTTGCTTCCGCTCATCATGACCTCGTACGAACCCTACGAGACTTGTATCATACGCTCTCATTGTGCTACTGCATGCTCTCAGTACCTATGGGCACATTGTCGAGTCCGATTGCGGACTGCTCAGAGGGAAACCCGGTGCTCGCGGAGATGTTGTTGTCGTGGTCAATGGTGCCGACTCAATAGGCCGCCGTTCAACCACTACACCGGTTTTCTGACACATCCTCGATGCTGCGCGCACCCCAGAACTCTGTCGCGTACTGTCTGCGGTGAGTACGCCGACGCCTCGCCGATGCTGCCTCCACATGCGAATGCTCGACGACGCAATAGTGTACAGAACGTGCCTGCGCCGGCTAGGTCAACCACACAGCGGAAGATTCGACAATCTTTCTTATCTTCGAAGAAAGTACAGATCTCACAGTGAGCTGAGACTTGATGTAGCACGACGCTTTTTTTGCTAGGATGATGAGATCGAAGCTCACGAAACAACCCGTCCGACGCCGACCTGCCCGCACCCGCCCACTGGTTATCCGCTAACAGCGCTAAAAGCGCGAAGATGCAAAGCCTGAGATTATCTAGAAGATGTAGATCAGCGAGGGTGTGGTCATAGCGGCGAAGTGCTTTTGTCTCCGCCTGGAAACCGGCGGGCGCCCGGAACGCCAGATGCGAACGCTCACGGACTCGATGCACGAGGCTCACAACAGAAGTTCACCATCCGCCCTCGAAAGATCCTTTCCCCGCTCCCTTATGCTGCGGATCGTTCATTGAGGCAGCCTCGAGGAGCACATCTCGAGATACACATAGTGTTCCCGAGACGTCGATCGTCATGCAAAGGCAGCTTTGTGCTCTCGGACAAACACGAAGACAAAGGACCAGGGCGCGGGCAGCCGGAAACCCCGAACGACGGCTCTTTCGTCTCGAGTAGTCTCGAGGGCTGCGTTCTCTCTGCGAGAACAAGGCGCGAGGAGCACGCATTTGGGCTGCAAGGACCGCGTAAGGTACCAACGCGCGGTCACGTGAGATCAAGCCTATATCTCAATCGCCCATTGTTCTCCGCCACACGCGATCGAGATGGGCGCAACGAGGCGTATGTTCCGGTCCGAGAGATAAGGCAAAGTCGATATCTAGTAGACTACTGTGCATAGAGATATTTTGGAGCGGGAAATACGAGATTCTGGTGTGTGGCATGGCCCGCGCCTTGTTCCCTGTCGAGATAATAAGGAAGATGGGCCTGGCGACGGAAATAGGGACCCACCAGCCGAAACAATAGCGTTGATGGCCGAGTGCACCAGAAGCTCCAGATGCTCGGACGCGGGGGCGTCCCAATGGAAGATGAGATGGTGTGATGGTGTATTGACGAACACAAAGGGATCGGACAAACGAAGGCTAGCCTCGCGCGACGCGTGCCCGGGCACGCGTGTGGTTCGCTGCTTGTCACATTCGATAAAAGGACCTCTTCACAACTCTTGCGCGACCGTCATCTCCTTGCTACGCTACTGCGACCTTTGCCGCCGCCGCCCTTATTGCTGCTCGTGCCGCGCCTGAATTCGAAGCGAACGCCACATTCATCAAAATCCGATATGTCGAGCCCATTCAATACATCCTCGCCGCGCGGCTCGCGCGCATCCACACCCATCATCGTCAACGACTACGACTACGTCCCGCAAGAGTTCGACGACATGCTCTATCAGATGCAGACCGACCGGGCGTGCATGCCCTACAGCACGCCCTCGGACCAGCTGTTGCTGTCGCAGTCGGAGGCCGGCACGATCGAGCTCATGGTACGTGGTTATCGCGCACTGTGGCGCGCTAGGCGTTGACAACCACACTTCTTTAGCTCGAGAGCGGCCGCTTTACCAACGCCCGGACCGTCATCGAGACGCTATTCGAGAGGAACGGTATTCCCGTACGTCCCTCCTCTCATCCCCGCGCCTGAGCATCGTGGGCTGACGCTGCTCCATAGTCTCATGGGATTGCCCAGATGCCGTATCCCATCGCGAACGAGGCGGAGCTCGGCGCGTCCCGAGCGAGCACGCCCAACCACAACACCATTGTTCTGCCGGACGACGCCACAGTCGATCAGCCGCCGCACTACGCCCGCGCACGCTCGCACTCCGTGACGCCGTCGCTGTATAGCGATGCGGACGCTTCCTCCCCGTCGACCAGCGGAATCGCGACTCCGGCCGACATCTTTTCGCGGCCGTTGGACGAGTATGAGATCGAGGAGGAGATCGAGGAGGAGCAGGAGCGCGTCGTTGCCCCGGTTGTGGCAGGATCCTCGGGGAGCCGCAAGCGCTCCCGTACCGTCGACGACGACGACGACCTCGACTTCGAGCCCCACATCGCGCCAAAGCCGCAGCCGCGGAAGCGCACGCGCGTCGCCCGCCGCGCCGCCGCCGACAGCGACGCCGAGTTCTCCGACAGCGACTCGGACGCACGCCCTGCGCCCCGCAAGCCCAAACGCACCGGCGGGCGCGCTGCGCCGGTTATCTGCCGCTGCCCGCACGACAAGTGCCAGAACGACGCGGGCTTCTCGTCCGTGCGCGTCTACGAGCGGCATTATCGCTCTGTGCACCTCGGTGTGGCGAAGGACGTGCAGTGCGGCGGGTGCGGCCTGACGTTCGAGAGCGGGCGCAAGGACAGCGTCCTGCGGCACCAGGGCAAGAATAATCAGCGCCAGTGCCTCGGGAAGCCCATTCTCGTCGCCGACGAGAGCAGGCGGGTGCCCGTGCCGCGCGCTATCATGCTGTAGACGCTTTGCTCGTCGTTGTCTGCTCTTCGCTGTCTGTTTTGTCACTGTTTGTTGCTGCCTGCTGTTTCGCGCCGCCTGTCTGGTTGTTGAAATCCAATGTATCCGCTCCGCTGCTTGATATCACTCCATGTCATCCCATTTGTTTTGTATAGTGTACATCTCTCTCTCTCGTCGTACTTGTAGTATACCTGTCTCGTGTTTGTTAACTGGAATCCAGATCGCTTCAGCGATGAGAACGCACCTGCGCTCATCTCGCCCACATCCTTTATGACTCGATCGATCGATATCCGCAAAGTTAGTTCATTTGCCACAGGGGAGTCTGAGAAATGACTAGAAACAAAAGATGCGGAGAACAAAGGAAGGTGGAGGGGCACGGCAAGTGCCGCTTCGTCTGGCCTTTGTTCGTCGGGCCAGGAGCCGGCTCCAGAGTTCCGGAGTCCAGAACGCTCGCTTTCTGTCACGCTAGCCCGCTCTGAGCTTACCTTCGGACTTCGTGGTACGCAGAACCAGTTGCTCTCGAGGAGAGGCCGGAACTCTATCCGCGGAAGGGAGTATGTCAGTGAATGGCAGGAGAAGAAGACCTCGGTGGGCGCTCTTCGAAACACGACGTCCATAATCACCCACGTTCTGTTGCACACGGCGACGGTCATACACCTTGCTTCACGCACTCATCAGCCTGCGGGCTTATCAACACTTGCCGTCTCAGTGTTTAACAGAGTTCTACTTGCTGTACTAGCTTTCAAAGTTGCGCTCTGGTGCGTATCTACGTAGATCAGCCGGGTCGGAATTGCCTCATGTGTTCCCGCCTTCCATCAATCAGCTTCAAGTTCTGGCGAGCTTACGCCTCGGAGCCGTAAATCGAGCGCTCTATCTCTGTAAACCTACCTTGTACGAGAGTTCAGAGGATCGAACAACTGTATTTTGAACGCACGGGTGCGTGTCTGTCCTGCTACCTGCTCCGTCACCTATATTGATTACTGTGCGCGTAGGATCTCTGCATCATATAATGTCTTCACTCAAGTCCATACCACCACTGATTCCCATACCAGCAAACTCAACCACTCAGCCCGAACCCGATGCATTGCCAACTCCAGCTTCTGCATCGAGCGACTTCGGCGACTTCATGTCTGTACCGGCTTCGGAGGACCCTCTACGGCCTATGACACCAGTCAAGACCCAGCCGCGACCCACGACCGGCATGTCTGTACAAGCAGGATCCGCTCTGCTAGACGAGCTTCTCGCGCATGAGGACGATCCAATGTACTTCCATCGCGCGTCCTCGTCGACTACCCCACAGCCCTCGCACTCTCCTACACCGCCTGCATCCCAACCTGCATTGACCGAGACAATCGCCAACAAGGTGCAACAACTGGTCGACGCGCCTCTGCAACTTCTACAAGACCTCTCTGACGCCTCATCCACGCCCATCCTTGAAGACCCTCCGCCCCTACAACATCGTCCACATTCGCACTCCTCCGGACTCTCCAACTCAACGCCGTCTCTTCCCTACACGATCCCCGAACGCCGACACGTACGCGAGAACTCGCTTCCGTCCTCACCGGTCCTCGCCAGCCCACCCGTACTCTCACACGCCGAATCACACTCGACCATCTCCCAGCCGAGCGAATCCACAACACGAAACGGCAGAGGAAGCTGGATGTCCTCCCTCCTATCCATCTCCGCGCCCCATCCGCCACCCGCGCCTCCTCCAGCACCCAGCTCAGGATCAGCTCTATCCTCAACCCGGCCTCACCACCCCTTACACGCCGCTACTATGCCGGGCGTATCGCACGGCAGCCCCTTCGCCCCGCACACGTTCGTGCCGGCCAGCGGTGCGCCGGGGTTCGCGGGGGACCGCGAATGGGATAAAGGGTTCACGTTCGAGAAGGAGCCGAGCGCGCGCGCGGGGCCGAAGCTTGTCGGGCGGAACGAGATCACGACGGCCGTGCTGAGCGACGGGCTCGCAGCGGAGGTGTGTCCACACATATGCTTGGGTAATCGCACTGGCTAATGATTATTTGGTGATACAGCTACGACCGTTCTTCCCGGCCCTCGCGCGCCTCCCCAAATCCTGGCGCCTGCTCTACTCGCTCGACCAACACGGCATCAGCCTCAAAACGCTCTACGCGCGCTGCGAGGCGCACACCGGCGGCGTCTTGCTCGCCATCAAAGACGCGCGCGGCGGCACATTCGGTGCGTGGTTGGGCGCGGGCCTGCATGCGAGCCACGGCGCGGGGTACTTCGGCTCGGGCGAGAGCTTCTTGTGGACGGCACGGAGCGGGAAACAGGAGAGCGGCGCGATGCAGGTTTTCAGGTGGTCGGGGAAGAACGACTATGTGGCGCTGTGCGAGCCGGATTATATCGCGCTCGGCGGTGGGTCAGTACTCGTTCTTTCGTTACCACTGCATGCTAGTGTTGACGCGGGTTGGATTTTGCAGCGACGGCTCGTACGGGCTCTATCTGGATGACGCGCTCGGCGACGGGACGTCCGCGCGCTGCCCGACGTTCGAGAATGAGCCGCTGTGCGCGCCGGGTGCGCCGACGCGGGGCCGGGCGCGTAAGTTCGAGTGCGTGGGGCTGGAGGTTTGGGCCGTGGGCGGGACGTAGCCAATGTAACTTTGGTCCTCAGGAACTTCGGAAGCACTGTACTTGATGGAGGAGTGGTGGTACGCTGTTTTTTTGCGCGGACACCTTGTATCATATGTCACACGAGCGCATGCATACATGGATAGTGTGCGGTTTGCACACTCGCCGATGGTACAATGATTACCTAGGCCGCCGGCTTCAAGTCCGTTGCAGCTTGCAGCCACTGACGTGCGGTATCGGTGGGTCCCGTGTCTTCGATCATGATCGCGCTTCCGAGCGTCTGCATCCGTCGCCGAGGTCGCCGATGCGGCGGCCTTTCTCATTGGCCTTTGCGCTCACCTTCAGGGAGATGTTCTTGCATTCAATGGCAGCTGTTTGACCGGTACCGACTCAACTCGACTGCTCGATGTCGTGTGTTACAGCGTACGGTATGGAAACGACGGCCAATCCATTATTGTGCTACGCGCCAGGCGATCTAACCTACAAAGGTTAAGGTGAGCTGTTTACATTCCGTCGCTGCTATTGTCCCGGTTGCTAACCTATCTCAAACAGCCGAATATAGCGCTCGTACTTCCAGCAGGTAGGATGCGCAATCCTCGGAAATGCTCAACCTCTCACAGACGATGTCTACGCTTCTCTCAAATGAGAAGCACATCATCCGAGGTGGCATGAGTATACCGGCGTGCGGGAACGCAGTGCCATCCGCTAGCCAGCGAGGATGTCGACGAGGTTTTAAACTCCAGCCACCGGCTCTTGCGGATACATCTGCGACATGGCTAGCTTGGTGAGCGCGTGCTATTCAGCGACAGAGGGCGCCGTATAAGGATGTCGCAGCACAGCTGTATCTCGCTCGGACCTCCACCCATCCGTGTGCCCTTCATGACCAACGAGGCTACCCTGCTGCAGCAGTACGGTACGATACCATGCCCTCCAACTATTCGATGTCTGACTCACGTTTGCTGTAGAGTCGTTCATTAAGCTGCAGCACGTTCTCTTAGGACTCTACCTGTGCGTCCTCCATCCGTTCTTTTGGGGATGCTCTTGCTCAACCTCGTCCAGATGGGAATACGTCACGAATCTGCCCTTCGACTACAAGGTCCTCACGTCCAAGAAGAAGACGACACAGCGCCGAGTACCGTGGATCAAAGGCGTGCGTATGCTCACTCCGGTACAGACGAGGTACTCACGGTGCATACTGCAGATCTATCTATCATGTAGATTCATGGGCGTGGCGGCGCTTGTCACGATAGTAGCTGGACTCGATATCAGCGGGCCGATCAATTGCCAGGCGTGGGTCCAGGCGTCTTTCGTGCGTGCACTATCTAGCTCCAATATCTCTTTCTGAACATGGTCCTAGGCATTCTCATACACCGCCTTAGTACTGGCATCAAGCCTTATCGCCATCCGTGTTCTCACCATCTGGGCATGGAACAAGGTTGTGGTGACAATCGCAATCATAGGACTGGGCGTAGAAGCCGGAACTCTCATCCATAGTAAGCCATCCTACTTGCATGCACGTTGCAGAAGATCTTGAATACGCGTCTTTCAGATATCGTCGAGATACGTGCGGTGTACGTGCCCACGGCAGGAACATGTCTGACGGTCAATCCGCACTCCGGCACTCCCAATGTAACCGCTTTGTTCTGCAACGACTTCTTGCTACTGGTTCTCATGCTCTTTGGGCTGTGGCGCATGAGAGATGCCGGTCGCTTTCAGCTGTGGCGGGTACTCAGGAACCAGGTTCGCCCGGCGCGCTGTCCTCTCTCTGCTACTATAAACGGTATACTGACTCATGAGTGCACAGGGCCTGTTCTGGATCTTCATGGCAACCGTCGCTGAGCTCCCGACCGTCATCTTCATATTTCTCAACGTCAATCCCGTGCTCGACACTATCTTCTACTCCCCAGAACGTGAGCAACGTTCCTGCGTCTGCGCTAGTCATGTCTCATCCGTCGCAGTCGTCATCCTCATCATCGGCGCCACGCGCCTGTACCGGTCTCTCGCCGAATACACCCAACGTATATCTCCCGTGTACAGTCATATCTCCCATGTCCTTCTAAGACCTTGCTGATGAGAACCATAGAGTCCAGGGTCAGCACAGCGGCCCACTGCGCTACGCACCACCACCGCCACCTCCGAATGCACCCATCCGTGTCATGGTCAGCCAGACCGCCACTGCAGACTCGACGGCGGTCGGCTTTGCCTCGATGCGGTCCGATGGCGATAAAGACGAGTACGAGATGGGCGAGTCGCAATCGCCCGATGAGGTGCGGTTCCAAGCGGACGGGGTGAAGCAGTCCGAGCAAAGCCCGGTGTGATCTTGATTGTACTCAGTATTTTTGCAAGCTTATGTTCGTTTACCTGTAGCATATTCATTGGTCTCATACACGTTGTATCGTTAGCTTATGTAGCTCATTGGTTCCCGATGGAGTATAAGCGGACATGTTCGCGGTGTTTACCACGCTGTTGTCCGATAGCGGATGGCTTTTGTTCGTTGTCTCTTGTTCTCCGTGGGTGCCGTCACCAAAGCAAATTAATGGGCTGTCCGCATCGTGCTACGCTAGATTGACGTCTACACTCGCTATATAGAGTGTGCAGTCCTTCCGAGCTTTGATCATTGTACAAGATGATACCACACCAGCCCGCCGTTTTCATCACTCACGACCCTCGATACGCAGCCTCCGTTCATACGCCGGGCGCATACTACTCGCCCTTGCCCCAACATACACCAGCGCAGACGCTCCTTGCCGCAACACCATATGCGTCTACGACCTGGCAGTCCCCAGCGCCAGGGCCGACAATCATCATCAACAACGTCGCATCTCACCCCTCTGCATCCGCCCACAATCTTCCTGTGTCTCCCTTTCAGCCAGGTATTGGGTTACCTGCACCGGACGAGTTATCCGACGGATCTTCCTCGTCCACGAGTACGTCGTCGGTCGACTTGTTGTCTCCTGTAGACGGCAGGTTGACCAATTACCTTGCAACACCGCGCCCATACCGCCCTTATCACCTTACCTTCGCGCCTGGCGCGCGTCCTAAACGATCATGCTGGTCACGACTGGCTCAAGCCGTGCGAGAGATGTTCTCTACACCGATGGTGGGCGATGCCACGCCTCAACAACCTCAACAGCCGCAGCAGTCGGCAGCACCTCTTGATGGCTCTCTGTGTGCGTAGACGTTCATACCATCACTTCACAACCCCCATTGAACCGTGGCGCAGGGAGTGGTGGTTATTACTTCGGCCCGGATGGTCGAAGATGGATCTTCGCGTACGACGGGAAGACTATGACACCGGTCTTGTTGCGAGCGGATCCACAGGCGGAAAGAGGTGATTCACCCATGCAATTCCTAGTACACAACAAGCAAGGTACATCAATTCGGTACATGTGAGAGTAGTGGGATGGACGTTATGTATTGTATAGCTCTCCGGTCCTGATCACGTCCCGGAGAGGGATTGATTCGACATGATCTGTGTGAACATTTGTAGCGCGGCCGCCCCTCTCGGTACGCCGGGCAGCCCATATGCAGGTACCAGATGGCCTGCGCCCCAGAGGCGCGCGTACGATAGAGTGCCCGCGTTCTTGTACACGCCAGCGCTGACGGAGTTCACGGTGTAGTTCGCCCACTCCTGTTTGGCGTACTCGGTGGAGAAGCGTGTATGCAAGTTGTCCATCAGAATCTCGACGCCCATATAGTTGCACAGGAAGTCGACATCGCCCGCGTACAGGACGACTCGCACGCCGGCGTCGATGACGCGCTCCAGTCGTGGCTTCGTGCTTCGCATCCAGTCGCCCTTGTCCTGGAAGTTCTTCGCTATGTCCGCGTTCCCCGGCGTGAACGGTAGCTCAGCACCGATCGCTTGCACGACGTCGCTGGACGTCAGCCAGGGAATGAAGTTAGAGGGGTACTCGTCCGCGCGTTCGCGAGGGGTGATGATATAGTTGGGATCCCACTCCCCATGTAGCTTCCAAAGGAGATTGTCGTTGCAGAAGACTGTTGCGTTGCTGCATGCTGCGTCGGTGTCGAGTTCGGCGCATGCGACGAGTCGTTCGCGGCAGCCTCCAGGACCTTCGAATGCGACCTTGCCGGTCTCGATGTCTTCTGGGGATACAAGAGGGTGGTAAGGGTTGCGTTCCGAGTACTCGATGAGTTTAGGATACTGGAGCAAGGCATCCTGTGGGAAAGCCATGAGCCTCGACGCTTCTTATGATAGTTGAGAAACACGGA
Organism: Peniophora sp. CBMAI 1063; assembly: GCA_900536885.1. NCBI lineage: Eukaryota > Fungi > Basidiomycota > Agaricomycetes > Russulales > Peniophoraceae > Peniophora > Peniophora sp. CBMAI 1063. The sequence continues at coordinate 33,137 of UWZB01000119.1, forward strand.
CCGTCAGACCGTTGCCGATGCCCAGATACTTGAGGTTGACTGGATGCCCAGATGCAAGCCCTTGCGACAAGACACCGTTTTGTTCCAGGAAATATCTATGATGAAGCTTAGCGGCGTGCCGCTGGAGGATGGAAGAAACATGAACGCGTACTCAGAGAATGCTGGCCCGTAGTGACCGCCGTAACTAGTGCAGGAGTTCAGTCACAGTGCTACTAACAAGCTAAGGAAGCAGCTTACGACTCTGTCCATATACCGAACTCTCTGTCAAGATACTTGCTGAAGTGATCATCAGAAAACCACGTTTGGAAGAACTGTATACCGACTTAAGGGGATGAGGTGTAGACTGATGTCAAAGGAACTACTCACCTCCCAGATGTCCGCCGCCGCCTCGCGAGCCGAGCTTACGGTCGGAGTCCCCTGCGAGAAGCCGACGCCTTGAGATGGCCAGGTAATCAGCAGAAGAAACAGGTATCGCGCTTTCATATACTAACCAGTGGGGGAGTCAATGAAGATTCTGATTGGACTTTAGTTCCTCGCTCGACGTGAGTCATTCGATGTGCTTCACTCACACATTAGCATATTCAGTCCATGAAGTGGGGTTGAGCTCGACGCCAGAAGAGTCATTGAGCGTCCGGCAGGGTCCCAATTCACTGAAAAGTCCAACCATACTCGTTGCACCCGGCTACTCCGACTCAGCGTGATGGTCAATCAACTCAGGATAATCACACCCACGCCTCCGTTGAACCAAGCAACTAGGGGTTTATTGTCCGGGTCATGACGAGCAGCGAAGAACCAGAACCTGTACATGCAGTTCAATGGGACTGGAGGCGTAGCTCATATGTCAGAATGCCACATACCATATGCTCTTGTCTTCGGCGATATCCGCGTAGCCCGAGGCCTGGTAGACGCCCGGAGTAGTTTCTTGGTAGAGCAGAGTAAGAACCTGATCTGATGTCAAGGCCGAGTAGACGCACCACAAACACCGGAGTTCTCCGTAACCCGTAGGGTACCCGTATTCTTGACAGCTGTTGCAGGGTGGTCTTCCCCGAAAGGTGATGCCTGTACCATTTTCGAGTGCATAGGCGCCATGAAGGCCACTTGCTGCGCCGCCACCGCCGGCATCGCAAGTACGGCGAGAGCCGCGTAGAAGAACATCCCGGGCCTTGGATGGGGGGGTGATGGTGGGTGTATACGCCGACGTTCGCTATCTCGCGCGAGCAGGCGCGCCCTCATGTTCACGCGCGGATGGGGATATCTCCTTCCCAGGAACACCTTTCGACTGTGGCTCAACTTCGAGTGCTTTCCTATGGAAAGCGGGAGGGGAGTTCTCTGAATAGCACTGTGAGCTCTTCACTAGCTTCAAGGTGACATCCAAAGCGCTTGTATGGACTTGGGGCGCATCCCGGTGCCAGGATTCTGGACTCTAGACTTGAGTGCGCGCCAGAATGCGGTGAAGCGTTACCTACGCTCACGTCTAGTAGAGTAATCCGGACGCAGCTCAGCTATAGGGCATGGCGCATGCATAGGGGATAGTACAAGAATGGTTGTATAGATCACCATACAGCAAGTGGTGGTTAAGTTCAAACTGTATAGACTTCGCCGCGAGTCTACGCCAGACGCGGCGCGGCGACTTCTGCCTTCCGTTCCGACCACCATCACCGTCCATGGCGAGGTCATCGAGACCTGATCATGACTTCTGCGGCCACATGGTGGAGAGGAGATATATTATTATGGGCTGTATGATGGAGCCATATTAGCGGTGCGTTCTCATCTGGTTACAATATTGCGATCTAAAGCTGACGACCCTCTCGCAGACTCGTACAATTTATGCAGACTCAGAATGCCTCCTGCTCCACCCGTCGCGCGCCTGTGCGCTACCTCTTCGAAATATAGCAATGCATCATAGCCTTTATCCCCCCTCCAACACCTAGGCCTCCATGAGTCGCATCAGCGACGATTCGGCGTACGCGGGACAAACGCCCGATAGATCTTCGCTGCTCGTCTCGAAGCTTGAGGTAATGTAGGCGATCGCTACTTGAATGGCGAACATGAAGATGGCTCCACATATAGTTTCTCTGCAAGAGAGTGAAGCTTTCATACTTCAGTAGGAAGTCATGCGTTTTAGCATGGAATACCCTCACAGGGTGTTACGCCTGGAAGGGCCTCAGATTGTGTACCATCCTTTCGAGTCCGCTCATGCATACCTTCGGTGGCATCCGTCTGCGCTCGTTCCGGCTTCTCAGGGTCCAGTGGAGCGTCTTGAACAGTGACAGGGATACGTGTTTCTCGATACACGAGCGGCAAGGGTGGCGGCGCCGGGTCGGTAATAAGCTGATTTGGCATATACTGTGCTGGGGCGATCAGTCGGCACATAGGACAGCAGACGCGCCGCGGGAGGGTGGCCAACTGTTTCAAGCAACCGTCACAGAAGATGTGTCCGCAAGGCATGGCACTTGGGCAACGTCTGACGCCGTCAGTGTCGCCATAGTTCTCGAAACAGATATCACAGCACGATCTGTCGTCGACGTAGAAAGGCATTGTTGGGCATACACATAACTCGACCCAACACATTAAATACCGAGCACATCCTTTGTCTTGACGGCCACGCCTTCGCGACGTGGGTGCTCATGATCGGCCCGAATGCCCGAATCGAATAAACAACACGTCTCAATTCGCTTGCAAGTTCGTCCCTTGCCGAAACGTATCGAGTCACTGAACCTCAGCGTTCTACAGATTCAAGGAGAGGCGAACATGTACTAAGTATGTACACTGATGCATATTAGTGTACGATCAAGACGCCTACTCCTGCTTCATCGCTATGCCCGGGTAGAGTCGATTATTCACAATCGACGGTTCATTAACGTTTATTCTCACTAAGCACTGCACATGGACGTTGAACTCAGAACAGCAACTTCGTGATCTATGTCATTAAAGCGAGGTGTGTTGAGCAACACTTGATGGTCTATAACGAACGTGAGCACTCAACAAAGCGTTGAATGTGCCTACTCTATTCCCGCAGGGGTTGAACCCCCTTTCGCAGGTTTTGGGCGCCGAAGCCAGTCTGTACAGCCTCATCCGGAGGCTTGGAGAACCCTGATTGCCTCGGTCGCAGCAATCTGCTTCGCCTCTTTACGCGTAGCCGCAGTGCCTTGTCCTATAGCCGCGCCGCCCACTAAACGACCTTGATGTGAGCAGCGATCCTCGATTGCCAAGCTTCAAAATAGAAGCCCCTCCCACCTTTGGCGATGGCGACATGGACAGGATTATGCCCAGGCCCTGCCTGCTGAAACTCCCACGACAATAGATGCGAGGACTTGCGCTTGTTCAAGATGTCATTCAAAAGGTTGACAGGGTCTGTTGGCCTGATGAGCAGGATGCGGATGACGACTACGCAAAGATGGAAGACCTTGAGAGGACATCGTGCTCGCTGGGTCGTTGCCTTGGATGAGGACGTTGAACGAGAGGTAGACGAAGTCGTGCCTCTCTGTGTGCAGCTTGGCCATACTTTTATAGGTCATTCTTGCGTCCGCGCGGTCCGTAGGTAAAGGTTGACCCACACCCATCTGGTCTGTATGTGTCAGCACAGCTACCATACCCATTGAACGGTGTAGGCTCCCGAGACGCCCCAGCGCTCGAAGAGGTTGCCGCATGCTCTCGAGGGGCGACACGTTTCGATCCACCAGGTTGTTGATGTCCTTGAGAGGCGGGCACAGTACCGGTGAGTTTCTCAGCGTCTAGAAGTCCGTATCGCACGCAGCACAGCTCACAAATCGCAACTAGGTGACCGGAGACCGATCTGTAAGTTCGCAGATCTCCGCGAACGTCTATTCAAGCTCGCCGTTGCACGCTGCGCGAGCTCCATCAGCAAGGAGCTTGTCGTAAAAGTCAGCCACAGGTACGAAGCACATGTGCACGGTCATGCATAAATGGCCGCTACAACTGTTTGATTGGGCCTGTTGGTTCACATACGACTCAAGCGGGGCTCAATGTGAGAGCTGAGCGCCACGCGCACATCGGAGCTCAACTCGCAACACCGCAACGCTAAATCCGCGCTGTGGGCGTGCAGAGGAACGCTTGCCACGCTTGTCCTTGACCAGCTTGCTTGGTATTGGTTCGTAGGGGCGCAGACACCCACGGAGTATTCGGAGCGCCCAATTCTGGCCGTGGGCTGCGCGCACAGTTCGAATACATAAGCTGATGAGGGAGCTGTACAGTTTTCCCTACAGATGAAATGTGATTCTCTCTACCAAAGGGCCATCTTTCAAGTTGCCAAGTCGGGGACAGTCGCCAGCGCACACGGCATCGTATCAGCTTCGTATCCCCCGCCACAAGCCTTGCCACAGAAGTCGAAAACCCCCGTCATGCCCGTCATCCTCACCCAGCCTGCGTCTCAAAGGGGGACTTATGCGCTATATTGAGCGGCGAGTATGAATGATGCTCGGTGCACTGCGGGACCGTCGGCTGGTGCGCAGCCGCACAGCGAGACTGTCTCAAGAAGTTGAAGTTAGGCGTGAAGCCCCCGTCGGTGCGCACAGCGCGCGAGCCCAACAGCTCATCGCCTTCGCGTCCTTTGCGATCGATCCCGGCCCTAGAATGAGGAGTACCGACGCTTTCATCAATTGCCATGCTCTGTATGAAGGGCGTGTGTCCCGGAGAACCGGGAATGGCAAGCCCGCCAGCGGAGAACGGGGTCGGATGGGAGGGAGGTCCTCGACGCGGCGAAGGAGGTGGGGTAAGGCGCTCCGGGCCGTTGACAGACCGTGCCGGCCGCGCCGCGTCGCCAAAGTGCGCCCCACGGATATGTGGCTTGACTCTCGATGTTCCATACTCTGTGTTCTCATAACGGGAACCGTAGTCTTGATTGACAGCGGGCGCTTCATGCCCCTCGTCAGCAGAGTAACGATGGGCGGCGATGGGCCCGCTACTAGCGAGACAATGCGCATCGTCATACGCCGCTTTGTAACGCGTAGAACGGCGTGGAGGTGGCGAAGGAGGGGGTGTTTCAACGCGCGGTCCTCGCGGTGGGCGTACTGTCGGCAGAATATCGCGCGCTCGTACCCCAATGGCTGCTTCGTGAAACGCACCAGGCGGCACAACTGTGGTTGTGGCCGGCTCTACCGACCCTCGCACCTCCGGATAACGCAGAGGTGCTGTAGCACCTGAGTCGAACTGTATAGCCTCAGTAGGCTGCGCTAGCCTGAGGTCGGGTGCAGGGGCATTGACATTGATCGGGGAAGAGCGTGCACAGGCGCAGTTGTTGATGATGATGGGTGCCGGCGGATTGGCAATGGGCCATGGTGTGTAAAAAGGGGCTCGAGCGGCGAGCGGATACGCGGGATGGGTCGCATTGGGGAAGGTATGCATGCTCCAAGTACGTTTCTGCGGCCTTGAGCCATGGGGATACGGGTCGGGCTGATGGGTCCGGTAGTTGTGGTAGTGGTTACGAATGACAGCCTGGCTGCCGTAGTGCTGGTTTACTATGAGCGACATCGTTCACGAGTGGGATGAGGATGTTGAGTTGTGTGCTATAGTGTGATCTCATGAGCCTTTATCGGACCGAGAACAAGACGCGACAAATAGGGAATGAGTCGTGCACCTGCAGAACTAGAACAAGGACATCCACTGCTAAATAATGGCCTGGGAGCATCCATAACATAACCGCCGGAGTTCACAGTCGAACGTATTGCATGTTGAGTTTGGAGAAACCATCAGCTCGCACGACAACAACAATTGCAGGGAAGCATTCCACAGTGACAGCACGATCCGCGCGCCGCAAGTGCTTACAAAAGGACTACCGACGAAGTCGGAGTGAAACATGAGCTCAATGCGTCTGTGTACAGTATAGCAGTGATGAAGGTACGGATTTAACGCGGAAAGAGTACCATGCAGTGCATTTGGAAGATTGTCGATTGCTGCTCAGTCGTCAACTCGACGATCTGAACCTTGAGCTTGGGCTGTTACATCATGACCGTCGACGGGTCCCAGGATCCCCACAGCCCCTGTTTTGTCGATTAATAGACTCCTGATACGGTAGACATACCGGAGCAGATGGCGCGGTGTGAAGAGGGCGATGAAGAGGGTGCCCGCCGCGCGATCCATGCATTTGATACCCGACGCCCAGGAGTATCGCAGAGACGAAACGTGTACAAGCTGGAAGATCAGCCTTCAGCAGATAGGCTAGACCATGACTGTGTTGTCTGGAGGGAATTGCCATCTAAACCCGGAGACGTGTGTGGTTGCCCGTCGGGACTTCACGGCCTCTGGCAGCCTAGGTCGAGAGAAAAAGAGCCAACCGTACACGTAGACCAGCTCGCAGGATGGATGGCCATCGATAGGTATCCGCAGTCTGATTTATTGAATAGATGGTAGACGAGCACCGTACACGTAGATGATTATTGGCCTGGTGGCGGTCGAAGGAAGGCCCTGTGCACAACCTGCCGACGTCGGGTTCGGCGCATTCGTCATATCGGACCGGACAACCGCGCGCTCCGCAAGAGGCTCAGGCCGCGATGAGTTGAACCCCCATCATCCCGTCCAGTCTCCTCGAACCTTATCATCATTCTTCTACCGTATCAGCATGTCTTTTACTTCTGCAGATAGATGGATAGAACAACTCAAGAAATGCGAGCACCTCTCTGAAACGGATATGAAAGCCCTGTGTTCGCGCGTGCGCACGCTTCTCATGGAGGAATCCAATATTCAGCCTGTCTCAAGTCCAGTCACAATATGCGGAGATATTCATGGGCAATTCTGGGATCTTCTTGAGCTACTACGAAAAGGCGGGCCGGTACCAGACACCAGCTATATTTTTATGGCATGTAGGTGTTACCTCGGGTGCTCGGCAGCGTGCGAGCTGACGCAACAGTAGGGCGATTTTGTGGATCGGGGCCATTATAGTCTTGAGACTGTATCTCTATTACTCGCCCTCAAGGCAAGGTGCGTGCAGACTGGTGAGGGGATTACGAGGGACGCTGACGTCCCTGACAGGTACCCTGAGAATGTGACACTATTACGGGGCAATCACGAAAGCCGGCAGATCACGCAGGTGTACGGCTTTTACGGTACGCGACTTCAATCTTCTGTCGCGTCTTCCCGTACTGAGCGCCTATATCTCAGATGAATGTCAGCAAAAGTACGGTAGCGCAGCAGTGTGGAAGGCGTGCTGTTCGGTTTTTGATTATCTGAACTTGGCTGCCGTGGGTTCACTCACAAGTCGTCTTGGACAATGGCTCATGCTATGCGTAGATAATTGATGGTGAAGTGCTCTGCGTACACGGTGGGCTATCGCCGGACATCAGGACTCTGGATCAAATACGCGTTCTGTCTCGTGCGCAGGAAATCCCTCATGAAGGAGCTTTCTGTGGTAAGTCTGGCACAGTGTTCTAGTCCATCAATCATACTCATAGGGTTGGTAGACCTAATGTGGTCTGATCCCGACGAGGTGGAGAATTGGGCTGTGAGCCCTCGTGGCGCGGGATGGCTGTTCGGAGGCAACGTTACGCGAGAGGTACGTCTCACCGGCTTTTATCACGATTCGTATCTATGGCTTATCTCTTGCAGTTCAACCACAGAAACTCGCTCAAGCTCATCGCCCGCGCCCATCAATTGGTGCAAGAGGGCTTCAAGTACATGTTTAATGACGAACTCGCCACGGTCTGGTCCGCGCCGAATTACTGTTACCGATGTGGCAACATGGCGTCAATATTGACCATCCGCGAGAATGGCGAGCGGGACTTCACGGTATATGGACCTGCGGAGGAGAACGAACGCGATGCGGGCATGCAGACGAGGAGGATGGTGCGTACCCCTGCAGTATTCTTAATCAGCAGCGCTGAACACCTTGATAGGGCAACATGCCGTATTTCGTCTAAAGCACTCCGAGCAGCACAGAACTGCTGCTCTGTACGATAGACGCACGTGATAATATACCCTTCCTTGTACTGGTTGTGTCAAAGAGATGACGCACGCGAGACGAACTCGTGTAGCATAAGCAGAGCGCCCTCCACCTACCAGAGGTCACGGCACGTTCTTCAAGGCGAAGTTATACACAGTCACGCTTTCTTCATACCCCAACTGCATCTAGTACCCCAGAGAACCCATCTCAACGAGACACTCGAACGCGACACGCGCGATTGACCTGTGACGCACTGCTGGCAGGTTGCTTGGGCAGTAACCTACCTCCTGCAGCACACCAACCCTCTCGAGAGCGACCACGTAACTGCGGAAGGGAGCTGCTTTGTTTGGAGTCCGAGCCTGCAGGCGCTCGCCGTTTGGGGCAACTCGAGTTCCACGCACGTAACCCCCGAGCGTGAGCTCGGGCAACGCACTCGCATCGCTGACAGTGAAGAGGCCGAGGCCAAGCGCTAATGGTGTCGCTTTAAAGGCTGGTGCATCGAATGGACGACAAGGCAGCAGCAGCTCGCTCTCGCTCTGGTAGCGCAGCCATAATGTTCCTCGACTACCAGTTCATCTTCATCAACCCGCCATCTTCCACTAATGACCTTGTCACCGAGTGGAAATGCGCGATCAGCAATATCCTCCCTCAGGAGTTGCACAAAAACTTCTCAGTCCTCGAGGGCAAGCTGTGTTCGCTACCAGTCGAGCAGCTGGCGTGTGACTGCATCGTTTCACCTGCAAACTCGTTTGGCATCATGGATGGCGGGTACGTTAGTCTGCCTTCCTCTTCACCTGAAACCATGCTGAGATCCTGACCCGCAGTTACGATATGGCGCTCTCTCGATATTTCAGCGCAGATGGCGGTGACGACATCTACGCTTTGACACGCACAGCCCAAAAGGCTATTCAAGCTCGCTGGCGCGGGTATGCACCGCCGGGAACTGCCACTGTAACGGCGCTCCCGTCGGGCATTCACAACCCAGTTGGCGCCACCACGCTCGCGATCGTGCCCACCATGTGCCGTCCCGAGGATGTGAGGTGGCATCGCGATCTCGTATACAACGCGATGTGGGCGCTGTTGTGCGATCTCGAACGCTGGAACGCAGAGAACCCGGCGAAGCCTATTCGGCGCGTATTGATGCCAGGTTTGGCTACCGGGACGGGAGGCGTTAGAGCGGAGGTGGCTGCGAGGCAGATGGTCATGGCTATCAAGCACTTTGCGCGAGGTATCCCTCAGCAAACGAAGTGGTCGTTTGCGTGCAAGCTGACCCGGGAGATCGGTCGTTGTCAGGATTGTTAGAACTTTTGTATCTAGACGCCGCTGTACTGTATACCCATTTATTCTCAACATCGTCTTTGCCGTATCCTTGTGAGCCAGTATACCACACGCCAATGCTGTTATGTAACCCATGGTCCACCAAATATACACTCTCCAAGGTCCCCAAGGTCAATACACCGCATGCTTGAACGTTTTCGTCAGTGCTCCGGGTGAATCAGTGCTCCGGGTGAAGAGGGCGGACCGTAGCGGCCCGGGTATCTCCACGCGTCAACCGCGGCGGCGCGGCGTCTTCAGTCCTTGCTCGTCGACGTCCATGAGCTCCGCCATCCAGTTTGCTCTACCTCCATGACAAGATAAAAGCTGTCAGGCCTCAGGCCTCTTCTCTATATCCTTGCATGCTCTCTCTCGTAAACCTGGTCCCGAGCTTTCTAAACCCCGCCGCCCGATACGCGTTACTTCCTGGTACCCCAAGACAGCCCAAGACGCGCGTTCTCCGCGCTGTTGTCAGGATCATGCTAGCGGCGAAGGCGCTGCCCCAGAATATCTCGATCATGGCCCTCTCGACACATACAGCAGACCACATGCTCGCTTCCGCTCACATTGCAGATAGTTATCGCCCATGGTGCTCAGTTGTCGAGCTTTTCACTCACACAAGACCATGTCTCTCTATGAACGGATCATAAGCATACAGTCGATAACAAATTTTGGCACTGACACTCCAGAAGCAGGTTGTGTACTCGAGAATGCGCTCCCTCTGGGGCCTATCGCTCACTACGTGCACCTTGATACATATGAGACGACATCACAGAGTTGTCGTTCAATTGAGAAAGCGCCTGAACCTTGTTCTACCCCCCCCCCC
>UWZB01000119.1:52157-63787 GCA_900536885.1 Peniophora sp. CBMAI 1063
TATACTCCCACGCTGCCGATCGTTCGTGGAGGCCATAGGTCACCGCTTTGCGTATGACGCTGCCCTGGAGGCCGGAGTCGTGCCCGCCTTGCTCGAACTCTACGTTGCCGATGCTGTGCAGTGCGAAGGGGCGTGGTATGCTGAGCACGCAGGCCTTGGTCGCATGGCGCAGAGTGTCGCCGTCGAGGACGCTGTTGAAGCTGTTCTGCCTCACATGGAACGTCTTATCAACGATTTGGGGATGGCGCCCTACTTGACTGCTCCCATTAGGTCCGACGACGCTTGGAGTAAGTTCGAGAATGGTTTGGAAGTTGTCGGGCAACCTTCTCTAGAAATCAAGGACGATGTCGCTACGCATAGTACTGCAAGCGGTCTTCCCCTTTTGGCTCGCCTGTAGTTTGCTCGTTTCATACAATGCTAATTCTTACGACACGACATTAAATACTGTACCGTGAGCGTGAGATACCATGATGGTGTAACAAGACGAAAGGTTACGATGAGCCGGAGCAGTCCGTCAACGCTCAACACCGAGAACAAACTCTACACGGCCTGTAATCAAGCCGACGCCTTCTCCCTCGCCGCTTGCTCGAGTTCAGCATATGAACCACTCTTCAAACACATGCCACGGAAAATGCTGTCCTCCTTCTGGATCAGCGCCCACGGCGTGTCGAACTCGGCGACCTGCCCCTTGTCCAAAACGATGAGGCGGTCGTAATCAATGATTGTGCGCAGGCGATGGGCCACAGTAAGGAGGAGTGCACCGCCGAACTCAGTGCGAATCGCGGCCTGGATCTTCGCGTCGGTGGCATAGTCGATGCTAGACGTAGCCTCGTCAAGCACGACGATCGAACTCCGGCGTAGCAGGGCCCGCGCCATAGCGATCAGCTGGCGTTGACCCTGAGAGAAGTTCGTTCCGCCGGGTGAAACCTGGGTGTCGAGGGTGATAGGCGCCTTTGAATCAATGTCCGTGGCAGACGCGAGAGATGCCTCGGCGGCGTGATCGGTGCCCGTCGAGCTTCCGCCCGGTGAACCTGGACGAGAAGCGGCACGTGAGGCCTGGCGGGACGTCTTTTGAGAGTTGTATGCGGCATCTGTAAGCAGCTGTACACGGTGGAGAGCGTCTAGACACTCGATATCGTCGTGCTCATCTGTGGTGAAGTTCGTGAGCAAAGGTGGGTAAGATGCGAATTTGGGCATTTCAGCTTACCGAAAGGATCCAGGTTCTCTCGAAGAGTCCCTGAGAACAGGACTGCATCCTGAAGTACGTATGCTATGCGTTCCCGGAGGTCATGGAGGCCTATGGAGGTGATATCGACGCCGTCGATGATGATACGGCCCTCAGTCGGGTCGACAAAGCGTAAGAGACTCATAGCCAACGTCGACTTCCCGCTTCCCGTGCGGCCAAGCAACCCAATGCGCTCTCCACCTTTGAGAGCGAAAGAGACGTTGTGCAGCACCGAAGGGAGTTCGGGAGCGTATTTGACCGTGAGGCCATCAACGACGACGAGGTTCTGGCTGTCACGGGCGGGCCATGTGGCTGGGGGCCGACTGTCTTCGATGACCATCGGGGGCTCTTGAGGAAGGTCGAGATACTCAACAACACGTTCTACAGAGCTAAGCAGGTAATCAGTACACGGAGCAATGGGTAGTCTTAGGGACATACTTCAAGTCAAGCTCGAGACTCGTCCAGAATCGGCAGGTCCAGTAAATTGAGTTCGTGAATGCCATGGCCGACGTGATACAGATACCGGCGATACCGGCCGACACGAAGCCAGACAGGGCGAGGAAAGTGGTAAGGCCAACCGCAAAGGCGCCCAGGAGATCGAAGTTGAGCAGCAGCCAACGGTTCGTCATCCAGAAGTTGTACCACATCTGTGTACAATAGTCAGTTTGCATTGCCACACAGAAAGCCGTACAAGGTATACCTTTGTCATACTGTCCAGCCTCTGGAAGAGGTCGTCCAAGAACGGACGCTCCGCCGAGAACGCGCGCACGGTAACAATGCCCTCCAGCATCTCTCCAAAGCCCGAAAAGATAGGCGAGCGCGCATTGCTCTCCATCCTCCGAAGATCGCGTCCCGTATTGAGGTACCCAATAGCGAGGGAATAGTACACAGCGCCGAGTGCAGCCGCAGGGACCAAGAAGATCGGGAAGATATACGCGATCGTAAGAATAGACGCGATGAACGACGCCATGCTCGTGTTTACAGCCTGCAACGACGACGCCAGACTCGAATCGACCGTCTCGATATCCTTGCTGAACCTGTTCATAATGCGCCCGCTCGGGGTCGTGTCCATCCAACGCATCGTCGCGCACACCACCGTGCGCAGAAGGCGCCCGAAGAGCTGCCGCGAGGCGCGCAGTGCGCCCGTGTACTGCGTGATGATGGTGAGCACGCTCGTGAGCATGCTCGCGATGCCGATGAGCGCGAAGATCCCGACGTAGAAGAGCGGGTGCTGCTTTGCGCTGGGGAGCATCATCGTAGTCGCCTCGCGCCCGTAGCCGTGGAAGTCGTGTACGGAATGGGGGATGACGAGGCCGGCGGAGGGCCCGTCGACGTGTTGGACTGCGAGGGAGGTGAAGCCGGTGCTGGCGGAGACGCCGTTGGTGTGGACTTCGCCGTAGGACTCGCCCCAGGTCTTGATCCAGACCTTCTCGATGATGACGAGGCCTTGAACGCAGACGATGAAGAACGCAAGGATGGCCCACGTCCAGTACGACCTGTGCATCACCGTAAGCATAGGATCCGAGATAGATGTTGTAGGACACGCACGATGCTTGCAGATACGTCTTGTAGATGTTCCACTTGACAGCGCCAGCCTGGCGCTCTTCATCCTTAACCAGCTTCCTTGGCTTTTTCACCTTCTTCGCATCCCCACCCTCTCCCTCGCCCTCAACAGCGACCTCCTCAGGCGTCTTCTCCTCTTCCTCCTTCGCAACCTTCTTCTCCTCCTTCGCGACCTCAGGCGCCTCAGCGCTCTTGATAGCCTCCAACACGCCCTGCGCGCGCAGATCCGCGATCGTCCCCTGCGTATCGATCCGCCCGTCGAGCATCCGTACGAGATAATGCGCGCCCGGAAGCACAAGATCGACATGATGCGTAACGAGAATGACCGTCCGCCCAGCCAACAACGGGCCCATCAGCAGATTCTCAAACAGTGCCCGCGCAGTATGGCTATCCACAGCGCTCAGCGGGTCGTCGAGTAGCACATACCGGCTGCGCGCATACACCGCTCTTGCAAGCGCCACGCGCGCCTTCTGCCCGCCGCTCAGACTCACACCGCGCGCGCCAATCTCGGTGCTATCGCCGTCTTCAAGCACAGCGAGATCAGGGCGGAGCGCGCACGCGTCCAGCACGGCATCGTAGCGCGCCTCGTCGAGCGGCGCGCCGAAGAGGATGTTCGCGCGGATGCTCTGGTGCCGCAACCACGGCGCCTGTGCCGCGTACGCGATCGTGTGGCTCAGCCCGTCGGCGCCGACGTGCGACGCGTCCTTGTGCATGAGGAGCTTGCCCTCGAGCTGCGTCATCTCGCCCAGGAGCGCGAGGAGGAGCGCGGACTTGCCCGACGCGGTGGGGCCCGTTACGACGGTGAGCTTGCCCGCGGGGAAGCGCACGCTGATGTCGCGCAGCTCGAAGCGTTGGGATGCAGTATCGGACGCGAGCGAGGCGCGGTCGGCTTCCACGACGATGTCGGCCGGAACAATAGTCTCGCCGCTCGGTTCGGGTGTGTGCTTGCCCTTGCCCTTCTTATCGTCCTCTCCAGGCTTCTCCTCGACCTCGTTCCACTTGAACACGCCCCGCTCGATGCCGAGCACGTCGTAGATCTCCGCGACGTGTGCGGGCGCGGACTTGAGGCTGCACACCTGCCCGTCGACTTCGTCTTCGGAGAGGAACTTGGTGATGCGGTCGATGGCGACTTTTGTTTGGAGGAGCTGGACGACCCATGTGGGGAGGACGTTGAGCGGGACGCGGATCATCTGGAAGAGCGCGATGGCCTGTGTGGCGGGGTAAGCATTTGTGCGATGAGAGGCGGTGAGGGGATGGGACGTACGGTGAAAGCTGTCGCGACGGTGAGCTCGTTGCCGAGGGCGACGTATACCGCGAAGGAGACCGTCGAGACGAGCACGGGTGCAAGCGACCAGAGAGCGTGGAACATGACCGAGTTCAAGCGCGCTATAGATCCAAGTCAGTCTTCGCCGTACTCCTGTAGTGACCAGAGCACGTACCCTTGATCAACCACTTCATCTCCTTCTCCCTCGCATCCAACGCCCTCCCGATCCACCTCTCCTCCCACGCAAAGAACTTGATAAGCTTTACAGCGCCAATCAGCTCATTCAACACGCCCATCCTCTTGTCCCTCGCCGCCATCACGCCCTTCTGAATCCGCACGCTCCGTTCCGTGACGAACTTGTTCAGCGGCCACGCCGCAACGAGCACGCCGAACCCGGCGAACGCGCTCCACCCGAGCAGGCGGTACAGGAACACGGAGCCGAGCACGAGCTCGAACGGCGCGGAGTACAGGAAGTACAGCGACGAGATCGTCATCGGCGTCCGATTCGCGTCCGCGGCCATAAGATTGACGATCTTCCCGATATCCGCGCCCGCGCGCGGGTCGTCCGCGCCCTTGCCCTCCTTCCCCTTCGTCTCCCTCCCCTTCTTCCTATCAGCCGCCGCCGCGGCGCTCTCCTTCTGCTCCGCCGATATAACGCCCGAAAAGTCGCGCCTTTTTAGTGCTTTGTCGTAGATGGCGGCCATGAGCTCGATGCGGATGCGCGTGCTCGCGCGGCGGCCGTACCAGAGGTGCTGCAGGTCCGCCTCGGTCTTGATGACTTGGCACACGAAGGCGAGGAGCGTGAATATGTATGCTTGGGCGCGTTTGGCGGGCGTGGGGTCGTCGATGGCGTCGAGGATGCGGCGGAGGAAGTAGGGTGCGGCGTAGTTGAAGAGCACCGATATGTAGGTGCCTATGAAGTCGATCCTGTATTCAAGTAGGTTAGTGTTTTGCAATGAGATATAGGCTAGAGTAGATGGCGCGTACATGAGGTCGAGGGAGTTGGCGGCCCATATGCGCCGAATTAGCGAGGAACGAAGGATAGTGGCGAATTTGATGTAGACGGGCCGCGCGCGGATGGTTGGGCCCAAGTTCCAGACGTCGCTGTCGTTGAGAGTAGCATGAGTGCCCTACAAGCAGCGTGAGCAACACTCAAGACTCGTGTATCATAAAGACGTGCCTTTTTGACAAGAGGATAAACCCAGCTAAAGGTACACCACTGCCAAAGCGTCGCGAAGTCCTCAGGCGTCACCTCCTGACCCTGCCAAAGCGCATCAGCAAAACAGTCCGGTTCAAACGGACAAAACTGCGTCGGGCGCGCGCTGACTCACGATTTTTGATCTGTCCAGGCGGGAAGTGGGTACGCCGGTGGGAATGGAGAACACGACCACGAGTAACAGCAAGATAACGACCAGGTTGACGATGTGCGCAGCCAGCACCACGCGCGTGGGGAGCGGAATGCCGTCGATGGCGTTGTCGTATGCGAGGCCGCCGAGCTGGAGGGTCTCTGCGGCGAGATGGACGAGCAGGAGGGCGAAGATGTCGAGCGGCGCGGTGACGGCCGGGCGCGCGACGAGGCGGACTGTCGCGTACAGCCAGCTCAGCGCGCTGACGTATGCGCGCGCGACAAATACGGGGTTCAATGTCTGGAATAATTCGAGGGAGCCAACGAAGAGCCAGACGAGCGCCTGTGCGAGCGACAGCCCGGCCAGGACCAGCGTGCGCCACAGCGGCGGGCGCGGCGCTTCCAGCAGTACCGGCTCCTCGGCATTCTGCGCGGCACCGATGTCGAGCGCTTCGGCCTGCTCGTAGCTCAGGTATCTCTTGAACGGCGTAGATATCGGGCGGAGGAGACGGCGCGCGAAGCCGGGTTTGGGCGTTACGACGGTCAAGAGGATGAAGAGAAGTATGGCGGGCAGCAGCAAGCCCCAGAACTCGCGTACACAGCTCGCGGTGAAGTCGACCGCGTCGGCGCCGTCGCAGAGGACGCCCATCGTGGTACGAGGGCAACAGGCACTACCGGATATGCGAGATAATACACGACCCTTGGGCGCGGGTATCAAAGCGGCGCGCGCGGAACCGGGATCTCGACAGTTCAGCATTCTATTAATTGCGCATATTCTGATTGGCGCGCCACACGGAATTGCCTTTCGAGGTAGCTGGTCTGCGTATGCGTGACAGGTTCGACAGACAGTGAGCTAAGATCGAAGCTCTAGTTAGTTGACTTCGTGAAGCTTGGAAGGTTGTACATGGCGCGTAAGAGTACCTGCTCGGTGCCGAGCTAACCGGCGGCGATCAGACTGGCGCGCCGCGTAATTGCCGCACTGCGCCGCCGCGCTTGCGGCTTGTCTTCAGCGCCCATGATCCATCTCAATCCCTGTTCACTCAGCTACGAGAACACCAACTACTTACAGTAACATCGGGCGCGCAGAGTCCCGGATTTGCAATAACGTCCCTTGATTCCTCTATCATCCGTGGACACATCCCTCAACCGTCGCGTCACAGCTCTAGTCTGCGGTATTCAATCCACACGCAAAAGATATACGACCCGGATCTTATCGCAGGACCACCGTATGGCGATGCCGCCAGCCTCGGCGTCGCTGTAAGTATGCGGCATGATGAGTGCCCTCGCGGCGTTGCATGCGGCCGGCACCGTACATGGATGCTTGCACGTCGGTGACGTAGGCTTCGCGATGCCGTGACCTAAATAGTACCCAGCATCGATTCGGATATATCTGGTCATCTCGAGTATAATGTTATACCTGAAGGTACTGGTAAATCCTTGGTATCAATACACGCGGTGGATAGTATATGAGTAGATGCCTTTTTTCTTAGCCTACCACTTTATCTACAGTCAATATAGTTACTCAGGAGCAGAGTAGGTCTGCGGTTCGACGGGCGTGGCGGCGCGACGCAAAGTAAGTACGCTGTGCTGACATGGCGGCGAATAATCAGTTTATTATAACGCCACGCTTCCGCCTCTGGCTGAGGCCTCGAGGCTGAGCTGTACTGCCCACCTGTCAATGAGAGAGACTGAACATGTACCGAGGCTCGGAGGCCGGAAATAACGCAGCGTGTGTGCCGGCGCCCGGGCGCGTTTGATGCCCCTGTCCGATGTCGCGCGACGCGCGTCAAGCTTCAGACTGCTGTGACCGCTCCGCCATCGCCTGCATAAGTAGATGTTTTTGGGCGGCTGCTATCTCCCTTCGTTCTGTCTCAAAGGGTCACATACGCGAGCTATACAAACTTACCAGGGCGGTACATCCTATGCATCGCAGTGTGAGCTGTGCGTCTATGCCTGGGAAGTGGAAGACATACTAGCATGCGGGAGTATTATGCAGAAGTCAGTTACACTGCCACGGGCGCCTAATACCTGGGTACTCCTCCAGCTGGCAAGTATGCTCACTTGCTAGCTCCCTTCACCACGGCCGTGGCCACAGCACGCTTGCTCGACAACTCTCATTCGACTCTTCGTAATGCGCGAGAGGAACTCCGACCCCCCTGAGGACTCGCCACTCCCGCTCACGTTCCCTGGCCTACTCAACGCCGCTTTGGGCGAATACCGCCAGTCTCTTAATGGCACCTTGCTCAGTGAATATGAATCGCTCATCGGGGACTTCGCACGTTGCGCCACATGTGATGAAACGCTCGACGTGCTTCGAAGGACATCTCAACGGCTGAAAGCTAGCCGTCAAGGAAGCCGGACGTCACAGGCACTCGCGAAAGCTATAGCACCACTAGTACGTGGACTCAACGCTGTTCTGGAGACGGTCTCGGAGACCGCTTCTTCTGCGGTACGCGCTCAAGTTGTCAAAATCCCGTCCTCGCTGATCGGAACTCCATAGGGTGTTCCAGGAGGCAAAGGCATATTTGCTGCCATAGCCGTACTCTTGAAGGCACTCCTCTTATCGATTGCTCTAGCGCGTTACTGATGCGTCAGGCAGGCTGCAGATCGCACGCAGTTGACCTCAGATCACCTGGAGAAGTTATTCGCTCGGATGCACACGTGTGTCGAGCGCTTGGCAGTACGATTGCCAGCTCCGATGTCAAAAGCGGCGGAGAATGTTGCTGTGAAACTGCTGGTACAAACCTTGACAGTTCTGGCTCTGGCGACCAAGGCTACGCAGAGAAGCTACGCTCGTGAGAGCCCATCTCAATCTCAACCCGCAAATCCGCTCATGTTTGTATCACTCTAGGGAGATTTTTGGATGAGCTAATCGGCAGGCCGAATGCTGTTCAACTCGCGCTGGAGGCATTGGAAGAGATCACGGCCGAGGAGCTAGGGCTGTCAATTGCTGAGATCTCCGTCGGGGTTCGACATCTGCAAACCGATGTTCAGACAATGCAGACAGTGCAGAGTGCGTACCAGTCATTCAATATGTCCCTCTGGGATTGGTAGATATCAAGGTGCATTAAGTTCACCGATGTTCAGGACTACCCGACGATATACGCCCGATCTTAGAACACACGAACAATACAACTGAGGCGATACGCATCCAAGGTGACGCATTCTTCCTTCATGCTTGTAGATGCTTGTTCACTTACCTGCGAGTAGGCCGGGCTATGTTCAATATGCTTGAACAGGTTCATGATACTCTCATGACCGCCGCATGTGAGTCTGATGGGGTACGATACCATCAATGCTGGGCTCACGATCATTCAGCCCCAGTGAGAGAAGGCTTCGGAGTCTCCGCAGTCGCTTTGGCGACTCCAGAACCAGCTCGTTTGCCAACTCTGCCGTCCCGTTTCCAGCTGGAGCAAATGGGAAGGCACCAAACGCACGTGCAGCACGGCTCCCTCCACGCGCTGATTATCGGCGTCGACATCTACGAATCTGAATATGTCGGTGATCTTCGCGGCGCCGTCTCTGATGCCCACGCCCTGGGCGATTATCTACGGACAGACCTGCTTGTTCCAAAGTGCCAGATAGCGGAGTTGAGTAACGAGAACGCAACGCAAGCAGCTATCTTGAACCACATACGCTCGCTCTCCTCGTGCAAAACTTTGAAAAAGGGCGATCCCATACTCATATACTTCGCGGGGCATGGAAGCAGGGTGGAAAACGAGTTTGGCGACTACCTTTCACTATTACTTCCCTACGACTGTATAGTCCAGAACGGTACAGGCGCACACCGTCCGAGTAGCCAATTATTTGGACGAGCCATATCGTCTTGGGGCCTCCACATGCTGTTGAACGAACTGGCCAGTGAAAAAGGCGACAACATCGTACGTGCTGTGTCTTTGAACCTACTGACTGCTTACGTATCTCCTATAGACCGTTATCACAGATTGCTGCAACTTCATGGTTGGTACTTATGCGAAGATGGATGAAGATCGCTGTAGAGTACCGATGAGATCTCAACTGTACCCCGTCCCAAGGTACGATGGTGTTCATCGCTGACATCCGATGACTGAGAGAGCCGACTCTAGACCGTGTGTGTTTTTGGCTGCCTGTCGTCCAGAAGAGTTCGCCTTCGAAACCCGTGACGGCGGCGGTTTCACCGGAAAGCTTCTTTCAACCTTGCGCTTATACGCCACACAACTCGACTGTGTCACGTATCAGAACTTAATCAGCAGCATTCCTGCCATAGGAGGGTGCGCGTTGTATCTTCTGCGACGCGATCTTCGATGACGAATCATAGAATTTAGGCAAACACCTTGGTGCGAAGGGCGCAACGCCGACCGCATATTATTCACCACTCGCACCATCAATAACACGTGTCAGGTTTCAGTCTGGGACTCCTCCAAACGCGAGTACCTGATGCAAGCAGGAAACCTCCATGGTCTGACACCGGGTGCTCGATTTCACGTTTACCCCTCCTGTGCCTCTGTAGCCCATGGGACACCTTCCGCAACCATGGTGGCAACGGGAGTCAGCCCTCTCCACACCCTTCTACGGTCAGAATTGCCTCTTCCTTCATCGGCGATACTTCCTAGTTCGGCTGGTCTAGTCTTGCAGGCCGAGTCGTCGATAAGAGATGGGTTCACTCTTCGCCTGTATCTTGCACCCGAATCTGTTGATTTGGCTGGCATGCTTGCAGGAGTGACTCTCAATGCGGATTACACATTGCTCTTGTCCGAACACGAGGTGCACGCCGATATCAGCATCTGCAAGCGTGGAGACCGCATCGAGTATGTCCTTCGCGATCATACGTACGGGACATCCTCGTTGTGTGAGACAACGATGGTCGACATGCAGCATGTTAACTACGTCTTGCGCGCCGCGAGTCGGTTTCTCAAGCGCCTCCGTATCAAATCAGACACGGAGGTTCTGAGCAAACGTGTTGATGTTGTCTTTCATCAACTACGCTCGGACGACGGCGTCGTGCAGGCTGACAATTCTTGCTCTTGTGATCAAGAGAAGATTGCTGATGAAGCGGGAGTTATTACCATTGCTAAGGGTAAACGCCTTGGTATCACGCTGCGCAGCACGGCCAGTATGCCCTTGCATGTTTGGGTTCTCTACTTTGACTACGAAGACTTATCCATCAGTGAGTTTGTACACGACTCATAAGTGAATGTGGGCTCATACTTTGCAGAGGAGCTCTACAGACCGCTGATTTGGGGTGTTTACGGAAGTCCTTCCCTACCAGATAAGGGTAGTTTGAGGATTGGGCATTGTTCTGGCGAAGGGTTGCCACTCAATGCGGCGACTCACGGGCACAAGAACTCACGTGTGGGGTTTATCAAGATCATTCTGGCGACGGCTCCTTTTGATGTCTCCAGCTTTGAGCAGCTATCACCGTTCGACGACAGGAGGCCCCGTCACATTCGGAGCATCCCTGAATCTTACCGTCTCATCTCGGACACGATCACGATCAAAGTTGTACTAAAGGATGTTGATATTGAAACTTGAAGACTTATGTTGCATTCTTCTGCTCTAGTTGGAACGATATTACAGCTGTTTTCGAGAACCTTGTGAGAGCGCGCGTTTTTGCGCGCGCGCGCGCGCGGACGACTCAGTTGTGAAAGAGCTTGCACGCACCTTATGGCGTATGGCGGTCAGAACGTTCAAAACATCAGAGCGCCTGCGCGCGCACCTCCGCGCTTGCCGCGCTACGTATCCTGCGTCCCCGCGCCTCTGTCCTCCCTCGCCAGTCTGCACGCCGCTCCCTTCACTCCATGTTAGATCTGAATCTGCATAGAAAATGCGTCCTGCGATGTTAGCGCTGTGTGAGATCGACCTGAAGGCGACGACGTCGGACGTGGCGGCTTCGGGCCGCGCGGTGACGCGCCCACGTGGCTTGCCGCGTGTGCCGCAGATCGCGTCGTCCTCTCGGTCCTGCGACTCGTAGCTTATTGATTTACACGACGTATTCTTCTCGCAAGATCTCTAATAACTCAGACAGCTGGTAGCTCGTGCCCTATTCATGTAGTAATAGCAATGGGATGAACTATTGAGAACATCTTTATTGTGACAATCAATGCATGAGACTCGTACTCTCACGAACAGACATGTGAGGATATACGGGGTGGACTTCAAGCTCTGCTATGTAAATCAATAAGCTACGAGTCGCAGGACCGAGAGGACGACGCGATCTGCGGCACACGCGGCAAGCCACGTGGGCGCGTCACCGC
>UWZB01000120.1:0-62609 GCA_900536885.1 Peniophora sp. CBMAI 1063
CCATCCGCCCGCCCCCATCCGCCTCCTTCATTCATCAGTTCCGCTCATCTTCCCTCAGCCACTACTCCCACTGCCATATTCCTCTCACCCCTGCTTTCATACACCCCTCTCCCTCCACTATATCTCCCTTCCCTCGCGGCTATATTCACACACTGTCGTCCCAACGCTGCACGCCCCTCCACTCCCATCTAGCTCGTCTATGTCTCTCACCTCTTCTCACATGTACCAACCGATTTGGGTCCGGTATGTGGCCGCATATTTCATCGCAATTCATCACTCACTCTATTCACAGTCTCGCCCGCATCCCGCTCTTGGACTATGTCGCATACCGTGTACGTCACATTCATCATCGCCGTCGTCGTTGTCTGACCTTATGTAACTGTCTACAGCCGGTCGTGTGGTGCCTGGCTTGAAGAATGATAGTGAGTGCGCTGCCGCTCAGTTTTCTTTACCCGCTAATTATTTCTCAGGCATGAACTTGTAAGTCGGAGAGAAGGGTGACGCTGGCTGGGAAAGGTATGCGAACTCAGCTGCTCGCGCATCGCATCTTGATTGCATTTTTTGCCGCCGAGCCGGCTTACCATGACAATACACGTCGTGTACGTAATGGTCGATTATATCTTCGTGTTCAGTTCTACGGGCTGCATGTATGCCTGTAATTAATGTACGAACAAAACAATATGATTTTCCCAGAATTATCGAGTGGACTGAATTTTGTCTGTACGAAAGGGAGCTCTGGGGAATCTCTAGCGAGCACCCTACCTGCAAGCCAGGACTCGCTAGCACAGCTTAGCAGCGTCTGCTAGTTCATTCTCATAATGATGCAGCGGCCGCGCGCTAGTGAGCAGGTCGCTCGCTGACGAGAGCTAGCGGCCGCTCTCCTGCGCTAACGTTCCTGCTGTGTGGGAACAACTTTTCATGATGTCTCTTCTCGGTGGCCGTGTACTATAAGCGGCGCAGCAGCTTGCGACACTGATAGTTATCCGTCTCTCTCAGTCGCTTGATTACACAACAACACTCATTCCGCTCCCTCCCCTGCCAATCAAAGATTAGTCTGTCTCCCCACAATCAATGTATATAGTATCGTCATAGTCCTATACCCAAGCCTATTGTCTTTGATTCGTCCCAGTACATTCGAAATAGATCGTACAGAATGGCATGAATATAGCATATCACAGCAAACGCGAGTGCCTCGGGGCCGTCTGACTAGCCGCCGCCATCTTGTTTCTTCAGGTAGCTGAAGAACTCTGCATACGCATGATCGACGTCAAAGAGTAACTGGATAGGGAACAATAAGCAACGATGAAACGAAAATGGTAGGTTGTGAGATGTCCTGACTTGACGTGTTTGCTCTTCAGTGAGCTCTTCGGATGCTTTCATGCCGTTGAGCGTAATCAACCTGCATGATACGAAGACATGATGTCAGTAACTCCCTGGGTACAGCTCATCCCTTGACTGACCATCCGACCATCTTACTCCGACCTTCCCACTCTGTGCTTCCCTTGAACCGCGCGCAGCTTGTGACCAGTTCTTGCAACATGGGATGTAGTTGATCCTTAGCTCGAAAGTTGAGTTTCAGGGCGTCCATAAAGGTGATGAAGTTCTATCCAGGGCACCTCAGTACTGCGCGCGAGTGGACACAGGATCGGATACGCACTTGAGTAGTCTCAGCGATCCACTTTCCTGTCTCCGGACCGGCTTCGCTGGAGTGTTCCACAGTAGCAGGTACGCCTACTTGAAGTCGATGCAATGCAGCAGGAAGGTCCATCTGAGATAGAGTCAGGCTCGTGCCGCCTAGCTTAGCGACGTCCGTACGCACTCTATATCGACTCATGAAGCCCTCGATACTGGACACTTCATCACCGACCAGCTTCAACATGGTCTTGTACTGTGACAGCAACCTAGTACATGCCGGCGAGTACCTCTTGACTCCTCTCAGCTAAGCCATCACGACGCGCAAACCAATGTACGCACTCAGCTGCTGTCACCGAATCTCGGACATAAGCCCGCTCAAGGTAATCTAGCGCAACGACGATGCCGTATAGTGTAGCCAATGACTCATAGCGCTCCCTCTCAGCATTGGTGGTATATAGGCGCGCCTCCTCGTATAGTGAGATATCAGACATCGTGGACGTTAACCGGAAATCGTCGAAGCTCAACGCGCTCGGTTATCGCAATTACGGACCACCGGGCCGAAGCTCGTAGTCGCGTGAGATACGCGCTTGATGTGGTTTCGAACGCGACTTGGGCTTGCACCACCACCATCTCTCCGTCCACCCGTGCTAAGCTCCAGTCGAGATGGCTCTAAGACTTCGATCATCACCCTCACCTCCGGCCTTTACCTTTGATAATGCCGACTCCGGAAGCTCATTACCCACGCCTTCGTCCTCGCACCCACCATCACCGCCAACCTCATGGCTGCCCCCGAGCGAGATGTCTGTACTGGGTGCCATACCACTACGGAATACTTCAGATATCGGAATCGTTATATGTAAAGAGTGCTCTAAACCTGTGCTGCGAAGTGTTGCTCTGGATCATGCAGGTATGTCCCGCGAACGTTGTGGCGCGCCGGAACTGACTGAGATATCTTCGCTTTAGCCGTCTGTGCCGATATACGCGCCGGGAAGAAGGGCGTGAAAGCGAAGATGGAGGAGACTGGTATGTTCTGTCGTGCGTAGTTGAATGGCTTGGACTCAACCCTGATAGCATCGAAAGGCCAGAAGCGTAAGGCGGAGGAGCCTGAACCCGAGGCTCAGCCGAAGAACAAGAAAGCGAAGGCCGCTGCAAACGCCAAGAATCCACCCAAAGGACGCATCAAAGGTCCAGTCGATCTCGACCGCCATTGCGGTGTGATCAACGACAAAGGTCTCCCATGCTCGCGTTCCCTAACATGCAAGTCGCACGCGATGGGCGCGAAACGCGCCGTCGAAGGTCGCTCGCGCAAATACGATGACTTGTTACTCGACTGGCAACGAGAGAACAATCCCAACTTTGTGGAGCCTGTCAAGCGCGAGACGAAGAAGGAGAGGCTGGAGAAGAAGGCGGCGGAGAAGAAAGAGAGGAAGCGGCAGGAGATGGAGGAGCTCGCGCGCAAGAAGGGTATAGATCTCAATGAACCCGGGGCTGAGGCGAAGCTCGAGCAACTCAAGCAGTCGACGAAGAAGAAGAAAGCGCCAGCTGCTGCCACTACTGCCAACGCCACAACGACTGCGGCTCGCCGTCCAGACGAGCCCGCACCAGAGGACCTCGCGGAGTTGGACTCGGAGGAGGAGCTCGAGTCAATAGCGAAGAGCTTGCGTGCGGCTCACGATCGTGGCATGCTCGGAACACCACTCGCGCATCCGTATGATACTGGAAGCTGGTTCGTCGCACGAAGAGAACGTCTACGGAACTGCAAGGACCTGTTGGCGGCCTCTCTCAACGGGACTGGAGTGAGAGGCGCTTCTGCCGGCAGTGCGGTTGCAGCAGTTACTGCAGTAACGCGTATGAGCGTTTCCGCCTGAATTGTGCTTATATTTAGGATTCTGACATTTGGATACCACTTGTGTGAGTTTATAACCCTATCGTGAACCTCTTCCTGGATCTAACTCGACTCGTAACTGGTACACAGATACCTTCCTCACACGGACAATGCTCTCTGAATCACATCGCCTCTGGCACCTTCACCACATGTTCTCTTTCTACTTTGCCATCACCACCGTCTGCAGACACGAATCATCACGAGTTCATGTCGATTATTATTATCATTGATATATCGTTCAATAGTCCATATGGCCGAAACCCAAAGACAGACAAGATGATAGTCCTTCATGAAACGTGTACTACGTCCCCATCGAAGACACTTCCGGTCCCCTGCGGCATCACGACCTTCAGGTCGACGTGATGTGAACGGCGGTGAACTGCTGAAGGTCAGCCACCGCTCCGCCGCACGTGTCCAAAGTCAACTACAAGCCCAATCAGCACAGCTCAAAACACCGTATCCGAAAGAACGTACAGGAGCACTGGGCGCCTTCTTGCCCATAGTAAGACAAGCACCCGTCGCGTCGTTAATAACGGTCCCATCATCATGGATCGTGAAGTACTGGTTCAGGTCCTCCGGATCGCACTCGACGACAGGGATATCCGAAGCACCAGTGAGATCAACCCCAGTCGACGTCGGGCATCCGTACTGCGAGTTCCTGAGCGGACCCGACTTGCCGACGCCGTAGAGGGCGATGAGCGTGGTGAGGTCGCTGATGGTCGCGTTGCTGCTGCCGCAGATGGCGCCGCCGAGGTAGGAGCCGGAGGCGATGGGTGGGAGACCGACGCAGAGGTCTTGGCCTTCATCTGTTCGATGTGTGAGTTGTGCGGAGAGGGTGGAGAGAGCAATGGCATACGTACAACCGCCGTTGACTTCGAGGTGAATCCACTCGCGGTTATCGACGCGCTTAGTGGGGGTGGCGCTCACGAGAGCAGCAGAGGCAACAGCAACGATGGTAGAGAAGAGCATGATTAGGTATGAGTACGTTGAAGAGGAACGCTGAATGAACGATGTGGAGTTGAAGGGCGTTGAACTGCTGACCCTCTAAAGTACCGCATGATGCCCATTATATAGGCAACGAGAAGAAGGCTAGATCCCTGAGCTCGCTGCCGCATCATCGCATTCATGAAGGCCAACTTAGACCGAAGATCAGTCATATGCCCATGCTCTGTTCAGTCTCAAAGCGCGAAACACCAGGTGAAGGCGGAGGACATGCCGTGGATCAGCGCTTCCGCCCGCGCGGGCAGGGCAACGCCGGGTGGTGGCGAGAGCAGGGCAGAGTCCGCGTCCCGACGGCACTGAGCGCGCACTTCCAACGCGCTTGACCCGCCCCGTATACGCGTGGAGCCACGGAATCGACAGCCGCCACAGCGTCGTTCAAGGTCGAGAGATTCCGAAAGCGCTGCATTCACCGGTGTGAAAACTCCGGGGTGGGCGCTGGTTCTGGCAGGCTCGCACGGGTTCCAGGTAAACCTCGACCACCGAGGGAAGAACACGCGGAGAGGAGAGAACGAGACTCTATTCCGACGACGACATACGTATAAGTGAACTGCAAGACATAAAGATACATCAGTAAAGTAATCTACGAAGATCCACTGAACGAACAAAGTCCAAGTCTAAGGTCAAGCTTCAAGTCTAAAGCCGTGCAATAATCTATACAATAAAGCTATCAGCCCAATGACGTAGTACACCTTGCCCGATTTTATGGAAGGGAAAGTTCTTGACGTCGCGCGCGACGACGGCCGCATGGGTATTCCGGATCTCAGGGATCCATACGAGCTCCTTCTTTAACTGCGGCAGCGCGTTCAAGTGCTTATGAGCGCGCAATTGAGCCGGCGAGAAGTCGGGTGCGCCTGGAAGTTTCCCCTGGTCGTTGACGAGGATATGCGCCTCTGTGTCGGTTGGGCCGGGGTGTGGGTAGTCGGAGGTGCCCGACGGCGTCGGTGGTGTGCTAGGCTGGTTGGCGATCTCTGTGGCATCGTTGACGAAGCCTTCAATCTCGCGTTCGAGCTCGGCTACAATGGACAGAAGGCGAGGGGCATCGGTCTTCTCGAGGAGCCTGAGGCGTGCGCGTGACCATTTTGCGGAGAGAGCGAGGCGGGCGATGGCGAATCCAATGAATGAGGGTATGAGTATAGGGAGAAGGAGGGCCATGATCTGCGATAGGTGTGAATGCAAGTAGCGGGATCATGGGGAGGGATGGCGTACAATGTTTCCAGGGAAGCCAAACTGGAGGCGAGGTGGTATAGGGAGGCTGTTGTTAAACCTCTTCACCCAGGCTTTTGAGAACAGCTTCGGCTTCGGAGCTGGTGCAGGTGGCTCTGCGGGTATAGACCAAGACTTGACAATGGGTTCATAGCCTTCTTGGAATACACTGCGTACTGTTCAGCAATTGGCACGCGGAAGGAGATCCGATCAACGCACACATCGATCCCCGTCTTCTTGTGGTTCATGAACGGGTCGTGCAGTTCAACCGCAGCCGTGCAAAACGGAACGGTCAGGTCGTTCATCCTGGAGATCTTGTGAGCTTCGACACAACAGCCTTATCGGCATTGGGACGTACGCATTCGCATAGAACTGGATATGCGGGAAGAGGGCAAGCGCCTGGTAGAAGACGCGTTCTGCCGGTTGATGTGAGTGGTCAATCAACACTATGGAAGTGATAGGGATAGCTTACCCGGATCCGCCATGACCTCCACCAGCGGCCGACCACGCTTCGACCATTTGTCAACCGCATAGAACTGCTCGCCGGTGCGGCTCAGCAGGTACGGCCCGAACTTGTGGGCAAGCCTCGAGAAGAGTGTCGGATAATGTAGTAAACCGAGATTGGGCGATGCAAAGGTTGTGAAGTTGACAGGCTGCACTGTCTCGAAGAAGCCCTTCTGGTGCAAGATACTGCGGCACGTGAGTAACAAAGCCCAACTTCGCAGTTCCAAAGCACTCACCCGATGACATAGCGCGCGATGAGCCCGCCAAGTGAATATCCCATCACAGATATACGAGTGACTTTGCCGCCCTCATCCGCGATCTTCTCGACCTCGTCCAAGATCTCCTGCGCCACCCGCTCTCCTCCCCAGTCGATCCCATCATACGTGTTCTCTTGCGCGTTCGCGTCGGAGACAAGAATGCGGACCTGCACGCCGTCCTTGTTATCCTTGGATGGTTCCACGTGCGCCTCGGTCATGATGCGCTTTGCCTCGTTGAGATGGGCAGGGTATCCCCACATCCCGTGGATGAAGACGGCGAGATGGATTTGTTGAGAAGGCCCGGACATGGCTTAGATTAGGCAACGTGAAGGTTCAGCGTGGTGTATAGGCCAGAAAATGGAGGCAGATCGCGGTACGCAGGGACTTGTACGCCAGTAGGATATATAATGGGAAGATGATGTTCAGAAGAGAGATGGGTGTGTGCGTATCTATATCTGTCTCAAAGGTTGGCTGTTCAACATGCTCCGACTAGCCGCGTCATGGCCGCCGGCATCCCCGAACCTTGCCCCGTACAATCGTGTTTCCCATTGCGTGTGAGCCTGCCGCTGCTCGAAGTGGATCTCGGGCCGCTGATGCCAGTACATTGCGATACATAGAGCGCACCAGGTCTATTACTTGGGAAACATATGATACAAAGGCCAGACGCAAGAGTGGCTGACGAGCAAGATAGTACATGAAGGCAAAGTACGGTAGAAGCAAAGACCTACATTACAGGATAATAGGCGCGAAGAGAAGCAAATGTTCGGGAACGTCATGATCATCAAACGCTTGTCATCGTCGGCAAAGCGTCCCGCCCTTCCACGTTGCATGTTCCCAGGTACGACCCACGAGGCGGAGTTACCGTTGGTGTCACACGACGGTGCATGTTGCCTCCCCGGCTCACCCGTCTCCGCCCTGGGCTCAGCGACTTCCTTGACCTAACAGACTTGGCCGACATGCTCCCAAAGAAGGGACTCCCGCCGGGTACGGTCTGAGGGTGCATCGCGCGCGGCCCGGGCCGAAGGAACATGTTGTCTTGGACTAGCGCCGCGTGTGGCACTGGCGACGATGGCGGGGCAACTGGGGATAACGAGAGGAGAACTGTCGAAGATACAGGCGGCAACTGCCAGAAGGCATCGCTCTGCCACGAATCTGACGGCGTGAAGCTTAGGTAGGTCTCCATGAGGGCTGAGAGGTCGGTGATGTGGCTCGGGAATTTGTCTGCATCGGGCAGATCACCGGCCTCGTTCTTCTGGTCGTCGCGTATCGAGGCGCTCGACGCTGAGCGCGACATGGAGGTGCGCGCGGTGATGAACGAGGCTGAGGGCATGAGGCTCGAGATGTGGGTCGCGGCTGACAGCTTGCGTTGGATCGTACGTCTCAGACCCAGAGCGCTGAACGACATCGCGGGCATGCGGCGTAGGATGGGGCGGCTCCGGGCGGTACGGACAAGGGTTTGACGCTCAACGGACAGTTGAGACTTGGTTGGGAATGGGATGGTGCTTGTCTTTGATTCGGGTTCATGATCTTGGACCGACGTTGAGCTCTGCGACGAAGACGTCCTCTCTGAGGCCGCGCTGAAGGCAGAAGCTTCGTTAGTACTGATGATCTCCTTGCTAAGCGGGGGCTGCCCAGTAACATCTGAGAAAGCTTTCAATCACTCTACAAGGACCTCTGCCGGGATGAAAGCTTACCGGTGACCGTCACGGATAGATCGACTTGCACCCCAACTGTCGCGGAAGTACGAGCGCCGTGCGTCGCAGACACGGACTTCGAACGCTTGAACACCTTCGACACCGACTTCACGATCTTCTCGGCGCCCCGACCAGCGGTGAAGGTAGCAGCCCGTGGAAGCATGTTCAGGCGCGGCTGATCGCGGACAGTCGAGTCGAGATGAGGACGGAGGGATGGGCAAGGGAGGAAGAGTTTGATTGCGATCGCGGGTTTCATAGCGCTATACGAGCCGTGATACGAGAGTGTGTGCGCAGTGGTAGAAGTCAACGTGCAGTTGACGGGTGAAGGAGTAGTCCGGGCTTATTTGTAGGCGGGGTAGCTGTGTCTGGGACTGGGCTGGCTGATCATACCTATTGCGTCCAGTCGAAGACCATGCTATCAACCAGGCCGGAGTGTGACATCGGTCACCAATAGTGTTGAATTTGACATGAGAATGATGATAGTGGGACATAGCTCTGCGGGCTGATCACGAGCACTCTCAGGGACACCCGTACCACCCACGCGCCGTCTCGACAACACGCTTCTCCCCCGTTCAAACAACCCAAGTTCGTTCATCTTCAACGACCTCTGCTGCCTTGTTCAGGCGCAACGTCCCGATCTCTCCCTTCAGTTGCGCCTCATCGGTGAATGTCGTTTCGCCACGCAGAACAAGACGCCGGAGTTTCGACTGACGCGATCGTAGTTGCCTTAGAAGGCACTCCATCTCTCTGGCGTCGTACTGGTCTCTGCAATCAAAGACCAACGTCTGCAGATGGGGGAGCTCGTAGACGTCGAGAAAATCCCCCAGTGTAGAGGCGGTACCGCGGAGCTTTAGAGTCTCAATGGACGCATAAGCACCCTCGAAGTATGACGCCAGCGGTGGCACGCTATTCCTCCTCGTGTCGAAGTCCAAGACCAGCGTGCGCAGGTATTCGCCAACGGGGCCGGAATGCAGGAGGACTGCACTCGTGAACGCGGAATGACCCGTATCGTCCACAAACGCAACCGTGCACGATCCGATCGAATCAGACTCTGTCCCGCGAGACAGCACGACCTTCGTGACCTGCCACTCGCCACGACGGTCCTCAAACTTTACGCGTGAATGAGCCGCGATGCTCAGTGTGTCGCACAAAGGGCTGGAAAGGCGCGTTTGAATAGCCGAGAGGAGTTCCACGTTATCCGCAACATAACCGCCCGACGCGGTGAATTGGACGGTTGCGGTATGAGATAGGACGACAGAGCGCCAGAAGAAAGCGAGGTATAAGGCGCTAGCAGAGATCGTGAAGGTCTGAAGGCGAGGCATCTGGACCGGTAGCTGTCCTCGGTCCAAATTTGCTATACCCGCCCTGATATCAAGATGGAGATCGCGCCAGTCAAGCCGTTTATAATAAGCATCAGGTTCGATCGTGACCTCTTCCAAGCAAGGATACGCCGCTAAAGCGGCTGGTAGCCCCACAAGTCGCTCCCGGTCATCTCGGCTGTATTCAATGTACAAGATACGTAGATTCGGAGCCTGAATCGATAGCTGGATGCCGGAAGAGTGCAGGTGCAGCAAGGACGGGGCGACGAGGGGATGGTCGGGATCCTGGCAGTTGGCGGTGCGGAAGAATTGGAGCAAGGGAAGAGTGCGTCCGGTGAATATCAATCGATTGTGCTCTGCGTAGCCGTGATCAATGAGTGTCTGTGCTCGGGGAACCAAGTCATGGTCAATCGATTTGATCGGAAAGATGGTGGTACCATTATAGTTCACCCAAGGCGGGTAGTAGAGCACTATCGGGGCGTTCCGCGAGCGGGAAAGGTAGATGTCGAACATCGTTTTGGATGGGGCATATGATACGACTAGTCCCCAGAGCCGTGGCATAGCGAGAAGCAGTCCACGCCATCGCCGGTTCACTCCCGCAAGACGCGTCCATCCCAGATGATTATGCGGACTCGGATATGCCAAGCGCGTTTCTGTATTGTCCGCACAGAACTCGAAAATGACAGCAAGGATGTCCAGATTGAGATCTTCGATGTGCATCGGGCGTCGGGTGAGAACTTGCAAGAGTATATCACTGCGAAGTCTAAGCATGTTAGTTCGTCTGATTAACGGCCGTGGAAGATCTGCGGACATACGCCTGTTTCAGATGGGGGCTGTCGTATGTAGTGGTGGTCCAGAGGAAAGGTGGCGAACGCGAATCACCCCGTGTAACGGCCACGCGTGACACTCATGTACAGCGGGCACGGATGTTTCCGACGCCGACTTGATCCTGGCCACCTATACATGCAGGCTTGTACTACGTGTGTTTGAGATGCACAACCTCGCATACAGTGTCAGTCACACACCGCAATCAGTTCTGATTTCACATTGGACACTACGACGTAGATCAAGCCTAAGATAGAGTACAAACTTTGCGCATTTGACAACCAGAAGACGAAGCACCGGGTATACCCTTGAACCGTACATATTAAATATCATACATCTTGGATTCTTGTTTCGCGAAGCGTTCATATAGCTCTCGGTCCCATGCTATCCAGCTCAACGTCCGTCTCGTGTCCCGGCACCCCTTCGCCCGGCCTTGCGACATACATGAACCCAGTGTCCGCCGGGGAGAACCGCTGCCTATCTCTTCTCAGGGCCCTCTGCCTGACAACGGCCAAATACGCTAGTATGCCGAGTATACAGAGCCCGAAAAAGGCTGCGAGCGTTTCGCCTATGATCGTCCCGACGGGTTGGGCAAGTCGTCGGCTTGAGCGGGGGCTCGGGGTTGATGTGGATGTGGACGTTGATGTCGGTATTACGAAGGTTGGAAGCGCGCTAGATGTTGGGCCGGGTATTGATGAAAGCGAAGTCACACTACCGGATGTGGTAGGTCAGCAGAGTCCAATCAAGGAAGGGGGAGCGCGCAATCACGTCTCATTATCAGCAAATATCATGATAGCATCAACGTCCAGTCTCCCCGGAGAGACATATGTGAGCGCGAGCTCCATGTCCTCGTCGGAGGGCAGGTTGACGGCGGAGATGCTACCGACGGACGAGTTGAAGTTCGTGACGAGAGTCGTGCCGGCCGGAGTCGACGTGAGCGTGAGCGTAGCATTCGCGGTAGACAGCAGTGAAGTGCGAAGGGTGATGTGTGTACCGCGGAACGAGAGGAACAGCTGTGGCCCGATTGACAGCTGAGACGAGTTTAGAGGGCCGGAGGTCGTGGTGACGGTCCCGGAGGACGCGCCGGTCAAGTTTGCGACGGTCCTGCGGACATAAGCCAGTGCGCGTGTTGGCATCAGGCGAACGGATACATACCATGGCGCTGAGCAGTCGGATCCGTTGGCGGGGCCACAGTATGATGGGAAGTATCGGAGGGCAGGATTATCGTTCTCGAGAGTGACTACGATTTCTGCGAGAGCGAGGCCTGCTAGCGATAGGCAGGCATAGGCCAGACATCGCATGCAGAGCGTTGGGAGGAAGAAAGCTTCGTCGTCGCCATGGGCGCAGCGAAGAGAGACTTGATCAACAGCGGCTGACACGAAGAAACAGACGCTCATTAACCGCTGCGTGGGTAAGGGTGTGAGAATTCCGGGGGTCCGGGCCGGTCGGGTAGGTGGACAGAAACCGGGGATGGGTTCCTCGTTCTGGTTGCCTCTTCGACGACTCCTACGTTTGAAGACGTTCTCCGCTCTCAGCTTCGGCTTAGGCCCCTTACATTCTTTTTATCCCGCCGCTCTTTCTATATCCTAAGAAAATAATGGAGTCCGTCAACCAATTCTTCCGCCGCCGCAACATGCACCGCGTGAACAAGCGGCAGAACGCTGGAGGCAGCGACTGTCCAAAGTTCGCCCTCACTTGCGACAACAACCCGACGTCGACCGCGGCTCAGCAGACGACTGCTGATGCTGCCCCTACTCCCGACTCGACCACCAGCGCTCTGCCGACTTCGACCGTCGCTGCCCCCGCGGCGCCGACGACGACCTCGGCTTCGCCCTCCCGTGCGTGTGCCTGACCATTCGGCGCGTCATGTCACCATGCTGACGGCCGTTCCCAGCGACGAGCACGTCCGACTCTACGTCTGCTACCCCAGCTTCGACCACAGAGTCCTCCACTTCGTCCACGACAACTTCTTCAGAGACTTCTTCTAGCACGACCTCTTCAAGCTCAGCCGCGCCCTCCTCGACTACCGCGGCATCTGTCGCAGCTCAGACCAGCCTGACCAACACCATTGCCTCGGCCACTGCCGCCGCCGCTGCCGCCGGTACCCAGGTTCGTCTTCTGCGGGAACGTTTGATCGTTTGGACGTGACAGCTGATGGTGCTTCCATTCCCAGACCGCTGTCGTCGTTCTCCAGACAAGTTCGGCTTCTGTTGCGGCATCTAGCGCCAGCTCCTCGTCGAACCCCAACACGAGCGGTGGTACCAGCACCGGTGTCATTGTCGGTGGTGTAGCTGCAGCTGCTGTCGGTGTCATCGGTATCCTCATTGCCATCTGGTACTTCGTCGTAAGTTCGGATAAGCATGTCTTACAGCGCTGAAAACTAAATCTTCGTGTTCGCTTCAGCGCAAGTGTCGCAACAACGATGACGAAGCCTTCGACTGGAATGCCGACCAGGCCCGCCGCCAATCCCGCATGATCGAGGACGACGTCCTCTCGAGCGAGCCGACTGCTCCCAGCATGTTCGCTCCCACCGCCGGCAGCATGCGTCCGCCCACGATGATCGAGCGCCACGTTAACAACGCCAGCCCGATGCTCGCGCGTCAGCGCTCGATGGGCGCCGGCGCATACGGTCAAGAGGAAAAGTACGGCGCGTTTGACTACGGCGCGTACGGCAACAACAACATGGGTTACCAGGCGACCCCGGAGGAATTTGCGAACCTTCCGCCCCACAACGCTTATGCCAGCCCGTACGCGCAGGCCCCCATGGGCTCGCCTGTCAGCAGCACTGTCCCGAGCTACGACACGTACGGCAATGAGCCGCCCTCTGCGCCCACGCCCGCACTCATGCGCGGCCCTTCGATGGGCCAGGGCGCCATGATCCACCGCGCGGCGAGCCAGAGCCAGAGTGCGCAGGTCACTCGCAACCCGAGTGTCATGAGCCACGGCGGGGAGGACTACGCCGACCTCTCCCGCTCGAGCGTCACGCCTTTCCAGGCGCAGACATATGCTGAGATCCACGACCGCCTCGGCCCCGTCGCCGAGGAGCCGCGTGTGCCAGCCGCAGCCGCCATCCCTGGCGTCGCTGCTGCCGCTGCCGCGCACCCGCAGAACACCTCGACGCCCTTGCCGGAGTACCAGCAAGCGGCGCCGCGCGGGAACCCGGCGAACCATAACGACGGCAAGCGCCCCGATACCGTCTACAGCGCGATGTACGACGACGAGGACGCGTACGGTGGCATGTAAACGCCCCTTCTCCCACGTTCACTCGGAGAAGGAGTAGTCTCCATCGTACAGTCCAACACAAACGACATTGGACACGCCCATTGCATGGTGCCTAGTGCCAGTCTGTATTATCTTGCCCTCGCGCGTCCGCGCGTATACGCTCTTTTTACGGCTCGTGATTCGTCCCTCTTGGTCCTCTTAGCTCCTAGTCCGCTATGTTCTGTGGTTTCTGTGACTGTATCCGTGTTCTCGCCCTGCCCCGCTCAAGACCCCCACTCCGCTCGACGCGCGTTGATCATTCTACCCCTCCGCCGTGCGGGTGTTTGCGCTATTCCTCTGTCTCGAGAAGACGTTCACTACCGTTGTTGTTGAAGAAGAAGCTGGACCTCCATTCCTCCATACCCTACCTCTACCACCACACACCATGCGCCCACCTACCTACCTACAAATCCGCTCTTACCAGCTTGTCTGCGCGCTAACGAGCCACATCGCGTCTATACCCACCTGTCTAGCCCTCGATCGTGATCGTCACTCGCCCCGCCTTTCAATATTCCTATTCCTATTCACATTTCCCAATCCCGTTTATTCCTAGTGCAATGTCCACTACTACCGTGTACGCGCTCTCCCGACATGTACTCTTTGACGGTGTCATGTTCATACTGCATACCCCGGCCTTCTGCGTCATCCGTGACCCGTCCGTTCTATACTGGTAGCTTATGAATCGTGACTTGGTACTAGTACTGGATTCGACTCGTGTACGTGGTAATACGGATGTTGGCTCTTTAGGGCCGCATTCGGTGGTACTTGAATGCGAATTCTCAATTTATTTGGGGTCATCTGGCTTTGCGGATTACGCTGTACGGGAATCAGTTGTATACTGGGCAGGTTTTCGTGGTGGGTACTCGAATCGTGCGCGAACGCCGTGCGAAGCTGTGGTCTCCGGCCTCGATGCACAATAGCGATGATAGGTCCTCATCATGCTTCATGGGCGCGCGGGAGGGTACAAGCGTCGAGCACATGCTTGTCGTTTCCTCGTATGCTGCAGAAGCTTCTCTTCTGAGCCGGGCAGCGTCCGTGCTTGAAGCTTGAAGAATGTTATAGGATGATGATTGGTCAAGGGATGACGTGGGAAACTGTATCCACAGCGGCATAATATTTGCTCGTCGCTCTGTATGCTCATACACCTACTAGGAGTACCTGTGAAAAAATCACAATGAGTTTTTGAAAAACGTACAACGGACATCGACGCCTCAGATTCTTTTTTGCGTATTCCTTCGTCATGGCCGCCTGGCGAAATGGCATCGCGTCTGACTACGATCGTGTAATCAGGAGATTGCAGGTTCGACCCCTGCGGTGGTCAATAATTCATGTTCCGCTTCTTTTGTCAAAACACTTTTGTCAAAACGAAGACTTGACAGCATGCGATTTGCTTCCGCAGGTAGTTTTTGGCGGATTTTAATCTCTCGCGGGCCTTCGGTTCTTCAAGTTGTCGTTGGACGCTGTTCTGGACAGACTGTGCTTGTTTAACATAAGGATGCGCTACTTAAGCTACCTGCCTATCATACTTAAGCTATAGGACGGAAGCGCGCGACGGGAAACAGGCTAGATCTTGAACACTAGTGTCCAAGGCAGTCTCGCACAATGTCGCGCTGCACACATTGCGGCTGCGAACATGACCCCGCCTTCTGCACATATGACGTCAGATATGTAGGTTCGAGACTTGGGCATGTACTCTTATACTCTGACCGCATTCTGAACAGGCTCAAGTAGTTGAAGGACACTGGAGTGGGCAAGCCGGAGCATCGCCGAAGTGCCTCGAAGTGGTGAAGTGCGCGTTGAAGCCGATCAACATGGCCACGTGCCAGACGCGTCGCGTCGCGCTTGCCCTCGAACGCGTCTCTACTGCTTCACTCACGTCGATCATGTCTAGCGAACGGCAAAAGATCATCATACGTGTAGGAATACAGACCTCACGAGTGCTTCCTGGTGCTGACGAACTTGAATATAGGTCTTCCGCAAATATAGCCATTCGCTTGGCCCTGATGAGATAGCCTTTCTTGAAAATGTACTCGACGACTTTGGCGTTTCAGATGAAGATGCAGAATACAGTGTCGAATTGGTTGCGAAGGAGTATAACAGACAAGATGGTATGTTTACGATGTGGCTCATTGGCAGTTGTCGTGGCTCACGCGGATTCATAGATGCTGCGATGAAAGTTACTCTACCAGTACTAAAACGCGTGCTCGATGCGCTACAACACGCCGGCGCATCCGGAGAAGGGCGGATAGACGAAGGAGACCTTGATATTGACGCGCACTTGTCATTCATAAACGCTTTTGAGATGCC
Organism: Peniophora sp. CBMAI 1063; assembly: GCA_900536885.1. Taxonomy (NCBI): domain Eukaryota; kingdom Fungi; phylum Basidiomycota; class Agaricomycetes; order Russulales; family Peniophoraceae; genus Peniophora; species Peniophora sp. CBMAI 1063. Next base: position 15,893 of record UWZB01000120.1, read on the forward strand.
GGTGTGGCGCTGGAGTACCGAGCGAGGGGCATTCGAGAGGTATGTACGCTCTTCTTTCTGGAACGACGCACGTAGGGTTGACTGATCTCAGTGTCCAGGTCCACTGCGACGCCTGGTGCACTAGGATCTGCTGAAGCGCGCGTCTCTGCGACTCGCGACCGCTTACATGTCATCCGACAGACGATCTTGCGAAACGAACACTTTACGCCGAGCGCTGTACTGACGCGAGATCGTGCGCACTTATTGACAGTAAGCGGCCTGCGGCCTCATACTCTGCATATTGCTGACTGAGGACGTAGATCAGGTCGACGAAGCAGTTGTTGGGACGGGCTGGCGAGCGCTTCCTTCTATTTGGAATGCTGTCACATTCCAAGGAGGGCAAGCTATGCTTAGAGGACCAAGACGGCAGGGTGGAGCTTGACTTCAGTCAATTGGTATGTGCACGACCTCGACCACTATACGTCGACGAACTGATTCTGACATAGGATGCGCCCAGTGAGGGCCTCTTCACCGAAGGCGCCTGCGCGCTTGTCGAGGGCGACTATACGGAAGACGAGACGTTCGTTGTCATCGCCATTGGCCATCCGCCATGTGAGAGCCGCGAGGCGGCGAGAGCGATATACGGGCATGTCGACTTTCTTGGCAAAGGTGCCACAACACCGGCGGAAGATGTGAGCGGTCTCCCCACCACGCGACTCTCATTAGCTCAACTTCCTTTCAGGCCGCATTCGCGAAACGCATCGAAGCAGACTTGAAGCATGTCACATTCTTCATCATGTCCGATGTATGGCTTGATGAGCCGGACACGCTACGTGGACTCAGGCGGATCTTCGACAATTGTATCGAGAACGACTATATTCCGCTCGTACTTGTTATGTGCGGCAACTTCTCGCGCAAGGGCATCGCACATGGCAATGCTCGTGACGTTGCTCGGTACACAGGCGAGTAAGAGTCCCAGTCCCTCAATGACTACCCGTGCTGAACAGCTACTTCAGAGGGCTTTGACATGCTCGCAGATCTCATCGCATCATACCCAAGGATCACTCAAACAACGCACTTCGTCTTTGTCCCTGGTCCTGCCGATCTCTCTGCAAACTCCTTGCTACCACGCCGTCCACTGCTACAAACGGCCACAGCCCGTCTACGCATGAAGGTTCCTCGGCTTACTCTGGGCAGCAATCCGTCACGCATCAAGTTCTTCGGTCAAGAGATCGTCATCTTCCGTGAGGACACGATGGCGCGCATGTTGCGCAACCTCGTTGGCGTGAAGCCTGACGTTGGAGGCGAAGATCTCAAACGATATGTACGAACTCATCCGTTCATCGTCTCGGACATCACGCTCAGATCCATCACAGCTTGTGCAAAGCATACTTGACCAGTCGCACTTGGCACCGCTCACCTCCAACATCGCGCCCGTACTACCCGACTACGACCACTCGCTACGACTATACCCACTGCCGACATGTGTCGTCCTTGCCGACAAGTATGAGAGTTATCGCATGACGTACGAAGGTTGCCATGTTTTGAACCCCGGGAGTTTCATTGGGCATACGTACCAGTTTACCGCGTATACGCCGGCAACACGAGAGAGCGAACCTTGGTAGGTCTTCTTCCTCCTTCTCCATATGATTAGAGACTAACTGAAACATTGCAGTGTTGTGGATATGGACTTTGATGACGCTTGATCTGCACATGTATCCGCTGTCGCTTTGCTTTCGCACTGCATATTATACTTCATTCTCTTCAGCCCGTGCCACAAGTTCATGTCATGCAAGTGATGCAGTCGGCTATCAAGCACATCATCAAACCAGAAGCGTGGCTGTCGCAGTCCTTGTTTTACAGATTCCGGTCTTGTATAACACCGCGAAGTCGGCCCAGCGAACATTCTGTATCGTGCTCTCCAAATTGACTCCCTTAAGCGAGAGCGGCAAGCTTGGCTCCCCACTCTTTCTCCGTCTTGCTGTACTCAGCAGAGCGCTCAGGGACCGAAGCCCCGTACAACATAGGCTCAGCGATCTCGGGAGCCCAATGCGCCCTCACGAAAGCCGCCACCTCGTCGATGCCATCCAAGATGCTACCGCTAGACCACACTTCCCCATTGGTGCCCTCGGCTTCGTTCTTCTCATATCGGCGTGTATCGTTCCATTGGACCTTCGGATAGAGCTTGCGCAGTGTGGGTATCATCGCAAGCGGGGCTGTGCCGACCTTGCCGTCAAGAACACCCGACGGGGCGACCGCGATGATACCAGAGCACACGGACAAGATGTGCCCGCCGGCTGCGTTGGTGGACTTGATGAGCGTCTTGATGGCCTCCGTGGGGACGTAGTCAAGGGGCGGGCCCGGAACGACGAGGATGTCGAGCTTCGGGGCGTTCTGGATTGAATGCTAATCAGGTGCAAGTCAGATCGGTATACAAACGGATTGCGGTCGCCGGGAAGCTCACGGTGATCACAATCTTAGCGCCGCCTGTGATGGCCAACGGGCTTGCGCCGTCCTCAGTGATGTAGACGATGTCCATGGGTGATACGAGTGGCGCCATCGGCGCCGCGTTGGGGCCAAGGATACTCAAGTAGTCGGTGCTCGCCATGGCGAGGATGTCGACGGACGATATGTCCGAGAACTGCGTGTGGCTTCTCAGGATAAGCACCCCGACGGTGAGGGGAGTAGTGCTGTTGTACATCTTGAGACCTGGAGCGAATGTTGGAGGGGTGATGAGTGCATCGTCTGGTATTCGTCTGCTTTATAGGCTAGGACGGGGAAGTACACGGCGGTTCGTTCCGCGAATCGTCACGTTCTCTTCTGGCGTATATGGCAGTCATAGTCCAAGTGGTCCTTGGCCGGTCACATTGGTATAGCGGTGTATGCAAGTTGAACATCCGATGGAACTCCCCGCTCTCCGGCAGGCTTCGTGGCAGCCCGGCAAGCATCCTCATCAGTTGGTGCGGCCCACCGGAGCAAAGCGGCACCTGAAGACAACTAGCCGCAGTATAGTTGCTATGCTACTCAATTGAGAAGGGCGGATACGACAGACCTGAATCCTCTCACAACGGGCTGTGCTGAAGGAATGCCACTGATTGAAGGGTACATATTACATACTCGATACAGCGGCGCGTCTAGCGTCGGGAATCCAAACCCTGCCTTACGGTGTACATTCTGATCATATTTCGTCGACATCGTTTCGTATATGCAGCGTCGAGAGCGCGCTGCCACGACAGGAATCCCATTCACGGTCCATTCAGGCGCCTGCAAGCTTCCCTGTGACCGCCCTGTCTCCAATCACTGCCAAGAGGGCTCAGGGCTCAGCCTGTCTGCACGCGGCTATAGCATCGGGTACACTCACAGTCTTTGACACTCTTTCCCGCAATACCAAACTTGGCCACATCCACGACAGGTTGAGAGCGCTCGCTCTGTCGGTTCACGGTAAAAGTGGGCACACCCGCGCCAGGAGCAGTAATGCGCAATCCGTGCGTCCAACTCCGAGCGATTGGCCACCAAGGCGCCGAGGCCGGAGGCATGACCCCAGTCGTGTAAGCTTTGAGCGAGGGAACCCGCAAGCGCCCCAGCAGGCGATGTCTTCTGCTTAGACGCAAGACCTCTCAGTGCGGCTACGGACAAAGACCATAATCGTAGCCCAACAACGTCTTTGAAGCTGGTGAGGAACTGCCCGGGGGCTGAAGTGGAAGGATGCTGATCAAAGATAGTCACCAGATCCTCCAAGTGTCTTTCTGCTAGGGTATTCAGTGCATGATCATGGGGTGGATAAGGCCGAAACCACCTGACAGAAGAAACAGCTCTTCGAAGAGCAGCTCAAGTCCACGCTTAAGAACCGAAGAGAAACGATCGGGTGACAAAACGAGAAAGGTGCCAGGCGTTCCCGCTTGTTGGTCTGTGATGTATATAGTTCTGAAGTGACGAATTATGAGCAGCAGGGCCGCCGGCGAAACAGGATAGGCGTACGTGAGAACAGTACTGATAGATGACCAGCAGGACATGTACGCCATATCCCGATGTATCATCTCGAACGTAGGATTCCTAGGCTTCTGTATCGACCCGCGTTGGCACTGTCGTATCATGTCCTGAAGACGAAGCTGACTACACAGGAGATCCCCGGCGACTCCTGAGAACTTCTTGGACCCATGAACTAAGGCAAGCAACCGTATCAGCGTCGAGATCATGAGAGATCGGTCGAAGCAGGCGTGTAATATTGTGTGGCGGCCTCGGGCAATATCACTGGCGGTAACGTCCGTCGCGATCCTGATACGGCGAAGGATCGCTTCTTCGCCGTGCTCTTCGATGATCATCCTCATGACTTGCGAGTCGTCTGAGAACAAAGCGAATACTCGTTCCCCATCCCACACTTCATCCTTCGGCCGAACGAGCTCAACTAGACTGTTGAGAGGCTGTTCCGAAGTGCCCTGCTCCTCCGTCATATGTATCCAACAGAAGAAGTATATGTGAACGTCCTCTAGTACGGCCGCGGTCGAGAAGTCCGATCTCATCGGCATCTGTCAGTAACAATAGTATCGTCATGATCGCCATAAGAGGAGGACTCACTGCGAGACTGCGAAGCGTCTTCGGTAAGTCGTAAGGAGATTGAGAGTGCGTAGCAGAAGCGGTCCAGAGGGGGCGCACAGTACGTGGCGGCGAGAGTTCCATAACGTCCGTATCGGCTCGGTACGAATGGTGTTCAGAGCTTGAGACTTCGTTTCGTCATCGCCGAAGTTACGAATCAGGATGGCGAACTTGCCAATCGCGGCAAATGCCACATCGACGATATCCTGACAAAAGATTCAATATAATGACATGATGAGGAAGACTGGCTGACGAACGGCGGGTAGATCCAGTATTTGTGGTTCCGTGAAAAAGCCACATAATAGGCCAAGTAGACCTGTCGCGGATAGATTCGCTATGCCAGCCTGTCTTATTGATAGGCCTAGTTCAACGTGCTCCAAAGCTACGCAAACAGCACATCCTCTCAGTAGATCATAGGCGGGCTCGTCCTTCGCGATGATGGCAGCCCGGTACAGGTTGGCAAAGAGGCGAACCGCGGCGGAAGGGTCTGTCAGGATCTCGTGTATTGCCGCAGCGTAATCTGTCCGGTACGGTGTCGGCGTGGATTGAAGTGTCTTGCAGGCATCGTCTTAGATGTCAAGTAATTGGTCAAGTGCTGATCAGTGAGCGTACCTGCATCGAGTCAGATGGAAGTCGGGAGCAAACATGTCAGACGATAGAGCGGCATCGACCTTGCCTGATGAGGACTTGATGAGGACGCCGGCGGCTGACGATGCACGAGATCAACGCCAGCCTGTGAACTCCACTCCTTCCATCCGTATTTGGTGACAGTCACTCTCACACAGGGCCGCGAAGCATAGCTTGGAGGTTCAATCAAACCAGACCATACTCTGAATAGTGCTGAATAATCCCGTGAGTAGAAATACCCTCGATGTAGGTCATGGCTGTCGAGAGGCAAGATGTTGCGGCCGGCTAGAAAAGCCGAATATAATGTCACGGACGCGTGACGTAACGCGTCAGTCACCGAGATCTCGAACGCTCGCAACCGCGTCAATCCGGTCTTGTGGCCTTTGCTTCTTGCCATCACCTTGCATCCATTGTACGTAGACGCCAGGTTCTACGACTGAATAGATTACATGAGAGTCTGATATTTAGTCAGAATCACCGACCATGTCTTCCGATCGCATGTCTTCCGGTCAACAGACGCTCGACAGTACGTCTTTCTTTACTGCGCGATAACCCCGTTGAATGAAGCCCATCGTAGTTCTATTCGATATGTCACAACTCCTCGGCACGCAACTTGACAAGGAAACGCTTGCAACATGCGTCGGCATGATTGAGAGCGGCGTGAACCCCGAAGCACTGGCTGTACGTCTACTACTTCTTGAGAATGTGCTGAGGCTGATGGGTGCGAATAGGCCGTCATCCTCGAACTCCGACGCGAAGCTCAGGCTCACCCGCCACCGAGTGCGACGAGCACCACAACCCCAACTGACGGTCGCGCCTCACGGCAGTCAGCCTCGCGCCCGCCGACGCGGACTGGCTCTCGCCGTTAGCTATCCGATATACCCGCCTGTATGAGATTCGTTGATCATAATCTGTGGGAGACAATACTGTAGATGATTGCATTATATGTACATATGTTCAGATCGACCAGGCATATGCTATCGGAGACGCAAACGCAGGACATGGTGACGGTCTCGAAGGGGAGAAGGAGACTCGAGAAGCGCATAAGGATACGACAAAGGGTAGCTCGAACGATGTTGAAACCACATGTAACGGCCTGTAAGTAGGAAAACACAGACGTATAGACGAATACCATCTCAACAGACAACACCCCAAATGAAACAAGTACAACAGATCTTAAAACTGCACAAACAGACTCAACCATACCTCCCCCACCTCCCCCCCGCAGGACTCTCCCGCTCCCCATACCCATACCCCCCAATCGGACTCGCATAAAGCATGCCCCTCGCGAACCCCATCCCGCCCGACGGCGTCCCCTCCCCCTCAAGCGCCCCCGCCCTCGCGTCCATCCTCTTCAACTCCTCATCCAGCGCCGCACCGGGATCGTGCGGGTCGAAGAGCGCGTTGAAGAGGCCAGGCGTGCGGAAGGGAGACTGGGCTGTGCCGGGGAAGGCGAGGCGGCGGGGTGTGAGGGGCGTAGCGAAGACTCCCACCCCAGGACCAGACACCTTAGAATCTTTGTCTTTGTCTTTATCACCCTTAGTCCTGCTCGGCGTCTTCTGCGGACCCGCAAACGTACTAGCGGCCGCATTCGCATTCGCGTTCGTCGTAGAGCCGGATCCGGAGGGCGTAGCAGACGGGAAACTTGGCGGCGGGAAAAGATGCGTCTTAAAATGCGCAAGACTCGGGCTCGGGGACATATGCACGCCCTCGTAGCTGAGCGGTGTACGCTCGGCGCTCACGGCGTGTTGCGTGCGCGATAGAGGCGGCGGAGTGCTGAAGCGCACGGGGACTCTATCCGTATCCGCCCCATCTACATCTTTCTCGTCGCCGGAGGAGGACGTGCTGTTTTGTCCGAATGTACGCGAGAGCGAGCCAGGCGTGCGCGCGAATGCTGACGATGGACGAGGGTAAAGCGGGACGCGGCCGGGTGTCGCGTGATTACGGGCGGAGAAGGCTGGCGGGTGTGGGAGACTGCCGCCGCTTGGTGCTGTTGCTTGGGGTGTCGAGGGTGTGGCAAGCATTGTAGAAGGTGCAGCGAAGGACTTGCTCTTCGTTGGTAGACCGGTGTGAGTGGGCGGTGGTGATGGTGAGGCGGTGCGAGCGCGAGGCGGGGTGCTGAAGCGCCGGGTGAGCGGACGGGCGGTCGCACGTCCGCGTTGAAGTGTTGGTGATTCGGGGGCGCGAGGGGCTGGTGGGGCTGGTATAGCTTTCGTTTGTTGCTGAGCGACCTACGTAGGTAGACAATGCATCAGTAAAATAGATCTTAATGTAGTGACAATCAAGGTATTACCTTCGGCTTAGCCTTCGTCTTCGCCCTAGCCTTCGCCCGTCCCCTCCCTCGCCTACTCTGCATCTCTTCCTCCTGCTCTTCCTCCATCTCATCATCCGTATCCATATCCACATCAAAGCTCTCGACCGCCTTTGGGCCCTGCGGACTAGACAGATACGCATCGTATCGCGCCCTCTTCCTTGCATGCTGATCAAGGGGACGCGGCGGACTAGGCAAGCTATCCTTATCCCTCGCCTTGCCCTTCCCTCCACGAAGGTTGTACCTGAGCGCCGACTCTCCAACGGTCACCGATATAGCCGAGGACGACCCCGCAGCACTCGGCGGCGTGGAAACGCCTAGGCTACTGGCAGAGACCGAGCTGCCAGGTTGAACCAATGACGGCGGCGAGCTATCCTCTTCACCAGCCTTCCCTGGGCTTTCATCGTCTTCTTCAGGATACGACAAGTAGTCATCCGGATCGTCGCTCAGATGTCCCGGACGACCGGCATACTCGATCTCGATACGTGAAGGTGCGGGTGAAGGTGAGATATTGCGCTGAGGAGGCTCTGGCAGGTCCGCGGGTTGTTCTTGCTCCTCATCGTCATCATCAGCGAAGCGGGCTTCGTATGCTGCACGGCTGGCTGCTGCTGGGTCTTCGACCTCGATCGAGGCGGGCTCATGCTCAAGTGTGGGTTCTGGCTCGGCTTCTTCGTCCTGGAAGCGAGCCTCGTAGGCCCGGCGCTGGGCAGCAAACGCATCGTCCGCCTCTGGCTCTTCGACTTTGACGACGGCTGCACGAAGTTGATCGAGCGGCACACCCATCTGAACATCCTCTTGTGCCTCCGCAGCAGCAGCAGTGGGCTCTTCGTCGTCGTCATCATCGCGGAACCGTGCCTCATACGCCGCGCGACTAGCCAGGTACGCATCGTGTTCGCTAACGGCCTCGCTCGGGTACCTCGAGCTCCTAGTTTCGGCGAACGATGCCGACGAAGGTGGAACGCGGCTGTACTCCGATGAAGCGTAGACGGACGAAGGCGGCGGTAGATCGTAGTCGGTCGTCGCGACGCTCGGCGCACGAGACGATCCGTAGTACGATTGGGCATACGACGACGAAGGCGGGACGTATCGGCCCGAATAGTCCGTCGCCGCGATACTCGGCGCACGCGAAGACCCCGCCACATCGTCTTCGGGCTCGTCCCTCCTCGCCCGTTTCGTCCTGCGTCCGGATGCAGAGTTCGGCGTCACTTTCACAGCGGGCGCTCTGAAGCTCGGCTGTTTGCTCTCCTTGACCTCAGTCTTGACAGCCCCATCCTTCTTCTTCCCCGCGCCCTTCTTCGCCATCTGCTCCCTCATCTCCCTGACCCTCTCCTTCCTGAACCCGCCCCCTTCAAACGCGTCCACATCCTCGTCCCAGATCGCCCACAGCGTGCGGCCCGCCGCGCGTTCGCGCTGCACTTTCCTGAACACGACGGTGGTGGAAAGAACGTGGCGAATGGAGTTCTGCCATGTCTGTTCGTGGCGCGTGAAGTAGGGATACACGGTCGTTATAAAGTCGTATATCTCCTGCAACGTCAACCGATGCGAGGGGGACGCCAAGATCGCCCGCCCAATCAACGCAGCATACGGCGCGTCAGGTTTATGCGGGCTATACGGTCCCGGCGGCAGCACAAAAGGCAACGGAGCCGGTTGCGGCGGCGGGGGCGGCAAATGATGTCCTCCCCTAGTAGTGGTGGGGATATACGGCGAGCTGGAGGGCGGCGGGGGAGCGGGGGACGAGCCGGGCGTCGAGTGCTGGGGCGAGGGCCGGTAATATGGCGAGCTGGAAGAAGCGAATACGAGGGGCCGGCGCGCGGAAGATGCCGATGCGGATCCGGCGGTGGATGTGGCGGGCGAGGGACCCGGGGCGCCGTACGCGCGGGACGTGCCGGCCAGTTGGTCGTAGACGTTCGCGCGGTAATGACGCGCGCTTGCGGGTGTTAACGGTAGCGGTAGTGCGTCCTGATAAACAGTATGTTGAGTATAAAGGCAAAAGGATAAGATGGGAAGGGAAGCGCACGTCGCGGGGCGGGGCGGGCCGGTGGGCGCTTGTGGAAGAGCCAGCTTGTGGTGGGTTCGAGTCGTCGTCGTCGGGGCGGGGCCGCTTGGCACCGCGCGTGGCGGTGTTCGGGTGGGCGGCGGGCGTAGCCGGAGGCTGCATCGAGTTCTCAGACGCGAGGTACTGGCGCATCTGGTCAGAGTGCCGGCTCAGGTCGTCCCGGGTCATGCCCAGGCGCGAGAGCAGGAGCGACACCGGCGACGCGGGCTCCTGCGCCATTATTTCTCGTGTGATTTCTTTACAGACTTGAGATTGTACAGAAGAGACCTAGAGGCGACAGGGGTGGGCCAATAAAGGCGAGGAAATAGAGGGTTGCCGGAAAGGTCTTGAAGAGGAACAAGAGGAGAGGGGCGGCGCAGGATAATATTCGTCGCGGCGCGTCATTTTGATCGCGCGTTTCGTGTCGAACTTGCGGCGTGACTGTGACCGGCCTGCTTAGCCTTTACAGCAGACCACCATGGTCTACCACAATCTCAAAGGTCCGTTCAATTCCCATTGTGTCCGACAATATAATCTCACAATGCATAAACAGCGCTGATCAAAGGCATCCGGGCCTGTAAAGTGCGTTATCTACTCTATGCTAGCCACATGTCATCCTGACATATGTATATAGACCGTCGCAGACGAGCGAGCACTCATCCAGCAAGAGAGCGCGGCGATCCGAGCCTCGTTTCGCGAAGAAGACTCGTACGCGCGCCACAACAATGTCGCGAAACTGCTGTACATCCACATGCTCGGCTCGCCGGCGCACTTTGGGCAGATCGAGTGCCTCAAGCTCGTCGCGCAGCCCAAGTTCTCCGACAAACGCCTCGGATACCTCGGCATCATGCTCCTGCTCGACGAGTCGCAGGAAGTGCTGACGCTCGTGACCAACTCGCTCAAGAACGACATGAACCACGCGAACATGTACGCCGTCGGCCTGGCCCTGTGCACCTTTGCGAATATCGCGAGCGAGGAGATGGCGCGGGACTTGGTCAACGAGATCGAGAAGCTGCTCGGGTCCAGCAACACCTATATCCGGAAGAAGGCCGCGTTGTGCGCGTTGAGGGTCATCAAGAAAGTGCCGGAGCTGGCCGACCATTTCGTCGCAAAGGCCAAGAACCTGCTCACGGACCGCAACCACGGCGTACTGCTCACAGCCATCACACTCGTCATCGACATGGTGCAGGCAGACCCGGCGATCATGGACGAATTCCGTGGCGCTGTACCGCTGCTCGTGCGACACTTGAAGCAGCTCGTGACCACTGGATACAGCCCGGAGCACGACGTTGGAGGGATCACGGACCCGTTCTTGCAGGTCAAGGTCTTGAGGCTCATGAGGTTGCTGGGCAAGGGAGATCCGCAGGCGAGTGAGACGATGAACGATATCCTCGCCCAGGTTGCTACGAATACGGATGGGACGAAGAATGTTGGAAACGCTATCCTCTACGAGACCGTGCTGGCTGTGCTGGAGATCGAGGCCGACGACGGGTTGAGGGTGATGGCCATCAACATCCTCGGCAAGTTCTTGAGCAACAGGGATAACAATATTCGGTATACTATGCTCTCTCATCCCTCATGCTATCAATGAGGCTGACACTACACACACAGCTACGTCGCCCTCAACACCCTCAACAAAGTCGTCTCAATGGACACAAACGCCGTCCAACGCCACCGCAACACCATCCTCGACTGCCTCCGCGACGGCGACATCTCCATCCGCCGGCGCGCCCTCGAACTCTCCTACGCCCTCATCAACGACCAAAACGTGCGCATCATGGTCCGCGAGCTCCTCGCCTTCCTCGAAGTGGCCGACAACGAGTTCAAGCTGGGAATGACCACCCAGATCTCGCTCGCCGCCGAACGCTTCGCGCCGAACAAGCGCTGGCACATCGACACGATGCTCAGGACGCTGAAGTTGGCGGGGAATTATGTGCGGGAGGAGATTCTGAGCGCGTTCATACGGCTTGTGGCGCATACGCCTGAGCTGCAGGCGTATACGGCGAGCAGGCTGTATCAGGCGCTGGAGACGGATATCAGTCAGGAAGGTCTGACGCTTGCGGCAACATGGATTATCGGCGAGTACGGTGACGTGTTGGTCGAGGGCGGATTGGTAGCCGACGAAGCGCCCAAGCCGGTAAGCGCCATCCGTTTAACTCCGTGATGAGCGCCCATCTGAACTGGCTTCCTTGCTCGCGAACAGGTCACAGACGCCCAACTCATCGACCTGCTGTCTTCTATTCTCGACTCGCCATACTCCAACCCTCTCACACGCCAACATATCGTCACGGCTGTGACGAAGATTGCTGCGCGGCCCAGTACGAGCGTCGCTCAGCAGACGCGTGTAAATGAGTTGCTTGCTACGTATACCACCAGTCTAGAGCTGGAGATTCAGCAACGCTCTGTCGAGGTCCATATCTTTCATCATCGACTCGTGGGATTCAAAGTGCTGATGGGTGCCATGTTTGTAGTTCGCAAGTCTGTTCGCTCTTGGTGATGTCCGTGCTGGTGTACTGGAGAGGATGCCGCCGCCCGAGCTTCGCGCGACAATGACCGGTGTTGTCAGCGAGAACAGAAGCGTAGGTAGCACAAAACGCGGCGCCGAGGTATGTCGTTCGTGATCCTCATCACACTCATACTCTTGCTCACTCCTATTTTAACAGGCGGACCTTCTCGGAGATGACATCGGCGCAGCACCAGCATCATCCGCGCCCGTCGCAGCAGTGGCCCAAAACAACCAAGACCTGCTCGCCGAGATCTTCGGTTCGTCAGACCCTACACCAGCCACTGCACCCACCGCCTCCGCATCCCAACCACAACGGAAAGCCGTAGACGACATCCTCGGTCTATTCGGCGCATCTGCTCCTTCCGCTCCGTCTCCTGCGCCTCCAGCGGGCGCGATGTCGCCTTTGAGCGGTATGGCTTCGCCCGTGGGAGGAGCCAGCGCAAGCCAAAGTCTCTTCGACGCGCTAGGCAGCGCACCATCACCCGCACCACCCCAAGCCGCGCCAGCACCCGCACCCGCCGCCCAAGCCGCAGCAAACCAGATGCCCAGCTACCAAGCATACGACAAACACGGCCTACAAATTCGACTCACCCCGCGCGCCGGCGCACCGGGCCAAGTCAGCGTTCTGGCCCGATTCGCGGCTGCCGGAGGACCGGTTACGGGGCTGTCGTTCCAGGTGGCGGTGCCGAAGAGCCAGCAGTTGCAGATGCTGCCTATGAGCAGTCCGGATGTGAGTCCGGGGAAGATCGAGAGTCAGCAGATGCGGATTATCGCGCCGCCGGGGGTACGTGCTTCTCTTTCAACATACTTGACTCTCGAAGGACGGTAGCTGATCAAGGCGTTGCAGAGCACGATCAAGTTGAGGTTGCGCGTGAGCTTTAATGTCGGTGGGCAGCAGGTCCAGGATCAGGTCGACTTCGCGGGGTTCCCACAGGGCTTGACGAGCGGTGCGAATGCCTGAGCGTTTGTTTGTTGGACTTGCGAGATGTGGTTTATACGTGGATGTATGGATTGACACCGATACCGGCCGTTCTGCTGGCGGAATGCTACATAGACTCTTCGCGCTGGGCTTTCGACACGGCGGTATCGCCGGGGGCAGTTGGCTCGAGCTGAGAGGTTTGATGAGATGTAGCGATTCTGTGGCGCGCCGTCTTGACGCGTATTCTTGGTGGTTGTTGGATAGCTGACGCGTGGGAATGGATAGACAGACGCCGTTTCTATTGGCTTTGCTGTCGCGTCGGCAGTACGGTGTACTCGTCACTGGCTGCCGAGAGCTTGCGTCTTTCATCCTTCTGGTCTTCTACATTCGTATTGCAGTTTGGTTATATATATTCAGCAGAGTTGACGTTTCCCACTTCAACAGACCCGCAGAATAGGTCAACTTTGCCATACCTCAGCGCTCAGCAACAATGTCTGATGCCTTCACCTCCAAAGTCCTTATCGTGAGTCCACCTCTGTTGCTTTGACATATGTCGTTACTGAAAAGATCCCTCCCACAGGTCGGCGCCGGTCCGGTCGGCCTCGTCGCAGCGCTGGCTCTCTCGTTGAACGGAGTGAAAGTGCGCATCATCGACAAGCTTCCCGCTCCTGCCGTTGGCCAGCGTGGTTCTACCATAGCCGTGCGTACACAGTGTGCCGCTCACTTGTCAACCTATGACTAACCAACGTTGTAGCCGCGCACCCTTGAGGCGTACCGCCTTCTGGGTATCCTACCCGACGTTCTCAAGCTCGCAACACCCTTCCCAGAGATCCAGGATCATTCTCCTGATGGCACACCCGGACGGCGCTTCTCTATTCTCCCGCGCTTGCCGCCGTCCCCCGCGGTGCCGTACCCTAACCACTTGCAACTCGGACAAGACTACGTCGCGGGGATACTGCGCGAACACCTTGAGCGTCGATGCGGGGTCAATGTTGAATGGGGTACGGAGTGCGTCGGGCTGGAGCAGGATGGCGATGGTGTGAATGTTGCCATAAGGAAGGGAGAGACCGATGGGCGTCTAAAAGTTGAATATGTCATCGGCGCTGACGGCGCTAAGAGTGAGCGCTTGATGTCCTTGCGCGCTCTACTTGCAGTAGCTGATGTTTCATGCAATGTGTAGGTATGGTGCGCAAGCTCACAGGCTTCTCCTTCGAGGGCGAGACGGCAGCGGACACGCGTATGCTCATCGGCGACGTTGAGCTATCGGGCTTCGAAGGAGAAAGCACGGACCCAGCCATCCGCATGTTCAAAGACGACGACGGTAACAAGTAAGCACGACTGACATTCTTACCTTTCCCACATTGACCGACTTGAACACAGTATCATAATCCGACCTGTCCCCGAACGCCCAGGCCTATGCTTCATCGTATCCCGCGGCCCTCTGCTCGATATCCCGCGAGCATGTGCCGATCATGCATACCTTTTATCTCATATCCGGTTCCTCGCGTCTCGTGAAGACATCAAGATGGGCGCGGAGTGCACCGTAACGGAATGGCACCTCAACGTTCGCATGGCGAATACCTTTCAGAAGGGACGCATCTTCATCGCGGGCGATGCCGCACATGTACACAGTCCTACCGGAGGACAAGGGCTGAACAGCGGTGTAATGGACGCGGTGTGTATCTTGTTGCGGCTGTAGTCTGTGCTCACCAATGCTGACAACGATCATAGATGAATCTTGCTTGGAAGCTCGCCCTCGTTGTGCGCGGGGCTGCCATACCCTCACTCCTCGACACCTACAGTACCGAGCGCACGCCACCCATACGCGAGATGCTCAACCTCACGACCACACGCACAAAACACAACTTCGCGCTCAAGCGGACAGCAGATGCAGCAGCGCACCCGCTAGCCTTCCGCATGCTGGGCGTGCATTGTCGAGGCAGCGATATCGTCAACGACGAACTGGTCGTCGATAGGCGGACCGAAATCGAGGAGGTCAGCGCTTACGGAGGCGAGGGCGAAGACACTGGGCGCGTTCATGCTGGTGATCGAGCGCCTGACGCGCCTGGACTACGCGATGCCGACGGCACGGAACGCAGCCTTTTTGATCTCTTCGATTTGGCGAAGCACACTGTTCTCGTCTTCGACCCTGCGCTCGTGGACGAGCTGCTAGGCGCCGTTCAGACATTCGAAGTAGAATGCATACAGACGTTGTTGGTGCTGGAGGCAGGCTCAGCGTCGTGTACCAGCCCTCGCGGTGTGCAGGTCGTGGTTGACTTCAAGGGGCTCGCGTCGCAGGCGTATTCGGTGGCTCAGGGCACGCGTATCGCAGTCGTGCGCCCAGATGGCGTTGTGGGCGGTATGCTCAAGGGTACAAAGGGTGTCAATGACTACTTTGCGCGTGTCTTGAACTCTGTTGCTTGAACACTAGTACGTACACACCTGAAGCACACACGGAACATGGCACTTACAGCAAACCCCACAGGCGTCTTGGCCCGAAATGTCGTTTTGGACGGCGAGGCGGTAATGGGATCAATGGGGACGTGCACGCATGCAAAAATCATCGAAGCAGCATGTAACATACGGTTCGGGACTATTCAGATGAAAACGATAAGCCACGGAAAGGGTATAGGTACCAGTCCGATTGAGAAGATTCAGGCCGTACGACGTAGATAGTCCGAAATGAGAAACGAGAAGCAAGAGCATGATAACCAACAGACATGTCCGACGAAGCAGGACCAGAGCCATGGGTATGGCATTACGACCGACAACCAGAAGACTTGAGACGTAAGTAATAATAAGTGTTTTCGGCCACCTTGGGATTCGAACCTGCCCTCAGACGCCATAATGCACAAACGGGACCCATCTCTCGAAGGCCGTCTCCCCCACCCACTCCCTGAGGCGTCTGGTAGCTTCATGGAGGGCGTACGCCGCACCCGTCTCCCCTTGTCCTAGAGACTCGGTACTCCGACATTCGAGCAGCTTCTTGTAGTACTCCTCCACGACTACCGGCGCGTCCTCGTCCCTGATGGACCACATGGTCGCTACGACGCCTTTGAACCCAACTGCAAGCATTCCAGCAGCGAGATGTGCCGACTCCTCTGGGATCTTGCTATCGCCTGCCGCTGTCTGACATGCGGATAAGAACGCTAACTCTGCATTGCCCGCCACAGTGGCCATGAGCGTGCTGAGAGTGAGTGGGCCGTCATAAAGCGCGAATGCGCTTTGCGTGGGGTCCTCAAGGTTTTGTGATCCGTGGCAGGCGAGATGTACCCAGGGATGATGGTCGATGACGGCTAGTGTAGCTCCGACTGTTGCTTGCTTGTGCTCGAGAAGCGTCTGCTTTCGCTCTGGAAGAAGGGCGCGAAGGAGTGCGCTCTCGAGTTGAGTGCCAGGCAGAGGGGTACTCCCTGGAGTATCGGGCTGTGTGACAACTAGCACGTTCGGCGCCGGGTTCTCCTTGACGACGCCATCACAACATTTGAGGAGGGCCGAGAGGGAAGGTGTATACGAGGAGACGATGTAATCGAATACACGGTGCCCTGCTTCTTCGTCGTACAGTCCGGCTGCATGCAGCGGGAGCTGCGTAAGGGGACCGGTCGGACACCATATGATGTGTGGTAGGCGGTCGTTTCTGGATGCTCGTAGCTACAAATCACTCAGTTAGTACACTCCAAGTCGGGCAAATATAGGCATACACTCACGAAGCCTAGTGTCTTGAGGATGGGGTGTACGACCCACAACCACAGACGATTCAGTACTCGCGCAAAGATCGCCGAATCGCTGCGCATGGCCGTGGGCCCGCCCGTAGACATTCCGCGGCTACGTGATCCGCATAGATCGACATGCCTCGTCCAGATCTCATTCATGTTCCGCGCACGTCGAAGCGTGAGAGGAAGTGGCACCAGCTTGACATTGCCAGTGGAAGACAGGACAAGAGCGTCACAGCCAGATTCGGCTACGTTTATGAGGACCAAAGTCCCATTAAAATGAATGAAAGCAGGTGATGAGATGAGATTGGCAAGCGTTCTCGGACGCAAGAAATTCTTGCAGCCGATACAATGGCGAATCTGACCCATGAGGATGTCATATTGATGAACGATTTCGCGATGGCGCTCAGCGCCAGTGTATGCAGAACCCTGGAGTTCAGAGTGGATGTCGAAGAGGGAGCGGGCGAGGTCAGGGTGATGATCTCCGATATCGTCGAGAGGCATGCGCAGGGACAGTATCTGTGCCCAGATCAACGTCCTTCCGGCTTCCAGCCACTCTATCGCCTGGCGTAGAGACCCGGCACGGATGGCGGCTGCCACGGCCGTATTCACGAGCTCGCCGAGACGTGCTATCTCCGCGAACCGTCTTTGAGGGCTATGACCCAGCCACGCGATCTCTGGGAGAATGCTGATGATGAGTTCATGTGCATTCAAGAGCGATTCAGCAGAGCTGAATGGGTGAGACTCGGATAGGAAGTTGGCATAACGCATAGCCACATGCAAGCGCAATGATGGGTCGCCTAAGGGTTCGGTCATGACACTCATGAGGGATTCGCACGTCTCGTCGTAGTTCTGTCTGGTTCTGAACTCCATGAAACGACTTCGTAGAGACAGAAAGAGGTCGTTGAGGACACATGGCCTATCAATGTGGGCCTTTGAAGTGAGCTCGACTGCGACGCGCCGCCTCGCACGGATCGCTTCTTCAATATCATCCAACTCCTTATAGTGATCAAAATGATGATGCAAAGAACGGCCAAGGGTCACGAGTCCTGCCCGCAGTAGACGAGGGTGGTCTTTGGGCATAGCTTCGATCCCAAGCTTTGTATATCGCACAGCGCTCTTGAGATCAGCGATCTCGCCGATGTGCTCAAAACGTTTGAGAAGAGAGCGCCCGAGTGTGATGAGCTGTTCTGCATCGCAGGGATGAGCGACCGTGGCGTGGAAGGGGAAGGACTGTGGAGGACTGAGTGTGAGCAAGAGGGCATTCCGAAGTGCTGCGATAGAATCATCTAAATCCATATAGTCCCCCATTCGCTCAAAGCGATGGAAGAGGAACAGGCCCAGACTTGAGAACTGCTCCGAGGCATCCAAGGTGTAGATGCCACAGAATTCTTCTATACTGCTCTGAAGGATGGTGACAGCACCGTCAAGTTCGTCGCTAGTCAACGACAAACGCTCAACGCGGGAGTCGAACAAGTCGTGGAGGTCCTCGGTTTCCACGGTGATAATGTCTCGTCCGAGTAGTTGATCGGCGTCCCGTCTTAGTCGATCGACATCCCGGACTGCAGCAATGGCACCTTCCAGATCGTCGAGCTTCCCAAGGCGTTGGAAACGGCGGCGCAGATAGACATCAAGTTGGCTGAGGCCTTCAATCTTGACGATTGAAGAGTTCGGCATCAGTGCGATCCTGCGCTTGCAAACGTCGATCGTACTGTCGAGATCCTCGAGCTTGCCCAGGCGCTCGTAACGCAAGTACAAAAGGTAACTCAAGTTGTGGAGGAAATCGTCTGTTGACTTGAGCCTAGCCAGAGGGTGGTTGACGGCGTCCCAGCTCCGGACAATTGCCTCATCAAGCTCCCCAAGACCGCCGTAACGGTCGAAGGATAATCGCAGACAGAGGCTGAGCTCATGAATGCAACGAGGTTTATTGCGCTCATTGTCGTGTACGATTCTGACTGCACGTCCAGAGAATGTAAGAGCCTCCTGGAGGTCCTTCTCCTGCCCCAGGCTTTCGAAGCGATACCGGAAACATGTGCCGAGATCTGCGGCAAATGGAGGGTTCAATTCGTAGCCACCCATTTGTCGTAACACGTCGATGGCATCGTCAATGTCTTCCTGCTTCTGAGCGAGGCGAAACCGGAGACGCAGGAAGCGGCTGAGATCGAGGAGAACGCATCTCTTATCTGAGTAGTACGTGATGGAGTTTGCCGATACGATCTTCTCGATACGTCGTGTCGCTGCGACGGTGACATCCAGATCGTCGAGACAGCCTGTGTGCTCAAAGCGCCGATATAGGCAAGAGTACAGGTCTCTCCGCATATTGACCGACGCTCTCGAGACTGGGGCCGACTCGAGGCCGTTCTGTAGCGCGTCTATCGCTTGGTCCAAAACGTCGAGGACGCCAGAAAGTTCGTAGGCCTGGCGCATCTCAGAGGCTCGCGATGATGCAGCAGCGAGTTTGGAGACAGGTCTTATAACCCTCTGAAGTCGAGCAAGAACGCCACTTGGAGTGCGGGTACGCATGGGAGGCGTAATGACATTCCGAGATTGCAAAGGGTAAGGGTTGGTTGTGGGCGTATGACGGCTAGATTCGTCCTGTTCATTGTCGTCACGCGAGGTCCCATGCGACGATGGGGGGAGTTCACTCAGAGCGGACTGCCGAATTTGATCGGTGAGACGAATGAACATCAATTACTGTCAACTCACAGTTGATAGGTGAGACACGTTTCCCCTCATCTCCGTAGTCCAAGGCCTCAAGAAAACTGGGGTTGAAGAGAGTCGATGACTGGGAGCCTCGTGAGCGATCCGGGTGCCAGCGGGGTATAGGTGTTACGGGATGTACGTGTGCCGCCATATATAATGCGGGTCGCAATCAGTCAGGTGCGATCCTATGTGAATACACTGTCGTCAGAGGCGCAATGACTACCCGAAACGAACAAAGAGGTACCTTCAGACTCCCGGGTTTGACGTTTCAACCTGATTGGCCCTGATCTTGACTACGTATGCAGGGCGATTGTGCGGGCATACGCTGTATACAGCGCGGGTCGCTAACGCAGGTAGTGCACGATACTTGGGTGGTCGAGATGAGAGGTCTCGGGAACGCGCGGGTCAGTATCTGCCAGTGTCCGCTCAGCCTCACTGTCAAGGACGTAGATTGGCGAAGACTACATGTATACAGTGTAGCTCATGAAATATTGAAGATTCCGCTACCCCACTTCCACTAGTATCACATGGTGATCCTGTGAAATGGATCTCAGATTTCAGATCTCGAGTTCTCTCTCAAGTTCAACGAGGGTTCACGACCCCCTGATACCTGTTCTATAGACGCTCCGCGCAGCGCAGCTTCCATAGCTGATGCACCGCGACCCACGACGAGTACACTGAAGCGCCGTTGGGGGGATGATGACGCCATCGGGCCCAGGCTCACGATGAAAGCTCGGGTCAAACGATCCGTTAACGTCGCGGATCGAATATGGTAAAGCAAATAACTAGACAGAGCTGGTGCATACCCGCGCGTATCACCGCGACATTGACGACCAGCGGTGGGCGCAGGCTGCACGGTATTGCGATGTCCTTGAAATGCTTTGACTTCGCTCATACATGCGGAAGCTGAAACGCTGGCCAGTCCGAAGTCGGCGTCACCACAGTGGGTCGATTGATACCAGCTTGTACGTAGCCCCGTGGACGCGTGCTTGTCGATATGCCGTCGTAATGGGAGTGCGAGGTCATAGGAAGATGCTCCAGAGTGAGTGGATTGAGATGATTATGGTAGTAACATGTCAAGGTTGTCGCGTGTCGCGCGGATGGAGGCGCCCGGTGTACTGATTATCCGCCTTACTTCTCACGCCTGATGCTCTGAACGTGCTGATGAGTTGTTAGTGGGACGCGAACCGAGGACGTCTCGGTCGCGTTTGCCGTCCGGTTAGCCGTCAAGTGGTAGCTAGCATGAAATCCATTGATACACAAGACCATTCGTAACACTACTCCGTAATACTAGACATGTACACCCGAAACGCGTGCAACCAGATCCCAGAAGATGAATACATCTAACCCCAAAAGAAATACAGATGAGAAGAAGTTATCCCGGCTGAAGAGACCAGCGCTTCACATGGAGCCAACGGGGCTGTTGAGGTGCATCAGTGTATGATGTGAGTAGACGGTAGCTTTGATACATACACGGGAGCAACCGAGGTAGCCGGGCCGGGGTCGGTCTTGAGGGTGGGGAACGCAGCGGTGGCGCAAGCCTGCTCGATGTCCTTGTTGGAGAGACCGGCGGGGAAGGTCGCCTGAGCGGTGAAGGGCGGCGGGGTGGGGATGACATCGGAGCAGTCAACGAGGGAGTTGACGTTCTGGCCAAGAACGACGAGCTTGGCCATGGCAGCAGCGAAGGTGCTGGTCATGTGCGTCTGCTGGTTGGCGTTGGCCTGCCAGAAGCAGTTCGTGCGCGAGTCACGGGCGAAGAGGTGGTCGGACTGCAGCCGGATCTCGCCGCGAAGCGGGGACATGACCTCACCCTCGTTGGGACCGTCACCGGGGAAGAGCGTGCCGCGGAGCTGGGTCTCGACGAAGAACTGGGTGTCGAAGCGGTTGGGAGTCGAGTCGAAGGGAGTGCGCGGGATGGAGCCGTCGACTGAAGGCGGGGAAGGATGATGAGCGGGTTAATCGCGCGGATGCCAGAGAGACGCTAACCGTTGTCCGAGGCACCAACGGTGTGGGCACTCAGGAGAGCGACGACCTCGGCAGGAGAGAATCCTCCGCCGTCCTCCATGCGGGCAAGAATCTAAAGGCAGGTATCGTGAGAAAATGCGCCACTCGTGGGAAACCACCCTACTCACCTTGCCAATGTCATCGAAGGGCAGGGGAACAGTGCCGTCGGGAGCCGGGCGCGTACCGTCCTTGCGACCGAGGAGGAACTCGAGCTTGGGAGCACCTGGGCAGTTGGTGATACCGACGGCGCCGGCGAACTGGATGAAGTCGGCGGTCGAGATGCCGGGGTGCTTGGCGATGAAGCGCTTCTCGAGCGCGACGATCTCGTCCGTGCCGCCATTTGCGGGGAACTGCGTTTCTATGTCGCCAAACAGGACGAAGGAGCCGTCGGCGCCGTCACTGTAGAGGTGAGTAAAGGGAAGGGGGGAGGAGATCCGGGGGCGCTCACCCGAAGGACGAGTTGGTCTTCGAGATACCGATCGCGTCGTGGAAGGTCAGACGAAGAGCCTCGTGCGCGTTGTCACCGCACTCGTTGTCGAACAGGTTCGCCTGGATGTCCTCGAGGACGGGGAAGAGAACACAGCACGCTGCGTTGGCAGTAACACCGCCGCCGGGACAGGTTACGCGCTTGGTGACCGCAGCTGAAAGTAGGTATCAGTATAGCGATCTGTTGGCTGCAACCAATGAGGCTTACCGCTGGCTGCGGTGGCGAGAGCGACGATGGAGAGGAGCTTGGCGAAGGCCATTGCGACTGGAGGAGGACCGGTGGAGTTGAAGAACCGAGGAGGCCTGGCTCTTTCGTCTCGTTCAACGTCAGTCTTTATACCACGTCCCCGTCCAGTGAGCATCATGTTTGCTTGTAAACTGAGAGACGCTACCGACGGAGGGTACATCCCGTACAGAGGACGTTCACAGCGCAGGTTCGAGCCAGCAAACCAATGGGCGAGTGTGTATTCACCTCTTTGATCAATGAATCGGCCTCTTCTGGCCTTAGTCTGCGTCTCGGTTGTACCAGCCGTTCCAAGCTCACTTCATTCCCGTGTCATACATACTGGACGTTCTCGGCGTTGACACCGTCGACGCACGCATCGGGATCCGCCATTGGTCGTATGCAGTCGTTACACTCACGATGAAGGCAGAGTACCGAGTAAACCTTTGATCCTGTGGGCGAAGCGCCCAGACCAGACTTACCGTCTACCCGTATCCAGTCGTAGTTCAATGACAAAGCGGACTTGCGGCGGAGGTGAGGCAAAAAGATCGTGGCTGCGTAGCCATCAGCTGACAGGGTTTTGCGGGCTATGTCATGCGAAGGTAAGAATCACTCACGGAGGGCAGCGCCGTGCACCATCTTCGGTGCGAATGGGCAGCTCCACAGTGCTACCATTGTCTTGTCGCGTCCCAAAAGTGCCCTATCCTAACTAAGGTCATGATGTCAAGGACCAAAATTGCGACCCCTGTAACATTTAGTCAAGAGGTTAGATGTGTAGAGTGCAGGAAGTGCCGAATAGGACTACGTACTGCGCAGACTACTTCTAGCCGACGTACCGGCTAAGCACTGACATACGCACTGATTGGACACAAGGAACGCCTGTCAGGATACTCTGTGAGAAGCCCGTTCAGAGAAGCCGCTGGTCCTAGGCTCAACACTTTTTGCGTCATAGCCGAGCGAGCTACTGAGCACGGAATCGCCAGCCTTCTGTGGGAGCTAAGACATCTCGAGCTGGACAAAGCTCTCAGTCTCATATGCGTGTTCGTTCAATATCGCCAGATCGTACGCGATGCTGCATCGTTGCCACTTCATTATGCTATCCTAGGAACGCCTATAGGTACCGTCTGAAAGCGGCATTTCAGGTAAGGCAACTCTGGTACGAGAATCGGACAGATTAACCTGAACACGATCGAAACCCATGCAGGTGATGAGTGCAGGCACGCTCGACCCTGGGCACACTATCAAGCATACGACGCCGATCGTGAGCCCCGCTTTCACACTGATGGCTCAGATGTCGAGGACGCGCTTCTGCCAAGCAAGCTCAGTACGAGTGCAAGAGGTTTAAGCCGAGAACGTTGATCTCACGTACCTTTCCCAGCCGTACGAGGCGTGTCCGAAACGCTATTGTTTTCCTTGAAGGGGCGGCACTGGAGTGATTTACCGTCCAGTTGGCTTGGCTTGACCACCTGCAGGCGCGGATCGTAGGGGTAGAGTAACGGCAGTGTGGGTCTTCGAGTCCTGGTTAAGAAAGGTATGTGCGGCATTCGACACTTCCGAGGTCAGCATAACGGACTTCCTGTGGGCAGGACCGGTGAGTATAGTATAATGTCCGTATGCACGAGGCGTCCTACGCACCCACATAATACGCTCGTTGGCAACGCAAAGGTGCCGCGCCGCTTCTATGCCCAGAGTCTTCGTCATCCTGTAAAGACTGCGGGATGAGTGCGAGTACCCCGAGTAGCCCGAGAGCTCACCGAGTCATGTTAGACGATGTCGTGGGCATCAGCGCGGCCAGAGAGCGACTCGGCTATGCCTACGCTTTGAGCTTTAGGTTCGCCAACGGCAGGAACAAGAAGTCAAAGCCGCGAGGGGTGGCAGCAACTGCCGCACCGCCTAACGCTCGAAGCCGCGGCAGCAGATCAAACTTCCCAGCTTCCCGAGAAACGTTGGCCCACGCCTAGTCTCGAGGCCACCCCGCAAAATCCGACATGAGAGAACGAGTAACAGGGTACTAGTATTGAGCATGTCTTGTAGGTACAACGGATGTGTTCTAGAGAGGCTGAATGCACCCGGGCACACCACTGAGCGGCGAGGAGAAGATTGAGGTCAGGATCAAGTTGCGCCGGGCTGTGGCGCCCGCGCTTAGAGCTGACCCTAACCCTGGCTTGCTGTACACAAGCCCGGCCTGCTTCGAGCCTTGCCAATTCCAATATTTCTTCACGCGAATCTCAATGCGGTCGCGCTGACCTCAGTCCCAATTCGCGCAGTAGGTATAGTAGCAAGAAACATAGTAGCGTAATCATACAGTACAAACACCAGCTCCAGCAACATCAAACAAACACACAAAGCGCGTCCCTCCCATACCTATTCCCCCCCTCGCTCAACTCCCCCAAATCCGGATAAAACGGCACAAGCGCGTCCTCCGCGCCCAAATACAGCGCATTATAAATCCTCCAATACACCTCCCGCACCTTCCGCGCCGGATGGAACAGGCCCTGCAGCACATAGCTCAACAGCACGCCCGGCCCCAGCGTCACGCGCATCGCCTCGATGGCGTCCATAACGGCCCCGATGACGTGCGGCGAGGTCTCGAAGCAGTTCGGCCAGACGAGGTTCATGAGGTGCAGCATGGAGTCCTCGCACCCGAGCCCGGCGACGCCCAAAGCAAGGTGCTTTACGATCGTGGAGGCCGTTTGACGGTGCACGAGGTCGCGGTCTGTGAGGGCGTCTTCGAGCATTGTTACGACGGAGTCGACGTAGTAGGAGGATTGCGGCCCGACGTATTCGAAGACGAAGGAGAGGGCTTTGAGACAGCCGGTGCGGACGTTGAGTTCGGCGGTGCGGTACTCGTTCAGGATCGCCGGGATGCACGTGAACGCTGTGACCTCTCGTCAGCATATGCCCGTTTTGCAGTATAGAAAGGGGAAGGGGAAGGTACGCACGTCCACAAGTCTCTGCAACAATGGCGATCGCAACCGTACTACAAACCCGGCTCTGCCGCTCCTGCACCCTCAAATTCGTTAACAACACCGCCAACACGTCCTGCGGACCCAAGCTCTTCGCGATATAGCCGAAAGTGTTGACGGCCGCGCGGCGGATGCCCTTCTTGTGCGCCTTGAGCAGGTCGAGCAGTTCGAAGCAGATGCGCATCCATTCGCGCGCGGGGACGAACTCGGCGCCGCGGTCGGCGATGCGGCCGATCAGGTTGATGGACGCTTCTTGGACCTTTTCGTGTCGGTTGCGCAGGATGGGCGTCATGCGGGGTACTGCAAACAATGTTTAGTCAGTATATACACGAAGTCGATGGTATACGGTGAGGGGACTCACGGAGGTCCTTGACGGGCGGGTTCATCTGCGTCATACCCACCACATTCGCAATCGCGCCCTCAGCAGCAATAATGCTACCAAGCGTATCCGGATACTCCTCTCCAAGCTGCTCGAACAGCACAAGCCCCAGCTTGCTCAACAGCGCGTCCTCCCCACACTGCTTGATCACCACCGCCAACCTCGTCGTGAGATCCGCCGCCTGCTGGCGGACCTTCGCGCTCTTATTGTTAAGGCGCCACAGCACCGTCGAGACGATCTGCGTAAGGTACGGTTTAACGCGCATGCCGAGAGCGTTGACGACCGTCCCGAACCCATCGAGCATGACCTGGTCCTCCGTCGTCTGCTCTTGGAACGAGTAGATGATACCGTCCACGAGCCGCTCTTCGAGCTTCTCGTCGACGTCCGCCGCGCCGAGCGTCTGCACGACCTTCGTAATCGTCTCCATAACCATCTTCCTATACGGCTCCGCCTCGTCCTTCAACTGGTTCACGATCCGCCCAATAACCTCGCTCGCGCCGGCCTTCTGCGCCAGCTCCACAGTCGTCTCGACGACCTGCTTATAATTCCGCTTATCGAGCGCCATCCGCCTGACCCAGAACGCCTTGAAGAAATCGGGCAGGATGTCCTGTTTGATATAGCCCGGCGTCACACCCTCCGTCGCGGCGCACTGCTTGACGACTTTGAGCACGATCTTCTTCATCTCTTCGTCCGAGGTCTGGAACTCGCGGATGAGGATGATGGTGACTTCTTTGGTGTAGTACGACGCGTATTCGGGGTCCATGAGCGGGATGATGAATCCGATGGCTTTGAGGAACGCCGCGAGACCTTTGCCGCGGTGCAGACGGATACCCATCCACAACGGCTTCAGCACGTTATCAAACGACTCGATACCGTACGGCGCGGCGGCTTCGGCGAGAGCGGCAAGACCCAGCGCTGTCATCGTGCGGACCTTCTGCTGTTCGTCCGAGAGACCGTGTGCGATACAGTCGACGAGGTTGCGGAGGTGGGGAAGTACGGCGCAGCCCATCATGATGGCTATTTGCTGCACGATACGGATGCCGGTGTGACGCGCTTGCCAGGACTTCTTCGAGCGGCAGACGGCCTTCAAGAAGGGCAGGAGCGCGGGTATCCCGAGTGCGGACGCAACGACGGAGAAGGCGCGTGCGGTCGTGTTGCGAACGTACTCGTCCGCATGGTCGATATCCGGACGCATAGTCGAGATCATATGCGCAAGACCGGCGGCCTTGGAAAGGTTTGAGATGATCTCGCGACCTTCGACGCGGGCATAGTAGTCCTCGTCGATGAGTAGCGGCTCGATGACGACGAGGATCTTGTGCACGTATGGCCTGACGAGGTCGTCGAGTTTGTACAAGACACGGTCGATGACTTTGACAAGCAAATGACGTTCTTGGTCCTCGAGTGTCCTCTCCATAAGTAGAGGAAGGATCTTGTCGAACAAAGGACCAGCGCCGAACTCGCGGGCTTTGTCTGTGATCTGGCGAAGAGCGGTCTTGCGCACGGGCGGAGTGCCGTTCTTAATCTTGAGCAAGAGACGCATGATCTTGCGCTCTTTCATTTCGTCGATAGACAACTCCGTCTCGTCCTCCTCTTTCAGGATCTTGGCAAAGTACTGCGCGTCTTCGGCCTTGAAGAACGCAAGGTTGCCCACGCCCGGGATCTCAGTCGGCAACTCGGGCGCAAGGCCGGCGGCAGCTGCCGCGGCAGCGGCGTCGGAGCTCTCCTGGATTTGGAAACCGCCTATCTCAGTTGACATGGGCGTCGCCATCAAGTTCTTCGGCCGGGTGGCGGGCGCATAGCCCGGCGGCGCGGTGACGATGGCGTAGCCTGTCTGCGGCAGAAGCGCGTCGAGCTCCTCGTCCGTGAGAAAGCGGTTGTGCTTGTCTTCGCCGCCAAACGAGGGAGCGCTCATGATGATCGGGATCAGCGGCGTCGACGCCACCTCGGCCGACGGCGTCTGGTCCCACCGCGACCTCCTGGGCGCTTCGCCCGATGCGGCAACGTCCGCCGGCGTCGCGTCCCACCGCGACCGGCGCTTCTTCGGTGCCGCGGCTTCGAGCGACTCTGCGGACCACTCGCCGGACTTGCCCTCCTCGGTAGGCTCCGCGACGTCCCACCGGCGCTTACGCTTCGTTCCCGCGCCCGCACGCGACTCGAGCTCGTCCATCGCCTCCTTGATCTCAGACGCAGGCGGTGTCTTGTCCAGGTCCATCTTCTCCGCGTGCTCCTCCCTCTCCCGCTTCTCCTTCTCCTCAATTGCGCGTCTCACACGTTGCTCCTCCTTCTCCAGCCTTTGCACACGCATAGCGTCCTGATATCCTCCTTCCACCTCCGTCCCTTCCTCGGCGGCCTTGAACGCGTCGGCACTCTCGTGCGCAACACGCTCGAACCGACGGTTATGGTAGTCCGACTGCCGCGCCGCTATTTGACGCTTGGACGCAGTCTCCGCGAACGGGTCAACATCCTCTTCCTCCGCCATTTCTTCAAATTCGCGGAGGACATCTTTGGGCGCCGAGAACGAGTCAACCAGGCGCGGCTCTTCCGACATGGTGTGCGTGGAAAGAGAGTGGGTGCGTTGGTGGGTGTTGGTGGTCCGAGACGAGGAGCAAACAACGCGCGCGCCGTGGCTCTGTCTGTGTCAGACAGAGTCCGCGTTCTCACGAATAAATCGCGGACGCGCGGCTTCCGCCGGAACTTCTTTCGCGACGACCATCGAGCTCATTGACGGTATACTCAAGTACTCCGTATCCATGAACACCTTGCGTGAATGAGCAAGAAGATACTCACAGAAGGGTGTGCTTTGCGCGTCTGGTTGAGTGTCGGACTTGGAGGATGGATGCTCTTTTTTGTTCATTTGGGGACTCGCTCTGTATTAGTATGCTATTTCCTGGCCTGAATACCCAGTACTAATGCGCATCTTTGAATATGACTTGATCCGAGTGCGAGCGAAAGCATGGTGTATACTGTGCTCACCGCTTCAGCGAACGCATGAAAGGAATGATGCGCCGCGCGCCATCTCGGGCTGGGCTCGGGGATCCTCCCCACGGCAGAACCGCGCCTGCTGTGCTACAAGGCTCATACGGCCGATACACGAGGCGGTGGCTTCTATGCATGGTGACCGGTAAGCTATAAGCTTGCGTCTCCTCGCAGAATATCAATATCCTTACTTCGACGTCCACTCGTGTAATCCGGACCGACCCCGAGCCGCGTTCTCACGAATCGGTGGCAAGCTCGCGTCGCGCTCTTCACCTTCTACCACGACCGTAAGCGTCGTCGAATCGACAAGGCCATGCTTGAAAAACTTCCTACCGAGCTCTTAGATCACATCTTTGTCTTCGTGCATCCCAAGCAGCTTCTCACTCTGCGGCTCTGTAACCAGTGGGCCAATGGACTGGTACAATTCTCATCGTGTGCTCAATATCGCATCGAGTGCTGGGCAGCGGGCGTGACTGACGATCGCATCCATCAACTCTCTTATTCCGAGAGCCTCTCACTGCTCCGTCAGCGAGAGGCCAGATGGCAGAGTGGCCGACCGCTCAAGAAAGTGAAGATCGGCGTACAGTCAGCGGATGCGGATGGCGGGGTTGGGCTCTATGACCTGAATGGCGGCATGCTCGCACTCGGCAGAGGACGGACGGGTTTCTCCATCTTGAAGCTCCCTTCGCTGTATGACTCTCCAAACTCCGATTCGCGAGAGTGGCGACACCATGATCTCGGCGCGGATATAATTGATTTTGCGCTTGCCGAGGAAGACGATGACCTGATAGCGGTCGTGACGAGGTGCGGATTCCCTCTCATCCGAACCATGCCCCTCTCTGAGATCTCGCTGTGATAACGGGAGTAGTAAGCGCCTAGAAGATATTCCTTTGGGAACGGACTTTCTCGGCATGGAAACGACCACCTGCTGCTTTGACCTTCATATATACTCCGCATCATCAGGAGATCCCCACCCTCGCTCCTTGAATCCTATCGTTCAACTCAATCATAAACGCGATGTCGTCCACGCCCCAAGTGCGGCAATTCAAGTCCTTGGAGATTATATTGTTGTCCTACTTTTCAACACCGAGGTTTACGGCGACGAGTACACCGACGAGTTGTATTGCGTCAACTGGAAGACGGGCACGAACACACTTGTGCGTCATGCGTCATCTCTCCCCTCATACTTCAAGATTTGCTAATCCTCGCCATACCATCATACCAGCTCTCAACATACCAAGCCCGCACATATCAATGTCCAGTCGTTCTCTCCGCCAGTCTCATCCTCCTCCCCAATATGCGCTCCAACACGCTCGATCTATACACCTTTCACGGCCTCAACGCCTCTAAACGGTCTACCCCTCGACTAACTCCACGTGGTTCGCTAGACCTACCGCCCATAAGTTCTGCATTCACGATGGTCGGTTACCAATGCATCTCCAGGCCCGGCCTGGGTCTGAACGCCGAGAATCACCCTATCCGCGTTCGCTCGTCCCCCGAAGATGCCCTTGTAGTCTTCGCACCCTTATATCGGCCTCAGGGCCTCAGAAGGGCGACGCTAATCGTGCATCGCAGAATCCTACTCTCAGCGGCTGCTCTTCTTATTTCTGCTCACGGCAACGGTGGTCCATCCATCCCATACGCGCGCTGGGGCGCGGGACGATGTTCGTGGGGAAGCGGCAGTGTGCAATGGATAACGATGTTGGCGGGACAACGCCTTTGTGCCAGATCTGCCTGGATACCGAGCGTGCGCGGCGAAATTCCTCTGAGCGTGCGCGACTACAATCCTCACAACGTACGACGAGCCTTGAGCTCGCTGAACAAACGTGATGGCGACTCCGGCATCGGTGACGGGGTTATTGACCCTGCTGTCACAAGAGTGGTCGTGCCCGGCCCGGGGGAGAAGGTCACGTTTGGGGGTCTCTTTGTAGAGGGTGTTGAGTCGAGGCTGCCGTACGTTGAGACGAAGATCGAGGTTGAGGACGACGTGCGCACTATGACTTATATGCTCGATGACGAGCGATTGATCGGGATCGAGGTGAGTCTCTCGCTGTGGATGGTCTACTGCCACCTGGAACCGACACTGTATTCATCGCTTTGAACAGCAAAGCCCTGCTTCACTCAACGTTCACAATCTCCACATTCAAGTCTTCGGTTGAGATGCATAATCGGAAGGGGCGAAGCTAACGATGTGTCGGGTTTGGAACAAAAGTGCGTACGATGAACTCGTTTGCAAGGTCGAGGCGTCATACATGTACAGCTTCTGTCTCGTGTAAACGATCACTCATGCAATAATCATGTGAACTGTTTCCGAGGACTGCATACTTGCGTGCAAACTGATTAAATGCACGAATTCATTCGGAAATAATTGTCTATAATCCCAAAGAAAATCCTCTAAGCCAGTGTCTATGTCCCCTGCCCCTATATCCCAAACGAAAAATGCCCACCCTTCCCTTTACCCTATGCGCAAGCGACGGTAGACGCCCTCGCTATCGGGCGCATACACATACCCGAACCCATCGTCATCCCACTTGTCCTCATCGTCCTCCTCGTCTTCCCCTTCCGGCTCAAACCCGTGACGCTTCACAAGTCTCTTCACCTCCACCTCGTCCCGCTTCTCGTGCGAGCGATGCGGTATGTGCTTGCAGTGCTCATCGTCCTCCTGATCCCACCCGTCTAGCCCATACCCGTCCTCAGTATCGCAGCCGTACGCGCTCTTGTTATAGCCGTATGCGTACTCCTCCGCACGCTTGGCCTTCAAGCCGTTCTCATCCGGGTAGGATTCGAAGTGAATAGCGGTGTACTCGTCTTGTGGGTCCTCACTGCGTCCATACGTCTCCGAGTAATCGTATGTGCGCCGAGAGGAAGGAGCCCTGAATACGCTGCCGGATGTGTCGACGTGCGTGCCCATGCCGACTGCCGAGCCTGAGGATGATAGGCCGGAGAGAAGAGTTGTGGCGGTACCGGCTGCCTCTTCGAGCTCTGGAGCAGGAGCAGCAGGGCCAGCAGAAGAGGTACTAATGACACAATCAGTCCTTGACCTCCGAGTTTGAGTCGGCGCGAAAGCTCACAGTGGTGCGGCCTGCGCGGTCAGACCAAGAGCCATGGAGATGAATACAGAGAGTTGGAAGGGAGTCATGATTCGAAGCGAGTATGAAGTGTGCAATGAGAGAACACGAGGGCGGAGTACTTACGAACATTATATAGATGAGCGAATGGCGGCTAGTGGATGGTACCGGCCCCCGGACTCACGGGTTGCCTCCGGTTAGTGAAGGGTCGAGGATGGGCATGCCGGGCAGCATGGACCCTGTCTGACGGTGTATCGGCGCATATGGACATTATGTGAAGCATACCTCCTTACTTCAAATCATATAATCTGCGTAGCATGCTGTGAGGGAAGACGTTGAGCTACTCCTGTCTCTCGTAACGTAATGGTTAGTGCCAACAATATCCCGAAGAAGCCGACCCTGCCTACATGAGACGCCTCCTGAAGGGTAAATTTGGCACAGCCATTATGATATAGACCATACAGGACAAGCTGTTGAAGACAAGCAAGAAAGCTTATGCTGGCCTTGCGTAGATATAGCAGTCTTCTGAAGAAGGACTGAGGCAAAGAGTCGCCGAAGAGGAGAACACGATTTCTGTCGAGCGGTAAAGCGAAGCGACAACAATCAGGTAGAGAGACTTTTGCTTCGGCTATCGAGTTACCCGGTTATGTTGTTGCCCGACGGCCGCCTGAAGTCGGCGGGCGAGTCAGGGAAGCAAGACTATTCGGTGAGTCGAACGTTCATTTGGCCGACCCTCGCACACCAAATATAAGAGAGGGGTAATGCGACGCGGTCATCCGATGGCGGGCGCCTTGACAGAGGCGAGTTCTACTCATCGTGAATGCGAAGGGAGGTAAACCTAACAATGATCTGATCGACGGGGTGATCGTGGCTGCAAGAGGCAAAGCGCGACGACGCGACGCGGACTCGCGGAGGCGCGGTTGGGTGATGCGAGGCGCGCGTCAGGGGTTTGTAGGTCCTCGTGGACACGAGTAGATCCCGTCTCATCCTCCTCAGTCTTTGGGCAACGTCTGCAATCAGAATCAGGATGGCATCGTGTATATGCATAGGTCATATGGAGGTAGTATACAATCGGTATGGCAGTTCTTGTTACCTGTATCGGACGAGACTGAATATGTAGTAGACATAACGATACAGTGCATGTGGAAAGCAGTGGCAAGAAAGCAGGACGGCAAAGCGAGGCATCATGCGGTGGATGAGGATGTGTACAGCTGGGGTAGAGCGTACAGCGATGAAGGGGATGATGATGATGGTAGTACAAGACTGGGTAATCATGATGGTGGGTGACCGTATATAGGAAGGGTATGGGGAGGGATACACTCAGCTGGTGCGGACGACGTATCCCGACTGCGAAGCCTGAATCGTCGCATTGTTCAGCGCGCCCTGCAACTCTTCGAATTTAATCCGTTGTTCTGCAGAGTGGAACGGTTGCTCAGCTTCGTGTGAACAGCGTATAATAGTGTAGAACGCACCAACGCAGGGGAAGAGGTTGGAGAGATGAGCTATTGGCATCATGAAGTCGCGGCACACGTCGAGCGCGATGGTCAATGAGTTGTCGAGTGACCAGAGGTGCAGAGCTCTGTCAAATGGAACTTCAATCAACCCAAATCGGGCCAGCACTATGATAATCAACGCACCGCCGAACTTGACCCATGAACCACCAAACGAAGTGCGGCCGGTGCGCTAACGTATGCCCGCGCGATCCCGATACAGCCTGGAGGGAATGCGCTGCCATCTTCGCACGACGGCCTTGATCGCGAACTGTAAAAATTCAACACGTCAGCTCTTCCGCATGACCCATGTACGATGTCTGCAGAATGAGAAGGGACGGTGCAGACAACGCGCAACAGGGGCACGACGCGTCAGTCGCGCGTAACAGGGGCAGGAACACGGCGGACCCGGCCGCAGGACCCGCCGCGCCCGCGCCGCGTCCCGCTTTACGCGCATCTTAGCATCTGTACCGAGGCGCCAGGCTTACTGCATCCGTATCGGGCATCGGAGCCCGTGCTACTACATCAGAAGAGAACCGGTTTCGGCTTCCGAACGAGCCCAGCAAGAATTCTTTTTGCGGGAGGCGGCCGAGCGGATGGAAGTGCATATATGAAGGGAAGGCGGAAGAAAAAGTGAATCGACGTACGCCACTCCTCGCTCTTCTCCCGCCCAACACCGGTCATGCTGTGGATTACCTCCTTGAGTATGCGTTTAAATATGGATGGACTGGGGAAAGAACGTACACGTGAGGGATGAACCGACGGAACTCGAACGAGATGCACATTCGGGTGCTGTTGCGTCAGGGTGCAGAAGGGTGCGAGGCGCGCAGGGTGCAGTTGGACAATACAATGAAGGATACATGACACCTGGTCAGCATCCGCGCGATGTACATATAGCCAAGCCGAGGAACGCACTTGAAGAGGTACTCGCGCCCATGATAGAGCATCGCCGGCTCAACGCTGCATGTATGCACGTTCAACGCCTTTTCGATGGCCTCTGTTTCGAGCCACGCCTTCATCGCGAATGCCGCAATCTCGCTATCTTGCATTTCACCCGAATGCCCGCCGTCATACACGCCATAGCCATGCATAACTGAGGATTCGTTCGGGATCGACCTTCGGCGTCTACCTTCAACGCGTGAGCGCATCCTGAGGCAGGCAAGCCATAGGAGCATTGCGCGAAGGTAGAGGGCCCAGACGGATCGCTTTCCCGTACCGAGCGCTTCGCCAGGGAAGAGAAGATTGAACTAGCGGCAGTTGTCAGAGATGGATGGAAGAGACGTGAGCTACGCACGTTTCCTGGCTCAAGCAACGACAACTCCGGCACGCCATACCCTGATGCTGCGGCATAGCTACTATACGCCGCCGCCAGCGTCATTGCGCTCCATGCTAGTCGTCGGCAACCCTCACGCCGTACCTCAGCTGATGACCAGTCATTCTGCCACGCAGGCGAAGTCACCCAAAACGGAGTGTGCTGTGCGGCGCCAGGGTCGACGCGCCCGAGAGTGAGTTCATCGCACGAGCAGCCACGCTGTCCCGGCGAGTGTCGATGTGCCTGCGCGCTTGTCGATTGTGTCGGCGGCGACTGGCGTTGGCGCTGCGGGAACAGGTGCTCGTGGAGTGCCGGTCCTTGATGCTGGTGTTGGTGGGATATGCTACGAGGCGGGCTAGTTCTGGCGGGCATCCCGTCCGACGCGATCTCTTCAATCCCGCTACGCACGACGGGAACCTCGCCTCTTGCGTATCCGCTTCAGCAACATCAGCTCAAGCTGACATCGTGACGAAGCTGACATCGTGACGGATGATGGGACGTACCTGGCGGTGGGATCGCCCGCGTCGAGGGCGGACAAACGCAGGTGCTGCATCAGCCCATCAAGAACATGCAGCGCACTGCGAACACGTCCGTGCTGGTGCGCTGGGTGACAGCATTGTTCGAAGAAGGCGAGGATCTATGCAAAACACGGTCATCAGCGTCTAGCCACCGAGCTTCTATCACATGAACCGGAAGAGAGAAAAGCACATACCCACGCAGCTCCTGCCAGTTCTTCGCTGATACTCCGAGAGCTTAGCGCCGCCTCGAGCGCACCTTGAGCCTCATCTCTCAATTTCAGTGCGCGGCGGCGACCCTCGGCACCGTCTCCAGCTTCGCTACTATAGGCGTTGTCAGCGCTCGTTACCCACGACGCACACCCGTGACGCGTACCCTTGGAATAGTGCGCTAATGGCACAGACGGCGAGCACCAGGGCGGGGCAAGCCCTCTCAGGCGCGGAAAGCGATGCGTAGAACGTGGGCACATGGAGGAAGAAGAGCCAGTGCGGGGCGACGGCGAACAAGAACTTCACGTCCTTCATGATGGCAGCTCGCGCAGCACGTCTCCCTCCCAGACCCAGTTGCCCTTGCGTGGGGTCCGAACCCGACATTGAAGCGCCCAGGTTAAGCGTGAGGGGGGCTTGCGATGAGGAATAGAGTGATAGGAGACCGTCCCACCATGTCTGTCGAGTGAACGCGAAGGAAGGCTCGGCGCTGACGCCTGATACTGCAACTTCATGGCTATCGTATTTCTCCTCGACTTCTTCATAGAAGGACGGCGGAAGCCCGTAGGAAATCCCCGCGAACGAGCTGGTGCTCGCGCTCCGTTGGCGGGAATGCACCGGCGTATGCGCAGGCACGAAGTGGGGTTGTGCATGGAGAACGGGTTGTGTTTGGGACGGGTTGATGTGGGGGGGTTGAAGGATCGCAGGGTACTGCGTATGTCCTTGGCTCTGTGCGGTTCCGGGCGGCGAGGGATACTGGTACTCGTACGCCTGAGGCTGAGCCAGTGTCGACGTCAACAAAAAACCTGCGCTATCGACCACCTGACCATTGGCAAACGTTGACGAACTTGCGCCGTACGACTGCCCCACGATTTCAGGCGACCCAAAAGATGCATGCGAAGAGCTGTCCACACTGTACTTCCTGGCGGCAGCATATACCGGGTATACTGGTGCCGACGTCCCTGCGGAGTTCGACGAGAGGTCCCTTGCACGTTGACCTGCCATCCCAGCGTGATCCATCACGGCCGTTGGACCGGCGAAGTCCATTCCAGTTGTTACTGGCGTGGAATAGGTTGCTGAATGATCGATGTGATATCCACCATTGACATCGGGAAATCCCTGCGATGGAACGACGTATCCTGCCGGGGCGAATCCTCGGACATGCGAAGCCGGTGTCAGCGGTACCGCTGACGACGACGGACTCTGCTCGTGCGCAAACGGCGAAGTCTCCTGGGCATATGACCTTGATAACTCCTGTGAGTAGTTGTCATTCGCCGCATGGCTCGAGTGCTGGTCGTATGTGTAGGTCGTCGACCCAATTGAGGTGTATGCCGCGCTGATAGGCTCGTGTACAAATGTCGAGCTGACAGAGACGGCACTTTCCGGCTCGCGTGCGTACGAGGTCTGCGCATAGGCGCTCGTGTCAATCACAAGCGCGCCCTGCTTTATGAGCGTCAGATCGGCGTCAAACTCTTGAACAAGGCTGCCCATTTCTGGATATTCCGGATGAAGGGTATACGCACCGGTACCGCTCTGTGGGGTAGGGCCGCGTACGACTGTCCTGGTATCGAGGACTGCACAGGGAGGGGGAGCACACCATTGCTACCTGTGGCACTGACAGGAGATAGACTGCCAGTATCGGCGCTGCTTGCGTATGTCTCTGGCCCGCGATCTCCTGTCCTGACCTCAACTAAATCCCCTCTCAATAGATCACCCTGTCCATCGTATACACCGTCCAACTCGAAATCAGGCTCGTTGTGATCATACTCGTGCTCGCTGCGTCGCCTTCGTCTCTTCACTGGCGGTTCTCCAAGTCCTCTTCGAGAACGCGCGCCCGGGAGTCGGTCAGGTCCTCGCCGACGCGGCGCAGAGTCATACGTGCATTCGCTCGCACCGGATGCACTTCGTTGCGTACAGTTGTAACATGCTGGTTTCGCGCCGTCACAGCGTATCTTACGCTTTCGGCTAGATAGAATAGTGATATGTAGATGAGTATCATAGATCATGATCACCATACCAGAATATATGACGAGTACGTACCACTGCGCACAAGCTAGAAACACCCGTGCTCGCGGTTTGCCTTGCGTCGTTGGCGGCTGTGAAGGATCGAGCGCAAGTTTGGGCCTCTCCTTGCGTGCCACTCCGCCCTTAGTCTTTGCTGCAACTTCGCTGGCCATTGTCCTCGCGCAAGCACTCGCTGATCCAGATCCTGTGCGCGCCACTTTCCGATTCGCCGCGGTTTCCGCGTGCCAAGTTTCACGCGCTCGAGAGTCGTGTGGATGGCGAGGTTAAAACCCTGGTAGATGGGAGCCAGAGGCAAAGAACGGACAAGCGGAAGGAAGCGCAAGGTGAATCCACTCGAGCTCTGTTCAGCCGACGGAGTAAGCTGCAGCTTAGGGGCGCGAGACACGGACCGCCCGTCCCACGTGTATGTGGCCCCGCCCTATTATCCTTTCTCAACCGCCAACCACCATCTGGTTCTCAACCTTCCCCTCCACTGTGCCCTGCCACCTCCCTCTCTGGCAGTCGGATTTCCTCTTTCGCGGTTGTCCGAGTCGGATATCACGCTCTTGATCTAAATCATTGGGCAATTTTAGCCAGGGCGTTGCTCAAGTGAGCGGGGCGTCAGGGAAGACGTCAAAGCGCTCTAGCCTGCGGAAGCGAGCTGTCAAACTAAAAGCTTATTTCGGCCGGCGGCAACTTGCGTCGCGACGCAGCGCGGCCGATTGGATGGGACTGAATGAGATGAATAGAGTATGGCATCTGTATAGGCAGGCGTTACATCGGGCCCGTGTGGCGAACGTCTTTGAAGGCGAATCGGGTGTGTTATGAAGATCACAAGACAGTCACTTCGTTGACTCTCAACTCTTCTTCTCGCCTAAAGTTCAGGCGTCTTTGACGTGTATCTCGTTGGGGCACGCATGGTCGCCTCGAAGATCAAGACACGGCTACAACTGGTAGCTCACATAGCGACCCAGGCAGTCGAAAGAATCAGGGTTAGCACGAGCGCAATAGAGTCATTCTTGCGCGCTCCGACATGCCCGCGCCTATCGACGCCCATCGGCATCAACATCAGTATGCAGACTCCTCGTGCATGTGTACACGGAATTCCGAGCGCCAGATTCGCCACGATAGTGCCTGCTCGTGCTGCCGTCTTTCCTTCAACTATCTTAGCTCTACCTGTTGTGTGGAGGCTCGGTCAACACTTCGTTGCCCTCGCCGATCGCTGCTTGTCTCAGCTTGACCGTGCACTCGCGGCGTGTCTCGCGGCGTTGCGCAGAACGGCGCAGCGATCAAGCATGTTTCATGTCGTGCCGTACCTGATTGCAAGCAGGCGGACTTGCGTGTTTGGACGACAGTCATGAGGAGACATTACCAATAGGCATTGGTCTTCTTTCTTCCTGAACGAGGCGCTGAACACGTTACTGGAGCAACCATCGAGGCTCAACATTGGTTGATACATCGAAGAATGTAACTTTGAAGTGTCCGTCGCTCAAAAAGGATTATCTTGTGCACACGAGGGACACATACCAGCGCGTGCGGGATGCGCATGAGGTGCTCACAGCCCTTATTCGGGGCGCTGATTTCACCTGCTGACGGACAAACCTTCGAGACGCGGAGCGCAGGTTGCCAGTATTGCAATTCATGTCAGACGAGAGGCTACTTCTGAAAGTGTAGAATGAAGGATTCACCTATGGAAAGGAACTCGTCGTCGCAATGAGTCGATGCCGGCGTACGAGGTGCATTCTGATCACGACACCCACGGGCGGACCTTCAGAGGCCTTCCTCATCATCCGAGGTACCCAAATACTTCGGCAGTGTTGCCGGCGGCTAACCAGCATGGCGAGACGCAAATATTGAAGAGGGCCTGATGCAGGTGAGCGTTATGAAGTTCAGGGGATCCAACCCTGTCCCACCGCTACGGCCAGACGGCTTCTTCCCTCTGGTCACGATGCTACTCGGCACTGCAGTGGTCTTGTACAACGTACTATAAATATTCACAGTAGAGCCCGTAGGGAGTTACGGATGAAGCGAAAGGCTCTTGTCTTCGCGTACGACGATCGAATGCGTCCGCCACCGGGTCGTGACGAGCATCGGCAAAGACTGTACCTAAGAGACACCCTGATCCATTTGAATATATGCGCAGATAGCTCACTATAGCGAAGAGCGCTAACACAGCCCTATCGTCTCTAGTCCTTTACTCTAGATATATGGACGCTGTCGATCTTCATCGAAGCTTCATCGATCAGATTGAACGGATTCTGCGAGGCAAACGCTGACGACTCGAGAATCGATGGTAAGGGAGCGCAGAAATGCATATTGGATCAAGACTTGATTACAGTAAGCTGGATGGGCAAGGAGATGATGATGGTTCCGGACAACGTCAACGTGTGCATCGATGTCCTTCAGTTGCGCAGTTGGAGGCACGCTCGCTCAATCCGCCTCCGCATCAGGGCCCGACGGCATACGTATATCGAAACACTTATCTACATACGTATGTGATAGGGCCCTCGTGCTGTCAGGTACGGCGTGAGAAATAGTCCTTGACACGCGTCTAAGCCAGTGAGGCTGCGTCCATGCGTCCTCCGAAGCCGTTAGGCGAAGAGTTCCTCGAAAAAAGCTAAAAGATATGGACGAGTTGGGGATTGAACCCAAGACCTCATGCAGTCGAATCAAAGATGCGAAGCAAGCGCGCTACCACTGTGCCACACGCCCATAGTACTCAAACTGAATATAGTAAGTCTCGGGGTCATGATAATAACTAAGGTTTTTTTTGGTCGAACGTCGAATTTGACATTTTCCTCATTTGAGCCGCAGTCCCGGCAAAGTAAAGTACAGCTTTACTTTCTCAGTTCTACCTGTTTGCAGGCAGCCCATCAACAGTATTCGCAGTGTGCATTAAAGTGGTAAAGATTGGAGGAGGTCAAACAAAGGCACAACATGCGAGGCGAAGCAACAAATGTCCATGATCGTGTGATGTCCGTGAATGAAGAGGATAAGGGCAGTCTGTCTCGTTTAGAGGGCCGCGAAGAAGGCAGTGACGGCGCCGATGCCGACGATGGCAGCACTGCCGCTGAGGGAAGACGCGCCGCTCGAGTTGGAGGCAGAGGGGGATGCCGAGGCCGATGTTCCCGACGGCGACGAACCACTGGGGCGCGAGCCAGCGGATGACCCACTCGCGGCCACTGCGGTACCGCTACCAGCCGCTGCCGAGCCGCTGGCTGTAGCCGTACTGTTGCCCGAGGCCGTTCCGCTGGCAGCGGCGGAGCCACTGGCCGCGACTGAGGTGGCGTTGCCGCTGGTGCCCGTTGTTTGAGAAGGGAAACCAGACGTAGCGGTGGCATCCGCGCCAGTAGTAGCCGTACCGGACTGGGCGGGGTCCGACCCAGTCGCTGTGGAGTCTGACCCGCTGCCTGAGACGGCGCTGGTTTCGATCGTCGACGGGAGCGACGTCTGGACCGCCGACGTGGCCGGGTCTGCAGAGGTTGTCGCCACCTGACGCTGTGCCAGCTCAGGTGCAGCGAGAACTGCGAGGAAATGAGGATTTATCGACGGGACAGAGCTGGCAGACAAACATACCACCGGCAACAGCGAAAGAGAGGAGGGTAGCGAAGACGACCTTGAACTGCATGGTAAATAGCGAGAAAACTGGAGTAAGAGTTGCTATATTCGGTGAGGCCTAATGGGGCAGCTTTTAAGGCGTACTCCAGCGGTGGGTCGTGCCCGTGACCTTGCATTGACGCAGTGCCAACGGCGTATGGTGACCGTGATGAGAGGGTCGTGTTCAGGCTGCGGCCTGCATGACCCGCATTCGAAGGCTGACACGCTGACACCACTACACGATCTTCAGGATCTAGAGCCATCCACATGGGATTACCCGTAGAAAGCTCGTCGAGGACAACCTGTTGTAAATGAGGTTACATGATGTCAATATGCAGTTCGGAGCTGTAGCTAGCCAGGTCTCTATCGTGACGAGTACACCGGGCACGTAGCGTACGGCCAGGTAACGCTCTCCACTCGCAGAACGTAGTGCTTCACACTCCATAAAATCTCCGAAACGATCTTTCGAAATGAGGGGACTGCGCACAATATCGATGAATAGCACACATCGGCGACGGACTCATGGACTCCACCGCGCTTCTCTCCCAACCCTGGTGGCACAGTCTCATGGACTTGTGGACCAGTGACTTGTTGGCCGATTGGAAACGGGGATGAGGTGAAAGACGGGGATGCATGCACGATTGCCGTTGCTACACCCCCCGAAGAACAGCTTGGCGGAGCGACGATTGACGAAGTATGTCCGTAAACTTCTCCTCGTTCACGCCAGAAGTGCAAAGCCAAGGCAGTGTAGGCCAAGAATAAACCGAAAACGTTGCTCGGTGTGAGCTCATATGTCCGTATCACCGACATAAGCCAAGACAGACAAGTTGAGAGCATGCGTTCGTCAATAGTTGACCTAGCGCCTATGAGAAGGCGGCATCATTGAGAAGTGTACATCGTGACATCGCCGCAAGCGCCCGGTTGATTGAGCTTCAGTTTATAACTGGAGGCATCCGTT
The DNA here is from genome assembly GCA_900536885.1 of Peniophora sp. CBMAI 1063. Lineage (NCBI taxonomy): Eukaryota > Fungi > Basidiomycota > Agaricomycetes > Russulales > Peniophoraceae > Peniophora > Peniophora sp. CBMAI 1063. The sequence goes on from UWZB01000120.1 coordinate 57,461, forward strand.
ACGCCAGTGCAAGCGCTCTCCCGACCGTTGTCGACGACGCCGACGGCACTCCGCACGCAGTTATCACAATATCCGGAAGAATGCCTCAACCATATATAGGGCGGACAGGTCGTGCGATGTGGATGGTGGCGGTCCGGAAGGAAGTGGCTCGGTAAAGCCGCACGGGGCGCCGCCTTTCCGTCAACTCGCAATGTCCACGGCACGCGCTCTACTCGCCGTTCGACCTTTTCATCGACCCTCATCTATCTCTCGTACCCTTCGCGCACCTTGTCTTTCAGCGCAGCGACGTCGAACAATGGCTACCCAAGAGTTCAAACAGGTGCGGAAAGCACTTGATCACGCGCGCCATGGCGGCGGCGGCGACACGGAGAGCGCGCAACTGACGCGTCTTGTACCATCTATAGGCTCCTCACTCGTGAGTACAGTATCCTTGTGTACTGCGCAAGTACAAGCAGCTGCTAACAATGTCGTATGGGATATAGGCTCCTAGTGTACGTGCTCATATCTGTATGAATCGCCAAAACGCGGGCTCATCACTTTTCCTAGGATCCCCGGCCCTATCGAGGTCACCGATGAGGTACGTGTATACTGCCGTGGATGGCGATGGACAACATGTAAACAAATCCTCTGTGCATAGGTGTTATTCGCCAATGCGCATCCATCTGTCTCCCATATGTCTGGAGACTTCACGAAAGCCTTCGGTGAAAGCATCAAGATGACGAGGTGAACCCATGACCAGAGCCTGTATGTCTATGCTGACACTGGTTTAGGGAAGTTCTCTTCACACAGACGGCGCAACCGTTCCTCATCTCGGGCTCCGGCACTCTTGGTTGGGACCAGGTACTTCCCGATCGCGCCCCAATACGGTCTTGAATCGCCATGCTGAGGTTATGACAGGTTTCTGCCAACCTGATCCAGGCTGGCGAGAACGTACTCGTACTGAACACCGGCTACTTTGGAGACAGCTTTGCTGACTGGTACGGCCGTCTCAATATCTTACTTCTACGACACGCCTGACTCTTTGGACCAGCTTATCCACGTATGGCGCGAATGTTGACCAGATCCGGGCCGACTTCGGCACCACGGTTGACCTTGCAGAACTCGAGAAGGCACTGTCTTCCAAGAAGTACAAAGCTGTGACTATTACACACGTTGATACTTCGACAGGTCTGTTCTTTCAATCTCCGTCTCGCCTAACTCTCATTGACTTCTCCCACCAGCTGTCCTTACGCACCCAAAGCCTATCGCCGACATCGTCAAGAAGGTCTCCCCAGATACGCTCGTCATCCTCGATGCCGTTTGTGCTGTCGCAAGTGAAGAGATCCGCATGGATGCATGGGGCATCGACGTCGTCCTCACCGCAAGCCAGAAGGGTCTCGGTGCGCCTCCGGGCCTGAGCATCGTTGTCGCAAGCGAGAAGGCGTTGGCGGCCTTCAACGCTCGCACAGCCCCTGTGCCCGCATTCTACGCGAGCTGGAAGCGTTGGTTGCCGATCATGCAGGGCTATGAGAAGGGCGCACCAGCGTACTTCGCTACGCCGCCGGTCAACCTCATCTACGCGTTCCACCAGGCGCTTACGCAGATCACGCGTGGCGCCATCTCGCTCGAGGACCGCTTCAAGGGGCACCAGGAAACGAGTGCTCGCGTAAAGGCAGCTGCGAAGGAGCTTGGTCTGGGATCCGTTCCAGTCGACCCTTCTGCTGCAGCGAACGGCATGACGGCCGTACGTCATTCCTTTGCATCTGTGTCATACTCTGGCTCACTTAAGATCAGGTCTACTGCCCTGAGGGCGTCAAGTCCTCTGAGCTAGCACCCGCTTTCATGAAGAAGGGCCTCATCATCGCCGGTGGTCTGGGTACGCGTAAGGACACGTACTTCCGCATCGGACATATGGGCGTAACGGCCGTAGATGGCTCTCGAGGCGATGTTGACAGGATCATCTCCGTCCTGCGCGAGGTGATCGCGGAGAAGACTGGCAAGGTGTGAAGGGCGCATGCGCAATATACCTTTATCGCAAGAAATAGATGATTGTAACATTGTAACAAATAGGATATCCGCCACAGCAAAGCGCTTCTCTGATAAAAGCCCAGCACCGCAGGCGCGTGCAACCCGGGCGTCATCCGTCATCGACACCTCAGTTTCCCGGCTGTTGTTGTCGACTAAAAGTACGATGCTCCTCACATGGCAGGGCACATCTCACGCAAGGACTTCAAGCCCATTCATTCAACAAGTATATGATATATACGCATAATAGCAGCATGTTATTGAAGATACGACACGTATACGCGCGACACGAAGAGCAACGAAGCGACAACAGACGGATCCTGACGAACGAAAGATAGAAATGTGTTACGTTGATCTTGATGATAGTGATATCTTTGGCTAGTTCCTGCGAAAGGTCCAGCACGTTGACGTCCTCGAGCAACTTGCAGAAGCGCGAGCACGTTCCACAGGGCAGCATCGGCAGCACCGTCCCCCAGGTTAGACACGCCCCTTCATCTGGACCTTCTTGCTAAACTTCTCGTCGACGACACGAGCCACAGCCGCCGCTGCCGTTGGGCACGCGAACTGCTTGTTCTCGTCGACGTCGTTAGGATTCGTGAAGAAGGCGATGCCATGCGCGACCAAGAAAGCGTATACTTCCGCGAGAGAGTCAAAGCCAAGTTCCAAGTGAAGGGCAGCCACAGAGATCTGCTTGTACCTGCAAACTAACGTCAGCTGATGAAAGGATGCGCAAGCTAAGGAGACGCACGCTTTGCAGATGACGAGCAAAGCACGCAGGCGCTCGCGGTCGACCAGATGATCCATGATGTATCCCCCCATGTTCTCTACCTCCGCGTAGAGCTTGAACAGAGCATGATAGTTACCAAGTGTCATAGCACGATGAATAGCCAACGCTTGACTGATAGCGGGGTCCTGTTTCTGTTCTTGCGTTAGTCGCCCCAAATGAAGATTCAATGCTGAAACGCCGCGTCAGGTTCGGTACAGCATCGAAGTCGAAAGAGCAGACCGCTAAAGTTTCGTCCGTAGCATAGCATGAGGATGGTGTAGGCGGTGAATTCATCCCGTCTTCCAGCAATGCCCATGTCATAGAGACCGCTGAGCATGTTCAAGCACGAGTTGAACTCGGGAAGATCCTCCTACATAGTCACTCATTGTCAGAGATAGGGCGGAAGAACATCGGAATGTCCTGCTCACCATCTCCAACGCCATCCGAGCATGCGCCTCATAGACTTGCACCGTGAACTCATTCTTGATGCGTTGCACCTGTATCGCAGTCAGGAACTAGCCTTGACAGGTATTCGCGAGTAGTACGCACGACGAGGTCTTGACGCAAGCTCTTGAACCAGCTCGTTATGTGGTTATAGGGAACCACGTCTCGTGGTTCACGCCATTTCCGCTTGAGCTCTGCGAATGTCTTATGCAATACGGGGAGCGGACGAACGTTCTCAGGTTGGGGAGCCTGAAACAGATGTGAGTCGAGTGCAAGCTGCGAGAGGAGTCACGCACAGATGTCAGGCGGAAGTAAGGGCGGAGCACTTCTTGGGAGGTTCCCACAAGCGTATGATGATCCCAGTTCGGCACATTCTAGGTATCAGGCGTCAGATCGATGAGTCGGTGAGTCGATGAATGTAGGAGTATCACGCACTGGATCCATCAATGCCTCCTCATCGTCATCACCGAAAGTAGCTCGAGCGCGGGCGTAACCACCGTGCTTATTGTTGTGGTGAGAGCCAGACTTCTTGCCATAGCCGGAAAACGATACACCCTTGGCCTTCTGCTGTTCGATCGCATGTTCACGTTGGAAACGCTGAGCCCGTCGCTCCAGAGCAGCCTTGTCATTCGGGTCAAGAGCATTAGAGGATACGGACTTGGTGATCTGCGACTGTTTCTTCTTGGCCTTCTTTCCAGTCGGCTGAGTATGTTGAACGCCGTCGTAATCATTACTACACTGGAGTCAGCTATGCAATGGTCATTGAGATGAGGTGTACGCACAATTTACGCTTGTTGCCAGTGGGCATCGGCTTGGGAAGTAGACTGCGAACCTCGGTGACTAAGTACTGGGTTAAGGGTCAAGCGACGCACCTTTGCAGTTGTACTGCAGCCCAATCTGTGGTCCACATCGTACCGGTCATCTGTGCCTCGCTAATTACCTTTTTCATTTCATTTGTAGCATCTGCCCGATTGGATTCCGGTAAGCTCTGCATTTGGCTGAAGCAGCGTTCGACCCAAGCTCTGCGAACGCATGAGTCAAGTGACAAGATGGACGTTCAACCAATCCTTACTTGAGCTGGGGCGGCATGGGAGTAGCACTCATGTTAAATTATAGCCGCGATAGTTCAAGAGCGATGTTGCCAGGGAGAAGTGGCGGATAGGGTCGTTGAGTGAGGTCGCGGTGGAAGAGCAGAGCAAAGCTTGCGAAGCGCGCGCGGCAAGCTAGGGACCGGTCCGGCGATATCCGGGCCAAACCACAGAAAAGAACCGCATATTTCGTGTACATTTCACAGCTTTCGTTCCGACAAACGCCAAAACAAGTCTAATGAGTGATCTACATTACGAGTACAGATATAAGTTAGCAGAGCCATATGACCGTTCCGCGCCCTACTGTACAAATCGGAGAAGATACACGGGCAACACCCAGTGCTTCAGATGGAAGATACTACAGTCTATATGGTATACATGTACATGACATTCTGTTCACGGGGCATAGTCGAAACGTACATCAATGGTGATGGTGCTTCTTCAGTCGGTCAAAGATGTTCCACGAATGATGCTTATGCTTCTCCTTGCGTTCGTCCTTGTCATGGTGATCGTGGTGAGCAGAGTCAACCGACGTCTGCCGACGGTGTTCATGACCATCCTGAGAGGTGTGAGGTGTATACACCTTCTCCGCTTGGCGCTCATGGTGGCGATCTGCGCGGCGCTCATCACGCATTCCTGCATAATACGAAGAAATCACATACACAGGTCAGAAGCCATGCATACGGAACCAAGAACGGCTAGAGGTAGGTATACCTTGTTCTTCCCCCGGAGCGTTCGGCCGCGTCTGACGACGCGGAGGTGGCGGAACGGTCGGTGAGGGTGGTGAGTGGTAGCGGCTCATGGGAGGCGGGGAGTCATAGCGTGCTCGTTGTACGGGGGGCGGGGG
>UWZB01000121.1:0-34634 GCA_900536885.1 Peniophora sp. CBMAI 1063
CCCCCTCCCCCTCCTCCCCCACCACTCGCACCCGCACCGGCACTCCACCCCCACCCCGACGCCGCCGCACTCGGCCTCCACCCGCTCCCCTTCCTCCCAACCTGCCCCGGCGCAGGCCCCACAATCTCGTCGTCGTCCGCGGCGAGCGCGCTGCTGCCCAGCACGACGCCGCGCGGGCTCGGGCTCCGGCTCGTGGCCGACACGCTCGTGCTCGCCGTCCCGCTCCGGTTTTTGAAGGGGCTGTCGGAGCCGGGGGCCGTTTTGAACGGGCTGGCGTTGGCGTTGATGTCGGACGCGGTGGAGGTGGATTTGAAGGGCGAGTCGGAGGCTTTGAACGGGCTGTGCAGCTCGGCTTTGTTCGCGCCGTTGAACACCTCGCCGCTCCCGAACCCAGAGCCCGAAGCGCCGAAGCTCCCCGGCCCGCCAAAGCTCAAGCTGCCCCCGAACGGGCTCCCAGGCGGCCCGAACGGGCTGCTCGCCGGCAGACTCGTCCCCGGCGCGCCAACTCCAACACCGACGCCCACACCGAAGCCCGCGTTGCTCCTCGCGGCGGGCCGACCGATAGGCGCGGGCCGCCCGCCGCCGATAGGGCCCACGTCGTGAGCAGCTCCGACACGTCCTGCGCCGATGGGACCCGGACCGACGTCGTGCCGCCCGGCGCCGATGGGCGCGGGCGTGTGCGCGTCGTTTACGGATGCGCGGCGGTGTGCGCCTATGGGGGCCGGAGGGGGCGATGTCGGCACCGGGCCGAACCCGTTCACGTTCGAGCTGGAGGACGCGGTGGGTAGAAGTGAATCGGGGCGCGAGGACGTGGCGGAGAGCAGGCCGTTGGGCAGGCTGGAGGGGAGGAGCCCGTTGGACGTGTTCGGCGCGTGTATGCCGTTTCCGAGCGGGGCGGCTGGCATGCCATTCGCACTCGCATTCGCATTCGCATTCGCATTGGCATTCGACCCGGAGCCGCTCGCTTTAGGCTGCTGCTGCTGCTGCTGCTGCTGCTGGAACGGCATCCCCTGCCCCGCAAACGGCGGCTGCCCAGGCGCAAACCCAAAGCCCGGACCCGGCGGCCTCACACCACCTATACCAGCACCAACGCCGACCCCAAACGGCGGCGGCGGCATGCCATTGATCCCCGGCGGCGGCGGCGGCATGCCGTTCACGCCCATCGGCGGCGGCGGGCCGAAGAACCCCGGCGGCGGCGGGCCCGGCGGGAACCCGTGGCGCATGTGTCCTGGTCCGTGTCCGTGTTGCGGGCCGGCGTGGTGGAAGCCGGGCGGCGAGACGCCGTGCGCGTGCGAGGGGCTGTACAGCGGCGGGAGGTGCAGCGGCGTCATGGGCGGGAGGGGCAGCGCGGTCGCGTTTTGTTGTTGGCTTGGTGCGGGCGTGGGGCGGACGGGCGTGCTAGGGCCGCCCGAAGGAGGTTGGGGGGGCTGTTGCTGTTGTTGAGGTTGAGGTTGCTGGAGCTGGAGCTGCTGGGGCTGTTGTTGCGAGCCGGATGCGGAGGACGATGCAGACGCGATGGGCTGCGCCTGCTGAGGCGGGACCTGCTGTCGAGCCTGTTGGGTCTGGGAAGGACCAGACGACGACGAAGAGGCGGCGGCGGCGGGCTGAGGCTTTGGCAGGATCTTCTTTGGCTGTGGCTGAATCTGCTGGCCGTTGCGCTGGTTGACCTGCAGCTTCTTGTTCCTCGCCAGCAGCAGCTGCTTCTCGCGCTCGGCCTTTTCGCGCTCAGCACGCTCCCTGTCCGCCTTTTCCTTCTCGGCCCGCTCGCGCTCGACGCGCTCCCGCTCCTCCTTCTCCCGCCTCTCCTTGCGCTCGCGCTCGGCCGCGCGCTCTGCCTCGCGCCTGGCCTCCTTCTCCCTGCGCTCCTTCTCCTCCCTTTCTTTCTTCTCCGCCCGCGCCCGCTCCTCCTTCTCGCGCCGGACCTTCTCGCGCTCGCGCTCCTCCGCGGCCTTGCGCCGCTTGTCCTCCTCGCGCTTTAAACGCTCCTCCTCCGCCGCCCTGCGCTTCTTCTCACGCTCCTCGTCGCGCTTCTTGCGCTGCTCCTCGGCCTGCGCCCGCGCCCGCTCCTCCGCCTCGGCCTTCTCGGCCTCCTTGCGCGCCTTCTCCGCCTCCTTGGCCTCCTTCTGCTGCCGCTTCTTCTCCTTGCGCTTCTGGTTGTCCTTCGCCTTGCGCGCCTGCGCGTCGCGCGCGGCCGCGTCCTCGTCCTCGAGCTCGCGCAGGAGCTGCAGCTGGCGCTCTTGCGCGACGCGCTCGCGGTAGGCTTGGAGCACGCGCTGCTCGAACATGCGCGCGGCGAAGATCGAGAACATCCGCTTGCCTTCTTCCATCTTTTGCTCCTCCGTCAGCACCTGAAAATCATCAGTATGGGATGCGAGATCGGAGGGAAGCGATGTACCTCGTCCTCCTCCTCGTCTTCGTCGTCTTCATCGTCCTCGTCGTCCTCGTCATCGACGTCCTCATCGTCCTCGTCGTCCTCCTCCTCATCGCTCTCGTCCTCGACGTCCGCCGGCGCGTCCTCCTCGCGCTGCATCCGGCGCTCGGCGAGCTGCTCCATCATCTCCAAAAACTTCTGCCCGTCGTTCTTCAGCAAGTCGTCGGCAACAGTTAAAATATTTCCTGCGATCGCACACGATCAGCATCTAATCGAGAAGATCGACCAAAATATAAGCGCACCGGTGACGGCGAGCGACGAGCCGAAATTGAACGTCCCGCGCGCGCGCGCCGAGGGCGGGGCCGCCTGCGTCTGCGCCGGGTCGTCGACATCCTCCTGATCGTCCTCGTCCTCCTCTTGCTCCTCCTCCTCCTCGTCCTCGTACTCCTCCTCGTCCTCATACTCGTCCTCCTCCTCGCCCTCCTCGCCCTCGCCCGGCTGCAACCCGTACTCGGCCTCCGCGCGCCGATTCGTTTTCGCGGGCGGGCGCGGGCGGCGCGGCGGCGGCGCGGGGCCGACGACCGCGCCGTTCTTGTCGAGCTCGACGGAGCCGGGGAACGGGCCGGGCCCGGGGGGAGGGGGCAGCGTGCCGCCCGAGGCGTGGTAGCGCTGCTGGTAGTGCGCGTACTGCTCGAGCTCGTCGTAGTAGGCGTCGTACAGGACCTCGAGCTCCTCCTCGATCGCGCTGCTGCTTGCGGAGGAGATCGAGTCTCGTTGAGTATTACGCAATAAAATATAATATGGGGGAAAGGGCGCACCGTTTGCGGCCGCAGACGGCGCAGGCGCACGAGTGCTTCTGCTGCTCCTTCATCTTCTTGAGCACGGCCTCCTTCTCGACGCGCACGAGCCCGCGCCGCTCCGCCTCGCCGAGGCCGAGCCAGAACTCCTTGATCCGCTCGCGCTCCTCGCTCGAGCTCGTGCTCCAGATCTTCGCGTTCGGCGCACCGGCCCCGTTCGCCGCCGCAGCGTTGGTGGCCGGCGCGGGGGTTGCCGTCGTTGTCGTTGTCGCACGCTGTTTGGCTGCGGCGGTGGCGGACGCGGGGTAGGCGTGCGCGGGCAGCGGCGCCTTGCTCTGCGCGCGCGCCGAGCGCTGATGGCTGTTCGCAGCGTTACTCGTAGGACTGCTATTTGTGTTATTTGCGTTATTTGTGTTATTCGGCGTATTATTATTCGCGGCGGGCGGCGATGCGGCGGCTGCGGCGGCGGCATTGCTCTTCATGGGGAGCTTGCCCTGCGCGCGGGAGCTCGGCGGGACGGGCGGCAGGTCGTGCGCCATCGCTGTGGTCGGGGATCCGTCGAGAGCGCCGGACGACGCGCGCGATACTTTCGCGAGAACGCCACGCGCGGCCCGGCCCGGGTTTCCCGCGCTTACGCTTGCGGGCGCGGCGCCACGCGAGACGCGCTCCCAGGCCGCGGACGCGCTGCGAAATACATCTCTCAGTACTTTCTTTCTCTTTCGGCTATTTATTTGTTATTGGGGGGCACTGACCTGAGGAGGCCGGTCTCGAGCTCGGAGGGCGTCAGAGGGAGATGCGCCCGCGCGGGCCCGGTGCGCGCGCCCATCGCGCGCTCCTTCAGGTTCCCGTGCGCGTTGTGCGCCGTGCCGGTGCCGCCGTACGCGCCCTCGACGAACGCGCTCACGTGCGGCGGCAGGCTCGCCCAGTACGCCGCGTCGCCGCCCGGCTTGCCCGCGGGCTGCCCGTCCAGAGCGGTGAAGGCGGCCGCGGCGGCGCGCAGGAGCTCGGCGCGCGCGGGGTCGGCGGAGGGGAGGTCGAGGGAGGAGTCGTAGAGCTCTTCTTCTTCTTCGTCGCCGTCGTCGGCTATGTCTATTTCTTCGTCTTCGTCTTCGAGGAGTTCTTCTTCTTGTTCTTCGAGCTCGACCTCTGAGGAGGACGAGATGTACTCGAACTCTTTCTCTTCGATGGGCGGTGGCGGAGGTGGGGGTGGTGCAGGCGCCGCGGCGGCGCGTCTCTTCTTTTTGCGATTCTTCTTGTTGGACTCTGTGTGGGTTTGGGCGGGCGCGGGAGGGGGCGGCATCGCCGGCTGGGCTTTGCGGCCTTTCGCCATATGTTGAGAGGGCGGGTGCAGATGCGAGTGATTAGATCGTCACGCGGGGAAGTTCAACCGCGTTGTAGATCGAATGATGCAGCTTTGTGTATAACTATTGTCACGCGAATGGTATTAGATTTTTGGCTCTTGTGAAAGGCGGGCGTCGAGTGGTACACACCAGAACGCGGCCGTCGGGGACAAGCGCGGGTGAGGCGTGCGGTCGTCGGTTGGGCGGGAATGGAAGGATGTTCTCAGGCTCAGGGTGTTTGTGTTTTGATCGAAGTCGAGCTCGCTTGCGCGGCGAGTTGGCGGTGGACGGCGATGTACTCTTTGCGGTGTGTGCTTGTAACTGGTAGCGCAGACCCTTATACGATGTCGAGCTCTCAGCTCGTGGATGCAGCACCCTCCGTTCCTCAAAGGTTCCCCACGCGCAGATTGAACAATGCATCTGGCGCGTCGGTTTACAGGTGTACGCTCGCAACGCACAGAGCAGACTGGTCATGAGGCTTGAAGGAGCTCATGGATGCAGTGCTACGACTATGGATCCTCCGTCGACAAAGTCTGCCTGCGCATCAATTTCACCTGGGCGGCAACGGCATGAATGTTGTTCTAAACTACGACGTCGCGTTGAGCCTTGTTCGCGAGAGGGTTCCAGCTAATCAAGAATCGATAGGCCGTTGCGCGAGGAGGGGGCCCTGTGGAGCCTCACGCTTGGCTTACGTTATATGGTACAGGTGTGAGATCGCCGCAAGCCGCGGCCGCGCTGCGCAAGCGTCCCCGCGCTCGCAGACAACGACTTATGCGAACATATGTGCTCTCCTTCAGCACCGTCTTGTCTGAGTGTTGTCTAATGCACCGTTTCTACGCGTGCAGGCCCGCTGAGCCATCATCACGAGGCCCAGCAGAGACATAACCGGGACGACGAGCGAACGGATGTCCTACGACCGGCCGCGCCTGCACAGCCTCATGCCCGAATAAGGCAGGCCGAGACGAATGACCCCTCCTCGCGCGGTGGCCTATCGATTCTTGATTAGCTATCAAGGGGACTAGACCACGGTATGCGCTCTTGTAGGCGCTTTGGTGAAATATACAGCTCTAGTACGTAGTCATGCGCGCTCTATAATGGGCTCTCATGTCCTCGAGTACTCGACTGCTGCAGTGTCCACAAGCTCAAGGATCCAGCTCGCGCACAGTCGTACATACGGAAGCTCGTGTCGTCGCTTCTTGCCACGACGGACCGAAGATATGCAACATGATTGCGCTCTTCAGACATGATCAGAGCACGCCATGAAGCTCGCACACGTGAGTACTACGCGCACCCAGCCCTGTCAAGACTACTCAGTCTCCTACGAACTCACGCAGGCTGCGCTCTCGCACGGAGGCGACTTCTGCGGCCAGCGGGAAGGTGTACGTGCCGACCCCATGTGTCTTATCACATAGTCCCGAGTGGATCGTACCCTTAACTTGACGGCGTGCCGATGTGGAACTGGGATCATGTCCGATTGGGTGTGTATGTGGGCGAGTCGTGCATTATCGCTGTGAATACGACACTTGTTTGTCGTATTCGCAGCTCGTTGTACGAAGAATGCGCGTCAAATGTGGGATAGATGATGATAGGGACCTGCGAAAGAAGTTCAACAGCACCAGGACCTCGATAGTCACGAGAGTGTGATGAGCGTGCGGTAGATCGTCCGAGTCTCTCTGCTTCGCGATCGGCGAGCTCCCGCCGCGCGTTTACAGCCAACGAGGACGAAATGCGCGTCCTGAACGTCTTTCCTCATGACGCCAGACCCGGTGCAGGCGTCCGCTCAGCCATCATACCTATCCGCACTATCAGATTACTAAGTCTTGAAGTACGGAGACGAGGGTACGAGGAGAATACGCGCTACGCGGTGGCACTCTTGCCTCTGTGATCTTCGGCCCGGCCCGGCCCGGTCCCCTCAAGCGCGTCTTCCACGGTGCGGCGAGAGTAAGCGTCTTGAACGCTGACCATCATGTCGTCGGATCTGGCACAGACGTACGTTCGACGGTCAAAGCCACCTACAGCCTCGAGCGACTAAGACGCGCGAATCATAGGCGAAGCGATGCATGGCGTTCCGTACTCAAGAATCGTCTGCAAGATCTACGACGCGTTCCCGATGGGCCTCATCTCCGGGACGCCGTCCTCGCCGAGCTCGACGCAGCCAATAAAGTCATCGCTGAGATAAAAACTGCGTGTAACTCACGCGCGCCAGTCATGAAGCTGCCCAACGAGTTGTTGGTGCAGATCTTTTACATTCTTCCAGACGAATGGACGCCGTACAGCGATTATGACGGTTCTTACAGAAAGCAGCGGTTGGAACTTGGGTGGCTGAACGTCACCTTTGTATGCAGTCGATGGCGCTCTATTGCGTTGAGTGCAGCCTCGCTATGGACCGACAACGATCTCTCTTTGGGCTCCACCTGGGCCAGACTCTTCTTCGTACGTGCGGAGTGCCTGCCGATATCGCTGAGCGGAGACGAAGTCGATACTTTGGTGTCCTTGAGCGACGGTGAGTGTTGCTACTCTCGTAGAATGTCCTGTGCTCACTGCGTGTGTTGCCTCGTCAGTATTCGAAACGGCGCCACATCCGGTAATCAGGTCCCTAGGAGATCTGTCCGTTGGCCAGTTATTGAAGTCTGCTTTGCCCCCTCCACTACTATTCGGCAATCTCGAAAGCATGCAGGTCGAATATGATGATGTGGCCGATCACGGTGGAGAGTTCTGGGGACATGTTTCATCTGATCTGCGGGACCTCAGTCTTGATGGGGCTACGAATGAGTCTCATCTCCTCGATCCTGAAGAGGCGGTTGCTGGACTTGCTCTGCTCCTTGCACGTTCCAACGTGTTGGAGAAGTTGACAATATACGGTACCTTCCTGTGGCCATTGGTGCTTTCCGTTCCTACCGACCTCCCCGCGCTTTGCGTGCTCGCCATTGCGGCAGCATCTTCTGACTGCCTCCGGTTGTTGAGAGCCCTCGGCCATCCGAACAACATCCAAAGGCTGGCGATTGAACTTGGCAGTTGGGAAAGCGCGGATATACACGGCATCTTTGAGATCATACGGCACTCCTCGACTTCCTCTCCCTCTGATCCTTTTACCAGCGTTGGAGTAGGCCGCGCGGACTTCTTCGTGACCCTCGCTGCAGCTCGTGACTCGGACTCGGATACTGATATTGAAGACATGTTCGAGAATGACGAACCGCCTTTGCACTACGGGATTATGGATGATCTCAGTCTATGTTTCTCGATGGTGGACGATCCCGAGGATACCTACGAATGTCTGTATGCCGGTATGCACTGCCTCGACTTTGCGCACGTTCGCACGTTGCGCTTGCACAACGTCTCGCCGGCTGTTGAGGATGTTCTGCGACACTATCGTGCGATGGGTGCGGTTGAGGAGCTTCGCCTCGTTGGCGCGGGACTTTGTACGGTTCTGACTGCGCTTGGGGTGGGCATACACCGCGCGCAGGGCGCACCCGGGGATGCATCTCCGGTCGAATCCGTGAACTTGAAGTACACATCGAACGTACTCTTCCCGCTTCTGCGGCACCTCGCTGTCAAATACGTCGACTTCGATGCGCAAGACCCAGGTGGAAGCGATCCGCCTCGAAGCGTTGGAAAAGCCCTCGCGTACGCCTTGGCTTTACGAGCGGAGCGGGGGATCGGTCTTGAGAGACTGTTCTTGACATATTGCGAGGTGGACGAAGATGATCTTGCGGACATGTCGGCGACGGTCACGCCGACGTTGCGTGAGTGTGATGTGAAGGGTGCTTCCACGGGGTCTGAGTCAGTTGTTGTAGAGGGGTCTGATATGTCGGAAGAATGATACAATGTATAAGTACCCTCAAGGACCCTATGTATCTTGGTTACCCTAGTCGAACAAAAGGTTGTCTTGATAGTCATGCTGAGAGAACCGGTCCTTGATACTGGATCTTGAGGAGTGGTACGATGCAGGAAAGGTGCTTGCGCTCAATCTTACTCATCAGTGCGTCGGGATGAGGAGGATGCTCAGATCTCGTTGGTATGGTCGAAGCCGCCATGCGGCGCGTCATGAAGAGATGACGCATCGGCGTTTCGGGCCGAAGTTGCCGTGTGCGCGCGAGTCGCGTCGGCGTCTCTCGGACGCTGGCCACCATATCCTCGTAAACCTAGTACAATTGTATGTTCCACCCGAGAACAACCATTCACTCGCATCATCTGCTGACTACGGCATGCAGGCATAGATTTCCTGGAACCTTCATCGGATCAACCGCCTTCAAGAACTCTGGAGCCCGAACTACGCTACGATGTACTTGCGGGGTTACGTCGAACGAGATCGTGAAGTCCATCGATGCGCTCTGCTTGTACCTCTTAAGCATATTGAGCCTTTGGAAGCAGTAGTCGCAGTTGCTCATGTTACAGTACTCGCCTCGGCGCTCTTCAGCACCTCAAGGCGAAGCGGCCGCGCGTGTCTTCTACAGGCACAATTGTATGTCTAGACTCAAAGCTGAAGATGACCGTCTCATCCGACATCATTGCCAGTGGGAATGTAAGACTTCATCGGGTTGTCGCTTGCTGGACCGCATCACCTTCAAGCTTCCGTCTAAGTCCCGAACGGGCGTCCGTTCAAGGACGCCAGTACCATGGTCATTCGCTTTACCAAATCGTAAACTGATACGAAAGTGCATAGCTCTCCGGGTAATGTATCAAGGAGACCAGTACGAATGAGGTGAATGTGGCGGTTTGAGTTGATCATGAGTAACCTTGCGATCTTCATCCTCCCTGCTGTCGCTTGCCTCGAGTTGGACCTCGATCGTCCAGCGGCTGCGGGCACTGTCCGGAGGCTACTATGCGCTCAGTGATCGAGAGACGCAAGATATAGAGATTGCACATACAATGACAGAGGATAAAGACGATGTGTGTGCCGCGTCGGTTGTGGAGTTGCTCTTTGATCGCGCCTCGCGCTCGCGGTTTGACTTCGAGTTGCGCTTGGTATCCTGTAGACTCTCGCGGTGCGCTTGTGCGCGGACGATCATCAAGAACGGAGCGGTTGCCTACGTTTCATCATCAGGTGCGCTTACAAACGAAATCGGTGACTATGTGTACTCACACTAACTTGAACAAGGATGTCGACGTCGATCGTCCCGACATTCACGCGCGCGAGGAAGGAGATGAGGGACAGCAAGGTCAGCAGCCCGTACACCGCTCCGCTCTCAACGACAATGCGAAGAGCGTGCCATTCGCGCGTCCACCACTGAGGGTTTCGCCAGCCGATACTTATGAATATACGCCAGGCAATCAATGTCGTTGCACCGACTTGCAAAAGGAGTGAAAGAACTGTGAATGCCAAGATCCAGACCGCCAAGGACGAATCGAAAACAGCCTCATCTGCTCGCAGTTGTACGAGATTGTTCAGGATATTGATCAAGCTGACTACATAGAAGATCATGTTCAAGATCTCGCTCAGAAAGAAGCTACGGATGTAGACTCACCGAAGAGTAAAACCCAAAGCACAAGCTGTCCATAGCACCAGTCAGGCGAGTCGTGGTGTAGAAGGTAGAACTCACCAACGGCGAACAGAGCTTCCAGCCACGCCCATTGATAGTCCACGCTCGCCAGAGCAAGATACCGCTACCAATCCAATCCTAGCACAATTCAGCTCATCCATTCACGCCGTGACGAATTACCCATACGTTGACAGTATACATGGCCTGGTCTGCAACATGCAGACCCGCCGCCTGTTCCCTCAAGTACTTGGACGCAAGCTCGCCCCCATCCAGCGATACAAATGCGTATAAGTTCCTAGCCAGGAGAACGCCAGATTGTGCGCCACAAATCAATATCTGAACCGTCGAGACCAGTATGAGGAACCATCTGCCAAAACTGAGTGAGCCCGCGTGCCCTGCGTGCCAGCTCAGGTCGGCTCACCTTCCGCTGACGCTCTGCTCCGAAGGTCTCAAGAGCGCGCGAATGCAAAAGAAGTATAGGATGAGGCTGCCCAACACCGTCGTAAGCTTCTGCAAACCCTCATCACAACTCCATCAGTCAACCCACTTGACACCTACGCAAGGCGTTCTCGAATCAGATTCAAGGACCGTACCGAACGGGCATTGCCACGTACCGAAGAGCGTACTAGAGAACCAGCTCTCAAGAAGGGAAATCGCACTTGGTGTCAGTTCCTCCATTGCAAATGACAGGCCCAGCCTGTGAGTAAATCCGGGGACGCCGCATGGACGCCGGACGGACGCCTGTCTTTATGTGCGATCTCGATCTCGCAAGTGACACCGTGAAACGAACGTTCTTGGGGCGTAAGAGGCCTGGGAGCGGTTGGCAAGCGACGGTCATCAGATACTCTTGGGAACGTACATAGGCGCTTGTTGATCTTCTCAATGCTGAATAGGCGCGCCCATGGCATTCTTCGGGAGAACTATCTTCAATTGTATTTGCGCATCGGCAGCTCGATTGGCGGAGAGCGACGGGGTACATGATGATCTCGCCGGAAGGCTGCATGTTGTTTGAGAGCCAGACTCGTTCAAGTATTCGGGTACTCACTTTCATGCCGGGAGGAGTGTCGCGGCGGCTGTTGTGTTCAGCCGATCACCAGAAATCTCGACTAGCAACATATCCATCACCACTTCTGTACGCGAGCGTGCGCTTTCATGACAGCTTCGACATAGAGTAGGATCAATATAGCGATAGAAGCTGATAGACGGTACGTGAGCGCAATCGCGGCTACAACCAAACTGACCGCCGTTCGTAGATGGAATCTTTCTCGAGATCCGAGCATTGTTTCGATGGAGGATCACTATAACCTATACATAATATTCACTCTCTTTGACACCTTGTCCCGCCGCGCGCAGAGAATGCTACCCGCAATGTTACAAGAAGCCGTCACCAGTCGACAGGCTTGCCCACTTTGAGTAATAATCGCCGCTACAAGCCACCTAAGCTGGCTCTCAGAGAGGGACTCGAAGCGTCTCGTGGGTGGCACATCCTGCTCGAGAGCGCGACCGCAGTTTCGTTCGGGGGGTGAACTGCGCGGAAGAGTCTTTGACCAAACGGGAAGGAAGAGCGTGACGCGGCGAAGAATATAAGTAGCGCACAGCAAACTTCTCGCAGCGCGGGTAGGCCTGCACGTTTTGATGGCTCTGAAGTTCATCAGTACGTGGTCGTAGTCACTGTGCAAGTCTGCTCCAACGGGCTGCAATGGTGCGCGAAGACGACGCGCTGCGCCTCGGCAACTCGGCCCGGATGTTCGCGAGTCGCGTCTCTTGAACTCGACCACCATGTCCTTGTCAGAGTCGGGGTTGGCGCAATCGTACGTCTTCCATGAGAAGGGAAGGACCTCCGTTTTATCTGACATCTTTTTCGATGTAGGCGTAGCATTGCGTGGGGCCGACATCGACAGGAGTGCCTGCATGCTCTCCGGAATATCCCTTACGGACCCGAATGGCGAGATGCTGCCCTCGCGGAACTGGACGAGGCCACGAGACTCGTTACTGACCTACGCTCTACCTACAACTCTTACGCGCCGATTCTGCGACTTCCCAACGAGATACTAGCTCTTGTATTCGTCATCCTCCAGAGTATCTGGGAGCCCAGGCACGCCACGAATCTCGGCTGGTTAAATGCTACCTTCGTCTGTCGCTCGTGGAGACTCGCAGCGCTTAGGATGGCTTCTTTATGGACACGACCTCCCCTTCATCTCGGAAAGGAATGGACTAGGACGTTTTTAGAGCTTGCAAGGTCACTTCCGATTTCGCTCGACATCCTGGCGAGAGGAACGATACAATACAACGACATGGCCTTTGAAACACTACTGTCTTTGAAAGATTGTGAGTTCTGTGAATGGTTTGCAGACTTAGCCGGGGCTCACCGGATGTCTCTAAACAGATTTTGAGACCAGTTCCTGCTCCCACGTACGGTGGTTGAATCTATCTTTGGATTGGGATGGTGCAGAATGGAATGCGTACATGCTGCCACCTTCTCTCTTCGCTCCATTGTGGTCCCTGACGCTCAGCCACTGGCTACTGCTGAAAGGTGGAGCTAGGTTTTGGGACTGCTTACCATCTACCCTACAAGAGTTGGTACTCCTAGGCATACCTTCTGACTGTGAAGAGGAGCCTGGGGCTGAGACAATCACGGGCCTCATTCCGCTTCTCTCACGCTCTACTAGGCTCTCAAAACTCGTTATATATCACTCATTTCTGGACATACTGGAACTACCCGAACGTCTCGATCTACCTGCTCTTCGCGACCTCACGATCGGAGCGACATCGCAAGATTGCCTCCGTCTGTTGAAGGCACTTGACAACCCGTGCGAAATACAAAAGCTCGCTCTCGAGTTCGGGCATTGGGATCCTGGCGACATTGACGGCATACTCCAGTTCATGCAACAATCGTCTGTCACTACCACCGAGAAGCCGTTTACGTCTCTCGGCATTGGGCGCGTGGGCGACTTCTTCGTCGTCGCCGCAAACCGCGAATCGAACCCTGCCGATGCAATAGAGCGCATGTTCAGAGTCAAATCCGCGCTTTTGGAGAGCGAAGTGATACAAGACATCAGCTTATGCATCGAGATGCAGGATGTGGGTTCAAGCCTTGACTCGTACCTCTGCTTAATCCCTTCTCTTCACCCACTCGGCTTCTCCTGTGTCCGCACACTACACATTCACAACATTCTCCTGCCTACCAAACGAACTCTTTGCCACCTCGGTGCTATGCGAGCAGTGGAGGAAATGTGTCTCGCTGGCCCAGGAATGCACACGGTTTTAGTCGCACTCGGGCGGAGCGTGAACGCTGAGCAGGAGGAAGGTCACTTCCCGAAGCTGGCGAGGAAGGCGGCGGATCTTATCTTCCCACGACTCCGACGCCTTCGTGTTGAAAGGGTTGACTTTGGCGTGCTGTGTGAAGACGCGTATTGCCTGGCGGCAACCGTTGCGCAGACCTTTGGCCTAGCTTTGGTGGTCCGCGCGCCACTAGGTTCCGCCATACAGACCATGCATCTCGTCAAGTGCGTGGTGGGCGAGACGGACCTGGAATTATGGGCCCAAGCGATGGAGGTGACGATGGATGGGTGTCCCGTAGAGCGTAGAGAATGATTGTCGTGGATCTAGCATTGCTATGTATTATTTTCATATACGGTATCGATGTTGTGTGTTGAAAGCAGATGCACGTCGGCATGGAGCCGATAAGGCCGATGAGTCCGAAGATGAAGAGGCTGAGTCTGGTTTTCAACTGACCTGCCGTTCTTTCTCACCATGACACGTAGTTCGCTTGCTCATTATGGCCTCAGTGCTTCACCGAAAGGTATCGCGCATGCCACGGCCACGCAGAGCACACGGATAGCTTGAGAAGAAGCGAGCTCTCGGCATCTCCCGTTATCTCTGTATCAGATAGCGGCTCTCCCTCGTCGACCACCATCTCCCCACACGCTCCCCGCCTCCTCGACTCGAAATGGGCATCCTGGCGGCCGATATCGAGAAGTCCCTTCGCGAGAAGCTGCCCATTGCGCATGTAGAAGTCGTGGACGAGTCCAGTGGCTGTGGCGAGAACTATAACGTGCTCATCGTCAGTTCGGTCCGTGGAATCAAGTCAGGCGCTTCGGCCCAAACACCGCTGACGCGGTCTTCGCATAGGCTTTCGAGGGCAAGACAACGCTTGCCAGACACCGGCTTGGTACGTAAGCTGTTGTAGTATCTTGTGCGCATCGCTCATATTTCTCGCAGTTAATGAGTTATTGAAGGCGGAGATTGCGCAGATGCACGCGTTTACGCAGGTGTGGCCCGACGCTTGCAGTATTGGTTACCGTTTGACCTCGTGCCCTCTTTTTAGAAGACGCTCACGCCGAAGCAGTGGTCGGAACAGTCGTAGGCGCCGCCTCACCCGTCTTCCTCGACTCCGCATGCTAGCCCGTGTACTAATACCATGTATACTTGCTTTATCATTGTTGTACACTAAGCCTCGTGCACCTTCGCTGGGCTCTGTCAGCACATGTACCGGCATTCTAAGTATACGCGAACGTCATGAAGCCCTTGGGTCCGTCCAGAGTCATAAGGCGCAGTCGGGACACCAACTGTGTGTCGTGCGGGAACCGTGTACGATGGAATACTTATGGACGCAAAGTCGCAAGGGAAGAGGGAGCCCGCGCGAAATAGACTTGCTTCTTGCCATCGTTGTCGCGCGACCGGACATTTGTACCTCGCTAGCTATATATACACGTACTCTCGGTTCTCAATACGCAATGATCGTGCGGCACTCCTTCAAGCGATCATGATAGAGAAGCGCAAGTTCGCATGCCTGAGAATCCTTATCACCAGCCGGCGTATCAACCGCCTGCTCCCCTTTCCGCGCGCTCGCTCCCCGAGCGCCTACTTCCGTTACGTTGGACTTCCCGTCTCGAGCCAAATTTGCGTAGATGGATCCGCTAAGGGACGCACCAGCGCTGATGGGGAAGTCTTTCTATGACAGCAGGGGCCCCGACTCTTATACCGGCGCGGGTAGACTCGAGCCACTTCTTCCCCACTCCCACCTTGTCTGTGAAAACTCGCAGCGTCCACTTCTCGGTGCCTTGAAGGGACAACATCATGTCTACGGAGACTGCGGTACCAGCAACGATGCACGGGCGCATAGCAGCCGCCGATGAACAGGTGCGGGTGCAGTTCGATGTGTGATTACGCCTTATTGACACAAACTATTTGCAGTTATTAGCGCAACTCGGGTACAAGCAGGAGTTCAAGAGGGCATTCTCTCCACTTGAGGTAAGTCCTCTGCCTGTATTGTGTACATTCGATATTGACACTTGCACAGGTGTTCGGTATTGCATTCTCTATCATCGGCTTATTACCCTCTATCGCGTGCGCATC
This sequence comes from Peniophora sp. CBMAI 1063, assembly GCA_900536885.1. NCBI lineage: Eukaryota > Fungi > Basidiomycota > Agaricomycetes > Russulales > Peniophoraceae > Peniophora > Peniophora sp. CBMAI 1063. The sequence continues at coordinate 15,347 of UWZB01000121.1, forward strand.
TCGATCGTCTCCGAAGGGTGTCTCCCTGATAGCGCGCTCAGTTCGGTCCTCTTTTACTCTATCCCGAATGGAGGACCAGTAGCCATGGTCTGGGGTGTACGTGAATGCTTGCCTATTCGTGGACTCATCAGTTCTGACCCTGCGGTAGTGGGCCGTTGCCTCTGTCTTCATCCTATTTGTCGGCATGAGCATGGCCGAACTCGCCTCTGCTGCGCCTACATCTGGGGGGGTACGTTTCATACGCATCTCTGTACTGTTGTGACCTAATGAAGTGCGCAGCTATACTTCTGGACCCACTCGCTATCTTCGCCAAGATGGCGGAACCTTCTCGCCTGGATCGTGGGCTGTAAGTGATAGGTGCTTCGAGCTTCATCGGCTGAGCGCTGACATACGTCGTGCTGTAGACTCTAATACTGTTGGTTCAATAGCAGCTGTCGCCAGTATAGACTGGGGCGCTGCAGTTCAAGTCATGGCGGCAGCCAACATCGGATCAGGGTACGAAGCTACGAATGGGGTGACATTGTATGTGCACTGCCCTATTGGCGAGACGTCGTCTAACTGACACCCGGCTTCAGCGCAGTATATGCCGCCATCATCCTCTCGCATGCCGTCGTGTGTTGCCTAGGAACTCAGCTCCTCGCTCGACTACAGAGCTTATACGTGGTGCTCAATGTCTTGTAAGTGTCTGCGCGTCCACGTCGAATGGTGTGCTCAAGTTCAGTTAGACTTTGCCTGGCGGTAATCGTGGCTCTACCCGCTGCGACTCCCAGCGAGTTGAAGAACCCCGCGAGCTATGCTCTCGGCAACTTCACGAACGGTGTGTGGACTGATATATTGCAGTTCTTCATGTCTGATCGTACCCACAGCGTATGATTGGCCTGATGGCTTTGCCTTCATGCTCAGTTTCCTCGCCCCGTTGTGGACTATCTGTGAGTACGCGGTCATGGGACCTGTAATACCTTGTTCACATATGGTATCCAGGTTCATTCGATTCGAGTGTACACATCAGTGAAGAGGCGGCTAACGCCGCGACGGCAGTACCCTGGGCAATAGTAATGGCGATCGCAATTGCTGGGATCTTAGGATGGGGTTCGTCTCTCCATCCATCGCCGGTGTACTTGCGTCTTGATATGACATATAGCTATCAACGTGTCCCTCGCGTTCTGCATGGGTCAGGACCTTGACGCTATCATCAACAGTGACCAACCTATGGCCGCTATCTTCAACAACAGCTTTGGCCAAAAGGGCACATTGGCTGTGTGGGCTTTCGTAGTGACGGTGCAGTACATGATGGGCTCGAGCATGGTACGTATCAGCGTCTGACGCACAACAAGAAACCTCCGAACTGATCATTGTCTAGATGCTTGCGGCCTCGCGCCAGTCATTTGCATTCTCCCGCGATGGAGCTCTACCGTTCTCTTCGATCTTGTATCGTATGAACTCCTACACGGGTACACCGGTCAATACCGTGTTCTTCACCGCTATCTTCTCTCTGCTGCTCGGCCTGCTCGTCTTTGCTGGCGAGCAAGCTATCAACGCCGTCTTCGCTATCTCCGTCACGGGCCTGTACATCGCGTATGCCATCCCAATAGCTGCGCGCTGGATCTGGCACAAGTCCAACGGATGGCGAGATGGTCCTTTCTCGCTCGGCTGGTTTGTGAGTACACGCTCTCATATACTCAAGGATACGAAGCTGACGAGACTCGTAGAGTCTACCGTGCGCGATCATCTCTTGCTTATGGATGGCCTTCAACGGCATCATCTTTCTCTTCCCAACAACGATGAAGACCGACGTCGCCGACATGAACTACACCGTTGTCGTACTTGGCGGGGTGCTCATCTTGGCACTGATTTGGTACTACTTCCCGGTGTACGGCGGCGTGCATTGGTTCACTGGACCCGTACCGAACGTGGATGGCCACGAGGCTCACAAGTGGGGAGGCGCGTCGGTCGGTGATGGGGAGGAGTCGCCGCGGTATAGTAATGAAAAGGAGAAGGATAGGGCGGACGCGCGGGTGGAAGAGGCGAGCTGACGAGCTGTTGTGTCGTAGAGCTTGTATAGCTGGCAGTCATGACCAGATTGAAAATACTCCCTCTCGTATACTGTACTTGACGAATAGAACGTCCAGACTTCGATCGAGTAATCGCGTGACGTCACGAGATGGACGCAGCCGAAGACGTGATCTGAGCTCAGAAGCAGACCGCGATGACCGTCGGCCAATGGCAGTACAGTTATCCTGTACTGGTTCGGGCACAGTCGCCTCCGGTGAAATGCTACGGTTAAGATTCAACTGTGGACGATGCTATCGTCCGAACTCGCCGCGCCGGACAAGCGCATCATATCGCGCCCTCGCCTCCCGACGGCCGAAATCAGGTCGCGCGCTATCTCTCCCGACGAGCGCGGGGCATCCGCTATCTTCCTATCTCACGAGGTCGCGCGTATATAGATCGAGATCATGCAAGCCCTCGCCCTTGTCCCTCTCGTCTTGCTGCTGCTGCCATCATGGACCCCGAGAAGGTCGCGCCTGTACTAGCCGAGGCTCCGTCGTTGAGCCCGAAGCCGACGCGTGCAGGATCATGGGCGCGCTCGCGCGTTGCGCGCGTATTGCTGCCTGTGTGCATGGTCTCGCTATGGCTGGCTAGCGGACATATGGGCTGCTTGTACCATTCTGCCGAGAAGCACGTCGTGCGCGTTGAGCCGCCTGCTATCACGGAGTTGTGCCCGCAGGTTGAGGCTGTCGCGCCTAGTGCGCAGTTCGGCGAGCTCACGAGCGCGCTCGACGCGTCGTTGAAGGAGGATGAGGTTAAGTCGTGGGCGATCGAGTCGCTTGCAGCTGCTGTGCGCATTCCGTGAGTCTGCTCGAGATCATTTGGGGCCATGTGTACAGGTTGCTGACTGCATCTATAGCTCTATCTCATACGATGGTATGGACCCTCCTGGAACAGACCCTCGCTTCGAGATCTTCGCGTCATTCCACAAGTACCTAGCCGAGCGGTTCCCTCTGGCGTGCGTATAGACTGTGTCCTTCACCGCCGCGCATCGCTGATCGGACGATTCCTTAGGCACAAGACGCTTGAGCAGACGAAAGTAAACACGTATGCGCTGCTCTATCACTGGCAGGGCTCGGATGCGTCTCTGAAGCCGCTTATTTTGACCGCGCACCAAGGTCTGTTCTGTTATCATATGGCTATAGGACCAGAGGAATGCTAAACGTGGAATATAGATGTGACTCCCGTGCTTGAGGACACACTGGACCAGTGGCTTCATCCACCTTTCTCTGGCCACTTCGACGGCACTTGGATCTGGGGTCGGGGAAGCTGCGACGATAAGTCGGGGCTCATCTCCATCATGTACGTACTCTCCGATACACTGACGAGTCGGTATGCTGAATATGAGCTAGGTCGGCTATCGAGCTAATGCTCCAGACGGGCTACAAGCCGACACGGACTGTCGTTCTTTCATTCGGTATCGACGAAGAGTCCAGCGGCCCATACGTAAGCTCTTCCTGTAGACTCGGAGCTCATCGTACTGAGAACGTCTCAGGGTGCCGGCGCACTCGCAGACTACATCGTCGACGTATACGGCAAGAACTCTTTCGCCTTCCTTGTGGATGAGGGCGGTGCGTGAGTGCTCTGTTGCTCCGAGTAGAAGACCTGACAAGAACTAGGGAGGTATGCGAACCATGACGGCGTCGTGATTGCATCTCCAGGTGTCGCAGAGAAGGGATACATCAACGTCCAGATGGAGATCACCAACCTCGGGGGACACTCGAGTGTTCCTACACCGCATACCGTGCGTGGACAAGTGAAAGTGACTCTGATAGTGTTATACTGATGATCGACGTTCAGGGCATCGGCTTGATGGCTGCGATGGTCAAGGCGCTCGAGGACAACCCCTTCCCTACAGCATTGCTCCGCGACAGGACCTACTTTGCCAACTTGCAATGCGCAGCAGCGTACGACTCAAGCTTGGCGCCCGAGCGCGTGCAGCTCATTACGAACGCTACCGTAGATGACGCAGCACTAGAGGAACTCCACGAGACGCTACTCTCTGAAGGTGGCAACTTGTACCGCGCCATAACGGGTACGACGCAAGCCATCGACATCATCAAGGCCGGAGTCAAGGTCAACGCGCTACCTGAGAGGACGTACGTGGCAATCAACCACCGCGTTGCAGACTACAGCGACTATGACGCGGTCAAGACTCGCTATGCGAACGTCCTTGCGCCCGTCGCAGCGAAGTACAACCTCACGCTTGATGTCTTCGGCAACTCGTATGGTTCTGGGCCGGCATTTGGGCATCTGAAGATCACGACCGCGTTCGACGAGCCTGTCCCACCTGCTCCTGACGCGCCGACCTACGGCAGCACGCCGTGGGCTTTGCTTGCGGGAACGATCCGCTCGACGTTATTGGATGGTCATAGGCCTGATCTGCCGAAGGCGGAGAGTGCGGCTGTGGCGCCGATGCTTGGGCTTGGAACGACAGATACGAAGTATTATAGCCGTCTGACGCCTTATATCGTGAGTTGCGATGTGCGGGATGTTGCGGTTACAGTTGCTAATGAATGTTGCAGTACCGGTACCATCACCTCGACTCTGGTGACAGCTATAATGGAGCGCATACGGTCAACGAGGCAATGAAGGCTGAGGGCTTCATTGAGATGATTCGTTTCAACACGCGTTTATTGCTCAATGTTGACGAGGCGGACATGGCGTAGCGAATCATGAATGTACAACCTAACAGCTACTTTGACACCCTCATCATGGAACAATTTGCGTGACACTTTGCGTAAAGCTGAAAGAGAGTTGGTCAACATGCGTGGAAATCAGAGATGGAACGTGTATTCAGCTTTCCGTTCTTGACGGCCGCCCGAAGCGGTTTCTGTATAGTGCTCGAAAGTCACAGACCAGTGTACCAGAACCGAGCGACCGCAAGTGCCTCATCGAGCGAGAGCTCTCAGCAAGGGATATGTTGACATCATGAGATCGGGATCGAGCGTAAGACTTACTGGACTCTTGGCGAAACTGAAAGAAGGCTCGCGAAATGCAAACAAAGGATTGACACGTCGGCGCGTCGACTCACATCCGAGTGCGAGCACGCAGCTCGGTTCACGGACTGTACGGTCTTCTGATGCGAGAAGGGTCTTGAAGCAGGTGGCACAAGCCGTACAGCTTGTGCAATGTGCCACGTCCGCGTTCGAAACGTGCTGGTCGGCGGCAAAAAGCAAAAGGGCGACGTGTTTGCTGGCGTGGCGGTGACACGTGTACGCGCGATATAAACGCCCGCGCGCGCCGGATTCGCGCTCAATTCACGACTTGTCCCCCTACCTCTTCACTGACGATGGGCCGACGCTCACGAACATCGCCGCTCGCCGGCATCGCACTCTTCTTTGCTATCTTGCTCGCTGTCTTGTGTTTCTGCCCCGCGGTCGCGGTTGCTGACGACGAGTCGAGCACTAGCGAATATGGAACTGTTATCGGTATCGGTGAGCAATATCTATAGCTATACAGTTATTCAGAACCGTACTCACATTAATACGTAGATTTGGGAACTACGTGAGTGGCGGCGCGTCTGCTATTGATTATAGATCTCGTACTGACGTGTCTTTCCGCGGCGTTCAGCTACTCTTGTGTTGGGTACGTTCATCTCTCATCCGCATCCCAACATCTACTGATTTGTTATGTAGTGTACAACGTGGTGGCCGGGTAGAGATTATCGCCAACGACCAGGGTCACCGTATCACACCGTCATGGGTATCTTTCTCCGATGAGGAGCGTCTGTAAGTTGCTCAAGCGTCCGATGGCACGAGTACATTCAACTCATCGATATTCTAGTGTTGGTGACGCCGCGAAGAACGCCTTCGCGTCCAACCCCGAAAACACCGTATTCGACGCCAAGCGTCTCATCGGTCGCAAATTCGACGAGCCTGAACTCCAAAAGGATATGAAGCACTGGCCATTCTCCGTCGTTAACCGCGGAGGCAAGCCCGTCATTTCGGTCCAGCATCACGGCGAGAAGCGTGAATTTGTACGTGCTCAACGCCCAGAACTATGCTTCGAATGATATTGACTACTCTCATAGACCCCCGAGGAGATTTCCGCTATGGTTCTTGGCAAGATGAAGGAGACCGCCGAAGCGTACCTCGGAAAGAAGGTCACCCACGCCGTCGTCACTGTCCCCGCCTACTTCAACGACGCTCAGCGTCAGGCGACCAAGGACGCCGGTACCATCGCCGGTCTTACCGTTCTCCGTATCATCAACGAGCCCACCGCCGCCGCCATCGCCTACGGTCTTGACAAGTCAGAGGGCGAGTCGCAGATCATCGTCTACGATCTTGGCGGTGGAACTTTCGATGTCTCCCTCTTGTCGATCGACGACGGCGTCTTCGAGGTTCTCGCGACTGCTGGTGACACCCATCTTGGTGGCGAGGACTTCGACAACCGCGTCATCGAGTACATGCTCAAGCAGTACCAGAAGAAAACTGGTACCGACGTTTCGAAGAACCTTCGTGCGCTCGGCAAGCTCAAGCGTGAGGTCGAGAAGGCCAAGCGCACGCTCTCCGCCCAGCAATCGACTCGCATCGAAATTGAGGCCTTCGAGAACGGTAACGACTTTTCCGAGACGCTTACCCGCGCCAAGTTCGAGGAGCTGAACATGGACCTCTTCCGTCGCACTATGAAGCCCGTCGAGCAGGTTCTCAAGGACGCCGGCGTCAAGAAGTCGGAGGTTCATGAGGTGCGCCTATCTTTGCTTATGTCGCGTGACCGTGTTATTGACGCTCCCTGCGAACAGATCGTTCTCGTTGGTGGTTCCACTCGTATCCCCAAGGTGCAACAGCTCCTTAAGGAGTTCTTCGGCGGCAAGGAGCCTTCCAAAGGCATCAACCCCGATGAGGCCGTCGCGTACGGTGCTGCTGTCCAGGGTGGTATCCTCTCCGGTGACGAGAGCTCGCCCGACATCGTCCTCGTCGATGTTTGCCCGCTTACGCTCGGTATCGAGACCACCGGCGGTGTCATGACTAAGCTTATCCCCCGCAACACGGTCATCCCCACTCGCAAGAGTCAAATGTACGTCGCGCTCGCACTGATAGATGATAGGTTTGATATTGACGCCTTCTCTCTAGCTTCTCGACCGCCGCCGACAACCAGCCCACCGTCCTGATCCAGGTCTACGAGGGCGAGCGTTCGCTGACGAAGGACAACAACCGTCTCGGTCAGTTCGAGCTCTCCGGTATCCCGCCATCGCCCCGTGGTGTTCCCCAAATCGAGGTCACCTTCGAGGTTGACGCCAACGGTATTATGAAGGTTTCCGCGGCCGACAAGGGAACGTACGTGCCTTTCCTACCTATGTTTTTTTCGGTGCGAATTGCTAACGTTCTTACAGCGGCAAGTCCGAGTCCATCACGATCACCAACGAGAAGGGTCGTCTCTCTAAAGACGACATCGAGCGCATGATCCGCGAGGCCGAGGAGTTCGCCGCGGAGGACGAGGCCCAGCGCGCACGCGTCGAGGCTCTCAACTCGCTGTCTTCCTTCGTCTATGGCCTCAAGTCGCAACTCGGTGACCAGGAGGGTCTCGGCGGCAAGGTCTCCGACGAGGACAAGAAGACGCTCCTCGCGCTCGCGAAGGAGACCACCGACTGGCTCGACGCCGAGGGTAATTCTGCGACTGCGGAGGAACTTGAGGAGAAGCTGCAGGAGGTGCAGGCTGTTGTAAACCCGATCACCGCGAAGATGTACGAGGGCGCTGGCGCGGGTGGATTTGGTGGTGATGAGGAGCAAGATCCCTTCTACGCACACGATGAGCTGTAAGGGGTAGATCGAGGCGATACCCGTGTATATATATTCGCAATCGAGTACTAATAGAATGCAATACGTCTCGGAACTCGCTGGTGCGATCTCTGTGTGAGCTATTGTTGTGACCGGTATCTACAGTACATAGTAGCTACGTACTTATTATACTGTCGCGCTCATCCGGCGACTACCCCTACGTTAGGGTTACGTTCGTATGTAGTCGCGCGTCGCGCGTTCGCTCTCACCACCAACTACACAACCCACGAATCCTATCTCTTTTCTCCTTTCTCTTTCTTCATCTCTCCTCTCGTCTCCCAATCTCATTTGATCCCTTTCCTCTCTCGACTCGTGCCTCAAGATCCAGGGAGGGCTCTCTCCCTCGACCTCAGCCTCAAGACATCGTACCTGTCGGGCGGCCGAGTGCAAGAGCACCGGCCTCCGTCGCCCAGGGTACTCCGGGCTCGTTCGGCGAATACATCGTGCGAGGAGTTCGCTCTCTGGGGCCGTGAGGCCCCGGATCCCTCGCGTCGGGTCTGTTCAAGGACGCCTTCGCGCCGCCTGCCGCTCGCGTACCGCTCCCCAGTGTTCCCGGCGTGCGCCAGCTTACGGAATGGCGTCACAATTGTACTGCAACATTCAATCCGGCACGGTATCATTACTTGAAGAGACACGATGTTCGCTTGCGAAGGTTGCAAGAAGTGTGTTATGATATCATACAGTGTACGTGTTACTTAGCAAAGTACATCAAGATATAAACCACATCGGTAGCCTACTGCATTCTCAGCAGAAATACATGCGGCCGAGGCGGGACATGTTCAAGTGAGCAGGTTTGAACTCCTTGCGGAAATATTCCACCTTTTGATGCTGAGCATCCGAACCGTCGGCAGTCTCGGACGTCGTCTGCGTGAAGTCGGGGCCCGCATCGCCGCGGGCGTAGTGGTGGGCTGCGCGCGAGCAGACTATGTCTGCGTAGTAGACCGGGGCAGGGATAGAGACTGAGCGAGTCGCGCGCGCATATACGTGTGTCAGGGCGAAGGTTAAGGACTGCAATCCGTCCGCTCTAAGGGTGTCGTCAGTCCATGTACGGTGAGACTCCAGGCGAGACGTACGTGAATCCGTTCTCGTCGTAGAGAACATTGTAATGCGCAGGACGCGAGGTGCCGAGAAGACCGCCATGCGACTGGAGGTAGAAATCGAACTCGACCGGATTAACGACGTCTGTGTCCACGACCGTCCCTGCCGGACAGTTGCCGGAGCTGTCGCCATCGCGGGGGTCGGAAGGGAAGAAACGGACGTGGTGTCGCTTGCCGACGATGATAACGGTGATCTTTGCATTCACCCCGCGATCGGCACAAGCCGCCTTAATGAGCGGTAGCTCTGTACTGCGATGAGTATAGCGCAAGGCATAAGATTGGAAGAGTACGCACCACGCTCCAAGACGTGCGAGAACTGGCCCTCCGATACACCGTCGCGATAGAATACGATGCGCTTCGGCGCGAGTTGTACCTGTTTCTCAGTATCCCTCCGGTAGGTCATGTACCTCTGGAGGATCTCCTGCGAAACGGCGTGATGATTGGAGCTAGAGCAATCAAGGGTAACATCGCCAGACGTACCGTGACCATAGACTGGAGATCCTCGATGATCTCGACGCGAGGTTCTTGTACGCCCATGATTGAAGTGTACTTCGCAGAGTCCTTGTCAATGTTTCCAACGACCGCACTGAACGATGGTCGCCCATCAGAACCCGGAGCCGGGTGAACGACGTCAGCGCCAAGAACGAGTGTTGGGTGAGACGGATCGGTAAGGAAGGAGACAGATCGTGGATCCGCTATGCTGTTGATGCCACCGAGTTTGGGATTGAGCTTGAGGATGACGTTCGCGAAGTATTGTTGCTTCGCGCGCGAGCACTTGGATGATTTCAGGCACTGGGTCGGGACACCCATCTGTCGCGACATCAGATCAAGGTTGCTAGATCGAAACACTAGTGGTCACCTTGACATCACCAAAATGCTTGACTGCCGAGTAGATGTCACTGCTCGCCTCCGGAAGGATGATCAAGTAGAAAGACGGGATGCTCTTCGTCTTCTCGCGACACATCTTACCGATTGTGATGAGTTGCTTAAGAGACCGTTAGCACAGGGTGACAGGTGAACAAAGTGTCCCTCACGTCAACAATGGCGCCTGAAGGCGGAGGGTATTGAGGCAGAATAGCTGGATTCTTCGCGATGATGACACCTGATTGGTACAGTGTTCAGAGATGATGCATCTTGTATGTTATTTGAAGATGAGCACATACCAACTGAGTTCGCAGCTTCGCGGAGGCTTTTGATGACTTCTGTTGCTTTAGCGAGGCTGAAACGACTTTGTTGCTCGTATACGACGACGACCCATTCGTTGATTCCCGTGGCTGGCTGGTACACCTTTTTTTCAATCCTAAGCAGACGTCAGTCGCGAGCTAGCGTCTTTGGAAGAAGACCTCACATGTTCCAAGATCCATTACGAGGTTGCTGCGATGGTGTCAGAAGCGGCGTGGACACGGTAGAGTCACCGCAGTAAGACCACATACGATGGTAGGTTGCTTAGAATTCGGTCCGTATCGCAGAGTCGGAGCGTCGAGAACGCGCGCATTGAAGGAATGGAGGGTCCGGTTAACAGTGATGCCGAACTGGCGGACATATTCAGATTCGCCGTGTGCGAGCACCTTGTCACATATGAGCACGATGTCCGCATCTGAGTGCGGATGGACGAACCGACAAACCTCTCCCTATACTCGCCAAGCGATCTGCCGGTCGTCGAGTCGAGAAGTCCAGGACGTCCTTGGTCTTCGTGGAGGGGAGCTGTTTGCGGATGATCTGACCTGCAGAAGATGTCAACAGCGGAAAGCACACGATAGCAAGGGAACGCACCGGGAATAACATGGCAGAGCTCGAGTGGGATCACAGCGCCCGAAGACAACTATTGATCTTTCAGTGAAAGCATCCGGCAGGACACAGAGTGTACTTACTTCGGCGCAAATGTTGTCAGGGTACGGCAGCGGTCGGTTCAACACACCCTATTTTGCGCGGATGAGTGTTTGGTAGAGATTGACTACGATGCTACGAACCTGAAAGTATGCAGCAACAGTCATGGAGCCGGTCTTGGTCTGAAACACGAGATCACGGGCGCCCTCCTTCGTGAACTTCTTGACAGTGTACGGCACGCGGCGAGCGCCTTCCGGGAGAGGCGTCCCGTAATCCTTGAAGACTCTAACGTTCTGGAAGAAACGCTGAAGCCGGATACGCTCGCGATCTGGCAAGCCGTGTTTAGGCGATAGGATGCGGGGATCATTTCGCTCGAGATACGCGAGGCAGAGGGAGCGTAGGTCGCCCTCTTTGTACATCGCACCGGTCGATACGTCGACGTTCGTGAACATGCGGCCTATACCCGGCCGAATGGATTGGAAGTACCCGCGCCAAAGTACGATCCCGGCGCCGATGTCACTGGTCTCCGTGTTGGTGAAGAAAGAACGGATGTTGAATGGCATCCGCAAAGAAGGCTCCATGCGTAGTGCAACGTTCAGTGCCTGCACTATTCTGTTAGCTCTGTAACTAGTTGACCAGCCAATGAAATGAAACGAACTGTTAGGGCGGTCTGGACGGTGCTGTCCATGGTCTGTTTCCCACCCAAAAACCGTAGCAATACCCTGATTGTAACAGTGGCGCGTCAACCTGGGACCATTATTGACCGAGAAAATACGCACTCAGGGTTTACCTCGGCCACTTTCTTGAGCGTCACCTTGTACGTTTTGGGACCTTTGTTGTCCCTTTGAGACTCGGGATGAATGGTAGGATTTGGGACAACATCAAACTGAACGCAGGAATGAGTATGTGGGCGCCAACCAGACAGTGCGTAGGTGCATACCGTAGCTGTATCGTCCTCGCCGAAGTCGTAGCGCTTTGTCGAGAATAGATTCTTGCGACCATCGTGGACACCGCGTGGAGTGAACACATCCGGCACGACCGTGTTTTGCAGTTTCTGCACGATCTCGAAGCATAACGCGATGGGCAGAACTTTTTCCGATGGTGAAATGGCTGGCGATGGGCGCACGTAAGTTCAGTATACCGCGCAAAGGAACATCAAAATGCCACTCACCGACTGTGGCAAACACGATACACATGTGAACATACATCTCATTAGTAGTATCGGAAGGTGCGCACCATCGTAGTGAAAGATCGTGGAGTCGGGGACCTGCGTCTCAAAGTGATTCGTGATCACTTTGACGACCCGTCCCGTGCCTCCATGGTTCGGGCGCTTAACGCCAATCGCTTCGACATGCGCGGCAACGGTGGCTTCAGTGCCTCTGGTCGTTCCACCACCGCCACCTCTCCCAGGAGGACCGCCGCGAGGAGGGCCACCGCGGGGAATGCCGGCGCGCGGAGGACCTGCTCCGCGAGGAGCTGCACCGACACCGCGAGGGCCACCGCGGCCCCCACCGCGTTGAGGGGGTCGAGGAGGCATACTAGGACGCTGATGATCGATAGGAAGTAGTGGTGGAAGGAGACAAATGCAAGAAGCCTCGATGCGGCTTGCTTTGTATGGATTCGCACACAGTCCTTTGTGGTGCCACGCTTCATGCTATGCAGTGCAAATTTTGCTGATCGTGGCGCAGGATGCGCACTCTGGAGACAGAAAGGTGCATTCGGGTTCGGAAGAACGCGTCGAGAACCGCGGGCACGTGTCGCGCCCACAGATCAACCAGCACATACGAGTCATGCCCTTGCGCCAGATTCACACCGGCCTGAGAAGTTATCGAGGTCCGTACCGACAAGCGTCGTTAGAAGCGGATACTGTTGAGCTGTAGCGGTGGTCAATCATGAGGTGACGACCTGCAACACTCAAGGACCTGTTTATAGAGTGTCAGCTGAAAGTCTGATTATGTTAGGAAGTTGTACATACCGCTGCGGTAGATCTGACATGGCGGTGACTACCCAAGAGATCCCGACACAGAAGCGGGCGGCGACGTGACACCGGACCGGAATGCTGAAGCCTGGAAGAGTGAATACGTTGAAGGTTGAACGTCGGAGGCCGAACTCTTCGCGGCCCAGCCCATCACGGGGAACTCAGGATAGAATGTGGAATTACAACACGGAAACACTGAGTATGCGCGGTATAGTATACAGAAAGCAATTCCGCATCAGAAAGACACAGAGACAAAGCGAGGGTCCAAAACAGGAAGCACGGTATGTGTAGGCAGGCGAGACGCAGGACGCAAGTCGGAGCAGATCATGCGTCTGCTATTCGTCGGAAGGCTCGTTCGATGGCGCGTACGAAGGAGGATAGGTTGCGCGACTTGTTGAGTTCGGCGAGGAGGGTGGGTAGTGTGGGTACGTTTGGTGAGATTGTGAGGACTAGTGCATGCCGTCAGTATATGTATCGTGTGAACACAACTTAGCAATGCTTACCTTGATAGTCCTTCGTCGAGACGTCGAGCACGAACGATGGCGATCCGCGAACGCAATGAAATTGAAACAGCAGCTGATGCTTCGCAACACCCTGGATCTTCAGTCCAATGGCATTCTCCAGCTCCTCGAGTTCATGCGCGACCCTCTGCGCCTGCTTCTGCAGCGTAGCCCTTTCCGCTTCCCTTTCCCTCCGCAAACTGCCGACAAGCGCGCGATACCTCGCAACCTCAGCCTGCTCCGCCGCAATAGTCTCTTCAAGCGCAGCGGTTCTTCGCGCATCCTCGGCTCTGCGCGCCTCGACCTCCTTCCTCTGCGCCTCTTCAACCTTCAACTCGTCCAACAATGCCAATTCGGCCAATTTCAGCGAACCCGTCTCCTTCTCCAGCGCCTGCGCGCGTTCTTGTAGTCGGCGCGTCTCGGCAGTGTGCGCGTCTGCGCGCCGGGCCATCTCGGCCGTCCCACGCGCGGCGAAGGCGGATACGGCGGAGAGAAAGTCTTTGTGGGCTGCGCGGAGAGAGGGGAGGTTTAGATCGATGTGGGGCGTAGATTGCGCGAGGAGTGCTGAGGCGTCGAACTGGGTTGGCTGCGCGGCCGCCGCGCGTTTGTGGCCTGCCATGATGGTCGGAGGAAGAGAGCTTTGGAGGGCTCGAGTTCATTTCGCGCCACTCCGTCTTGAACGCGGTCACGTGGCGGGTACACAATACGTGCGGAAGTCGTGGCAAGCACTTTCGGTGGAGGGTAAGTAGCGAGAACTTTCGCGTTTCTAAGCTAGCATCATGGCGTTGAAGGGGGATTATTGCCAGCACGTCGTACCTAAGCCAAAAAGACTACTGGCCGTGACATATGCTCCCTGCAAGGCTCGAACTTGCGACCTCAGGATTACACGGTGATAATACCGCTCATATTAGAAATATGAGACCTGCGCTCTAGCCAACTGAGCCAAGGAAGCTTGATGGGGGATTGTACTTGACGTTGATGGTTCCCACAAGGGAATGAGTTTCGCCGCGGTGACCACTCTACCTCCAACTTCTCTCTGACACTGATTGTCTTGACTGAAGAAGTCTCTATATGCGCCCTCGTACGCGATGCTTCGCCTAAGAACTGCTATATTGAGACCACCCATCTCCCTGCGCGCACCTTTACGGGCGTTCCGCGTCTCCGCCGCTGCACGGAACGCGGAAAACCTGAAACAAGCGGCGGCGGTGGAGGAAACGGAGGACGTGCGCGAGCTCGCGCGACTCCTCCGCACAGTCAGTGCGTACAGTTAGTACTATCACTAGTGTAATCAGTGCTCATGGCTATCGCGTAGAGCAACGCGCAGATCCTGCATCGAACTAGTACGCTAGTCTACGACTCAGAACGAGAGTGTGTGGCGCTGAACGCGTTGTTAGTGTCGTGCCGATGCGCGGTGCAATCCCCTGGGCACAGGCTCTACTCGAGACGTCGTCTTCACCTTCGTCTGAAGGCCATGAGACGCCTTCGCCGGATGATCTCCCTCCTAGAAGCATGCACGACTCGTACACCGAAGTGCTCCTTCCTTTCGCCTCTGATGCCGCGCTATTCGAGCAGTACACCAATGCGTCGGGCGGGATTAGGACCGGGAAGCTACTGGAGCATCTGGACTCTCTTGCAGGTGAAGTGCACGTCATGTCTCTTTTGAGGCATCTTCTGAACTTGTGATCTTCAAGGTAGCATCAGCTACAAACACATCCTCGGCCCAAATGTCCAAACCCTAGGCCGTATCGCCGAGCGCGGGTTCTACGTCGTAACAGCGGCCGTCGACAGACTCGACATGCTTGCGCCACTCAAACCCGTACGCGATCTCCGGCTCTCCGGACATGTTATCCATGTGGGAAGCAGTAGTATGGAGGTGGCGGTCAGGATGGACGCGCTGGGGAAGAATGGGGAGGAGACGTTGATGCTGGGACGGTTCGCGATGGTTGCGAGAGATGCGTTCACGCATAGGGCGCATCCGGTTAATAGACTTGTTGTAAAGACCGAGGAGGAACAGGCTCTCTATCGCATGGGCGAACGTGAGTCCAACGGTTAGTATTGTTATCGGGTGCTCTGATGCGATCTATGGGACAGTCAACAAGCAACGCCGTCAATCCCAAGCGCGCCGTTCGCTCCGCCTCGTACCGCCTTCAAGCA
This sequence comes from Peniophora sp. CBMAI 1063, assembly GCA_900536885.1. Lineage (NCBI taxonomy): Eukaryota > Fungi > Basidiomycota > Agaricomycetes > Russulales > Peniophoraceae > Peniophora > Peniophora sp. CBMAI 1063. Next base: position 30,732 of record UWZB01000121.1, read on the forward strand.
CTGAAGCTGAAGCGCTACACTCCTTCGAGCTTCAGCATGCGCGTCATGACTGGTCGACCCGCCCGCACACCCAGAAGCGGGTATGGATGGAGCATACACGCGAGAGTCGGACGATGCTTATGTTCCCGCAAGAGCGCAAGTACGTTCTCTGGTCTTCATATGACTACTTCGGTGCTGAGCGTTTGACAGCGTACACCAGAAGATCTTCGGTGGCTATCTTATGCGGTTGGCGTATGAGCTCGGCTTTACTACGTCGCGTCTGTTCACTCGTCGGTAGGATATCCGTACAGCTCTCGTCGTACACCTTGCTGATGATCTGCCGCGCAGTCCCGTGAGCTTCTTGAGTCTTGACAAGATCTCTTTCGCGAAGCCTGTCCCGATCGGGAGTATCCTGCGCTTGAAGAGCGAGATCCTGTACACCGAGGACAACATCGTGGTACGCAACCATCCTCAGGCTCGCTCTCTAACTGGAGCTCATGTTACCCCTCCCTAGCACGTACGCGTCAAAGCAATGGTCGTCGAAGTAGAAACGGGCGCCGAACAAATGACGAACGACTTCCGCTTTACGTGGTCTGCTCAGCAGGACGCGTCGGAAGAAAAGGGCATTCCGTTAGTGGTGCCCAAGACCTATCGCGGTATGTTCTCTGTCCTATCGTTTTGCGGGGTATCAAGCTGATTGTGATGTGCAGAGGCGATGAAGTGGCTCGAGGGCCGCAGGGCGCTCGAGATCAGCGCTAACATCCGTCGGTTGAGGGCAGCTCCTTGAGCTGGCATGATCCTCGCATCGTGACCGGAGTCGTCACAACCTAGAGGAATGTATTCATCCTATACTCTTTGATCTCATCTATAGTCAATCCATCCGTGTAATCATAAAGTACAATGCTCATATACAGTGTCATTCCGTATCGGTCGTTATGTTCATCAAGCATTCCGAAGCTGCGCGTCGTAGTCCTCCTTCTCTTTCTCCTCGCGCTCGCCAACGACGCTCTCTTCGCTCTTGTCGTCCCTGTCGACACCGTAGGCTCTGGCGTAAGCGTCGTCGTATTGCGATGCGTATGTCTTCGCGTCGTCAAGATCGAGGATGGCCGCGTGGAGCATCGTTTCTTGAGCGGGGAAGAAGTAGGAGAGGAGGGTGTATACGCCTCCTGCGGTGAAGAGCTGGGGTAGGAGATCAACATATGAGACCGAATGAAAGCTCGAGAAATCGTACGCCAAAGAGGTACGCGACGTCAAAGACGTAGATAGCACCGCGGACAGGTATGCTCGGATTGATGCTGTGAATCAAGCCGGGCATGTTCGGCGGTACGGAGCATAAAAGCGCCGCCAATGCGCGCCAATTCTGACGATGACGTCAGGTGGGCGCCTCAAGCAAGAGACAGCAGGTTGTAGGCACTCACAACACCGCCAGTATAGCGATACCGACCGTGCGGATCGTACATGGCGACGACGTCAACCTTTCCGCGGTGGACGATCCAGTACTGGTAGGAGAGCCGTCAGTCAGGCCGGGTCCTCTGGAGGGCAAGGGAGGACATCACTCACGTCGGCGATCATGACGCCGGCGATAGGGCCAAGAAAGACTGTGTACCCGTTTATGAAGGTCAAGAAGCCCCTCGCGCTGCGCAGTGTCATCAGTACTGCGCTCGAAAGGGTAACACAGTGGACTCGTATGCACCTTGCGAGGATCTCCCAAGGTGCAAGCGCCCAGCCACCAATGATGACGCAGAGAATCTGACCGCGCCTGTGTCACATATCAGCATGGGTGAAGGAGAGAAACAACAGCACTACGAGGAGGTACCTGATGTTGATCCATCGCGGGGCTAGAGCCGTCATGTCGTTGCCTACGGAAAGCGTGTTGGCGGAGACGTTCGTGCCGAGAGTGGTGACTATGAAGGAGAAAGCGGCGAAGAAGGCCGCCGCGCGGTTATCCCATCTGTCGATGAGCTGTATACGGTGAGATGTCAGCTATACTCTGCGAAAGCACTCAGGGTTGTCTTGACAAGACACTAGACCACAGATATTGCACGAGGCTCATGGTGTTATCCGCAGAGAACACATTCGCGAAGAGTAGATAGCGCCAGTACCCAATCGTATCCTAGGCGGAAGTACGGATGGACGCGATCAAAGACGTATACGCTGCCGCTCACCTCCGGCGAAAATGCCCGCTGGAGTATGGCGCATGTGTACGAACAACAAAGAAAGGGCACGCATGGTTTCGGATGGCGAGCATCATTTGGGTGCACGTACCCTCAAAGGATCCCAAAGGGTCGCGCCGTACAGCACTTGCCCGGCTGATGTGACTGCGACGCCGATGAAGCTGAAGAAGGTGAAGAAAATGGGGATGATGATCAGCTGGACATATTGTGCACGTTCGTCAACTGCATATCGCTAAAACGGTTGTCAGCACTTGGCAGTCGGAGTCGTTCCGTGATGCGTACCGTAAAGTCTGGGATGTTGACGGCGAGCGTTGCATAGATGCCAAAGGCCGAGTTGAGTGCGGTCAGCCATGCCCACGACAGGGATGACCCGTGGAGGGTTGCATGATCGGCGATGAGACCCTCATGCGAGGAGGGAGGAACCTAAGGCAAGTTAGATTTGGGCATGTATAGAGCCATTCCATTATACGCGCCTTGACAAATGCCCAGATGAGCATCGCGATCCATGTTGGGGGCACGATGATTGACTTGAGCACGAATAGCCAACGTATCCGTTGCGGCGAGACGAACATGAGGGGGAACTGTGCGACTAGTGATCGGTGAGAGAACAACGGTGATTATGCTAACATGCGTACAACGATCATCCAATACAAAAAGTAGCACATTATTCCAGCGGTAGTTATGTGCGAGCTCTCAGGCAAGTGATTCGGAAGGTGTGCGAGAGACGGCCAGATCGCCTTGAGCATCTACACGCAGTTGTCAGCCATACATCATCATGAGAATGCAGTCAGACATGAAAGCGCACCTGATACACACATTCACTCCCCGTGAACGCCTGGATACCAAACCAGAACATACTCAAGATCACTCGGCTGATCACGGAAAAGTAGCTCAGCCAGAAGCCGAAACTGCTTCGGTTCAGGACCGGAAAGGGGATATGTAGACGCGCGCCGACCGTCCCGTTCAAGACCATAACACATGCGATGACGGTGTGTCCGACAGCAATGGCCGGTACGGCTTGCCGCCAGCTCAAGCCGAGAGCAAGCATGGACGAGGAGAGCTGCCACACGGCTGCGCTCGTCGCGTCCGATGTCCAGTATGCGATGTACGAGAAAGTCGTCCACTTGCGGCCTTCCGGCGGAACTGGGTCCATGTCCGCGTTCGTGTAGCCACGCAGGTGCGCCGGCGCAAGACTCGATGGCGCCGGCGTTAAACGCCAGGCGTCGGGCGATAGATACTTGCGTACCGTCGAGGAGGCCATAGCGGTAGGAGACAAGGACGGGCTCGAAGGCCAGGAGATAGTCGCAAATCTTATAACGCGCAGCTAATGAGAATCTGCAGACATGTACGTGCAGAAGCACTAGAAGCGCTATATCAGCGTGTTGGCTTTCCAGATGTTCGGGCGCATTTGGGGCGCATTGCTGGGCGTGAGGTTTATGAGGTAACGATTACAAGAAGCTGTAGTGGACCCCTGGACCTGTCTACTATCCAGCTTTCCGCTGCACGTCCTACAGAGTAGCTCTTGTGAATGCCTGTTGAAGATGAGGAAAACATGTAGGATTTGAGGACCAGAGGTAGCGACATGATGGTTCTGCGTAAAGACGAAGACGCCGCGGGTTATTAGTCTCGTTCAAAGTTGGATAACGAGGGGCCGTTATCCGCTCGATAAGAGCCGTTAACGAGCCCACCTCGTTATCCGCGCTGCTGGTGCACCGCCGGTGATGCCCGATCAGCGCCGCCGCGCCGGTAC
>UWZB01000121.1:35166-62570 GCA_900536885.1 Peniophora sp. CBMAI 1063
ATCGTCCTCATCGTCCTCGTCCTCGTCTTCATCCTCATCCTCGTCGTCGTCGTCCTCATCCTCGTCGTCATCCGACTCTGACTCCGACTCCGATTCCGATTCCGACGATGACTCTGATGCTGGCAACAGCAGTAGACCCACGAGCACATCGCAGATCATACTCGATGCCCTCTGCAATCTGTACTCTAAGCGTTACCTGAGCGAGCGCATGACAATCAACAAGCCTACCCAACTTCTTGATTTGCTGCTGAAGGACTGGAAGTACACCCGCCCAGAGATATTTCGCAGTTATCTCCGTGTCACACCAGCATGCTTCGACGACCTAGTCAAGGCTATCAAGGGCCACGCAGTCTTCCACAACAACTCGAACAACAAGCAGGCCGACGTCGACATACAACTGGCAGTTGCACTATACCGCCTCGGGCACTACGGCAATGCTACGAGTACTATGAAGGTCGCTCTGCAGTTCGGCATCGGTTACGGTTCAGTCCAGAATTACACCGACCGTGTTCTGGCTGCTATCAACGACAAAGCTTTCAAGTCTTCGGCGTTGCAATGGGCAAGGAAAGTGGTCCCACGTCACCGCGCGGTTGACCGCGAACGTTCTCTGCTCTTGCCATCACCACGAAGCTGACAAGCCCGCACTGACGGTGTCTACCTACTCGTTGCCATACGATGATTTGCTATTTCGCACCATTCAGCTTCAATATATCACTCATGACTCTAGAATGATACATACTATGCAAGGAATGGGTCGCCACAGCGCGGCGAAGGTCCGCGCTCTCGGTCCCGACCTTGCCAACTTCTATCAAAGCTTCGCCTATCTCGCGTCCCACTACCTTCGATCTTTTCTTCACCGCACGCGCTCAATTCCAGTACTAGCTCTGGCTGTGCTAACGGTTGATCTACTACGTTCTACACTCGTTGCTATGCGCCGTGCCTTGCGCCAAGGCGTCTCGGAAAGACGAAGCCGCTATAGATGCTGCAAGGGGATATGCTCTGCTTTTTTCCTGCAAAGTTGGGCGCGATACTCGGACACAACGCCACTGCAGCTTGACTGCGCACATTGCTGGAATGTATACGGAAATGCTTGACGGGGAGGATCTGTCGATATGCCGAGCCCTCCGGCAGCTGGTCGCCGAGACAACATGCCCGAAACGTCACTCTCTTAAGCGGAGCAGGCTTGGACACAACCGATACGATGACGGCGAAGCATCTCATCTCGTGAGTCCCCGTGCTTAAGCGAGGTGTTGTGTGATGCTTGCGCCCACCGCCTATACTTTGAATGTCCCCCATTCAATCACGCGACCGTACGCACACGGTCAAAGTCCGTGTATGAATTTGCGGACATCGCCGATACCGCCAAGACTCTCTACTAGTTGTAAGTTGAACTTGCGCGCCCGTCCGAGCGCTCAGCGCCCTGCCTAAATGCCTGATATATCCGATAGCATATACAAATCTCGGGAATCCTGTACCGCTACACGCACGGGGTCGATTCGTTCTCTATCGCAACAATGAGATTCCTTTCAATGGCGGCCTCAGTTTGCCGTCCTTGCTATGTCAAAGCAAAGTATATAAAGCGTGAGCGAAGATGCATTCTAGTACCTCAATCACGACATCTTCCTCTTCGAGTCTCACTCTTCAATCTTCTTCTGACTTCTTACTCTCTATTCATTATTTCTAGTATGCAGGCTCTTTTCGCTTTCGCCGTTTCAGCCATGGCCCTCTCCGCCATGGCTGCTCCTACTGAGACCCCGAGGGACTCGAGCGCGACGTAAGATGCATATTACAGACGTGAATGCGATTTGCTGACGTCTTCGCAGCATCAGCCCCGGTGCAACCGTTGAGTTCCAGCTCTACAACTCGAACTTGTGCATCGGCACCCCCGACGTCGCGTCCACCGTCGGCGCGAACATGTTACTCACGCCCTGCGGCACCTCGCGCACGGCCTTCGAACTCCCCAGTGACAGCCAGTCGACGCAGCTTGCGTTCATCTCCAGCTCTGGGTCCACATCATGCGTCAACGCTCGCAATGTTGCCGTTAACCAGGCTGTGTTCCTCGATGTGTGCGAGGACGACGCATTTGAGCGTTGGCGCATCGTCGCCGGCCTTGGGCTCGGCCCTATCGTCTCGAACGGCGCGACCGATGGCACATTCTGCCTCTCGGCTCCTAGCAACACCGAGGGAAGCCCTGTACGTACATGTCAACCGGCATCGATTGCGGCCTTCTCTGATCTTGGTTTCGCGCATAGGTCACCTTTGGGTCTTGCACTGGTGGTCTCAGCCAGCAGTGGACTACCACCCCTCTCGTGGCCCACGGCAACTAAATCGTTGGGGGGCCACCCGCGTTTCCTCTTTGACGGCGCGCCTAATGCTCGATGCTCGGCCTGAGCTTGTGCGCGGCCTCTTCCTGTATCGCATCTTCCACGTTTACTTCCTATCTCACGAACATTATTCTACTTCTTGGAACCTTGACACTTCTGGACTTTATAATATTAGCTACAGTTGTAGTAGCCGTCCACTCGTTTCATGCCGATGACCATTATACATTGCTGATGTCGAACTCTGGGAATGTCAGTATGCACAGCTAGCCGAGACAGCACTCCAACCGCCGTGGACGAGGTTTGATCCTCAATTAACATGTGAAGAAACCCAGCAATAGGGGTGCTGTATGGAAGTCAATAAGGCAACTCGCTGCGCGCTTGATCAGGATCCATGATCGCACGCCACCGCGGCCGACCGCGCGCGAACGTTCTTTGCTCTCGCCATCACCCCGATGCTCACGAACATAGAATACAACACCTAGCCAACAGATACAAAGCCAAAGAGCTCAGCCGTAGCTCTATCTTATGGACGTAGGGAAGTGCGCAGCCCGTACAGCTCGTCTCAGCGTTAGGTAGCGCTATGCAGACTTGGACAGCGTTGGCAACACCGACTGGTGAAGAAGATACCGAAGCAGAATATTACGTAGGTAAGTGCGCGCTGAAGCAACGCCCTAGGTGACCAATGCTTCTTTGTGCTAATCGCATACGCGTTGAATCCGCCCATTAAACATGCGCCCGTACAGTTGTAGCCCGTGAATTAACTTCTCGCGGATCGCCGACACGATTCAGTGCAGTCAAATGCCTTCTTCGGGGAGTCTATGTACGTCTGAGCGCTCAAGACCCCACCAAAACACTGTGATGGCCTCTGATATCTCCGTACACATGTACAGAGCACCGGTGATCCGGAGCTCTACTCGCGGTGGCGATTCGTTCGCCGTCGGCCCTTCGTCGCCGCAACACAGAGTTCTTACTTACTCGGGGTTTTGCCTAAGCGAAAGACGTCGTACACGCTGTAGAGCTGGTAGCCGTATATAAGACGCGTTCGCTCGACTGGGGCTGACCATCCCCAACAGTCTCTCTTTGAGTCTTTCTTCCGAATCTCCTTCCAATTCCTCAACCTTTCTATTCCACCTTCGCAATAATGCAGGCCCTCTCCGCGTTCATCGTCTCCGCTATGGCTCTCTCCGCCATGGCTGCCCCTACCGCGACCGCCACTGGTGCCTCTGCTCCGGCCGCGACGGGTATTCCTGCGTAGGTCTCTTCTCTTCTTCGCTTATTCTCAACTTACTGACGCGCTTCCAGTATCAGCCCAGGCTCAACGGTCCAGTTCCAGCTCTACAACACCGACGTGTGCATTGGCGCTCCCGATGCCACCTCCACCGTTGGCGCGAACATGTTGCTCGCGGCCTGCGGCTCTGAGCGCACCGTCTTTGAGCTTCCGACTGGCGCTCCCACCGACCCAACTCAGCTCGCGTTCGGCCCTAGCCGCTCGGGCGCCAACGGTCCCATCACCTGCGTTAACGCTCGCAACGTCGCTGTCAACCAGGCTGTCTTCCTAGATGTTTGCGAGGACGACGCGTACGAGCGCTGGCGCGTCATTGGCGGTTCTGGCATTGGCCCCGTCATCTCGACCGGCACCGGTGCGAAGAACGGCACGTACTGCCTCTCTGCGATCAGCAGCACCGAAGGAAGCCCTGTACGTACTATTGTTCTCAGTTTCTTGTCCACTTCTAATCGTGCACGTGTTTCAGGTCGTGTTCGGTTCTTGCACCGGCGGGCTCACCCAGCAGTGGTCTACTACTGTTCTCTCTACGAACTGAGCATCGCCGCGGGGGGTCGCGCCGCAGTCCTCTTAATTGCGTGTAGCACCTGGCTCGAGCTCGCGCTTTGGCCTGCATCGCGTCTTTCACGACCTAGTCCTCTTCAATTTCATTTCTGGATATCGCTTTACTACTTGCATCCTTAATCCTTTCGGACATACCAGTTTTGGCTGCTTTTGTACTAGCCATCCGCTCGCTCCACTTTGACGATCAACCGTTTTTGATACCCACGTTCACAGTCCCAGTGGCCTCGCACACTGGCGGCAGCTTGCTCGACTTGCTGCATGGTCGCCCCATACGCCCGAGTCAATGAGCGAGACACGGTGAGCGAGACACAGTGCGGTTCATATCGAGTGGCTGGTACCTGGCAGAGGGTTGCCTAGCGGAAGCCATTCCATAGCCGCCAGGCTTCATCAATAACGTACAAACAAATCCATTCTATAGCATGTTTCAAACAGATGCAGCAGCACTTCATCACGCGGTGGCAGGCTGAACCCTAACATCATACGGATCCTTCTCTTTCTCCGCAGAGCTCCTATCTCGTCCAGCATCTTCAGTCGCGCTCTTCTCGTCGTTATCGTACTCATAGCGTTGGGCGTAGACGTCATCGTGTCCGGATGCATAGGCTTTGGCGTCGTCAAGGTCGAGAATAGGTGCGGCGAGTATGGTTTCTTGGGCGGGGAAGGCGAGCGAAAGGACGATGTAGACGCCAGAAGCGACGAAGAACTGCGAGCGAGATCAGCGATGTGAACCCACAAAACGGTCAGATATGAGGCGTACTCCGAAGAGATAGGCGACGTCGAAGACATACACCGCCCCGCCGACTGGAATGCTTGGAGTGATACTGTGGATCAGTCCGGGCAGATTCGGCGGCACTGAGCAAATAAGAGCCACGAGAGCGCGCCAGTTCTACACATGTCATTGGCGTACTGCTCGAGAGCGATAAGTGAAGTGTACTCACAACGCCACCAGTATACCTGTATCGACCATGCGGGTCGTACATGGCCGGTACGTCGACATTACCGCGGTGGATGATCCAGTACTGCAGACGGACTGGGTCAACATCTTGTACACGTCGATCAGAGGTGAGACGTACGTCTGCGACCATGATGCCAGCAATAGGACCGAGGAAGACGGTATAGCCGTTCATAAAGCTCAAGAAGCCTGTTGCGCTCGCAAGGATCTCCCAAGGAGCGAGCGCCCAACCGCCAATGATTGCGCAGATAATCTGGCCACGCCTGTGCGAATAGAGTGAGACTTCGCGCATGGTATGCAGTGAAGATGGCGCATACCGGATGTTGATCCACCGGGGCGCAAGCGCAGTCATATCATTACCCGCGCAAAGACTGTTGGCGGAGATGTTCGTGCCGAGGGTGGTAAGCACGAAAGCAAAAGAGGCGAAGAACGCCGCGGCGCGGTTGTCCCACTTGTCAATGAGCTGTTGGTGCGATCGTGAGTGATGATTCTCCAAGGGTACAGAACGCAGAGCGTACCGTGAGAGGGTCCCAAAGCGTCGCGCCGTAGAGTACCTGGCCGGCGGATGTTACGGCAATACCGACAAAGCTGAAGAAAGTGAAGACGACGGGGATGATGATGAGTTGTACGTATTGCGCGCGTTCGTCTTTCGCGTAGCGCTGTGCCACTTGTCAGAACAAAGTTTGATGGAGGAATGGAGCATAAGAGGCGTACAGTAAAGTCCGGAATGTTGACTGCTAACGTTGCATAGATGCCGAGCGCGGAGTTGAGTGCGGAGAGCCAGGCCCACGAGAGAGAGGCACCGTGCAGGCTGGCGTGATCCGCGATGAGACCTGCGTTGGAGGAGGTCGGAACCTGAAAGATAGGCCCATATCTGAGTCAAAAGCGTATTGCCACTGGCGTGTGGTGCACATACCTTGACGAAGGCCCAGATGAGCATAGCGAGCCATGTCGGAGGTACAATGATAGCCTTGAGGACAAAGAGCCAGCGGATGCGTTGCGGTGAGACGAACATGAGCGGGAACTGTATATAAAGATCAGCTGAGAACGGAGGCGAAGCATGATAGTGCACGCACCTGGATGAGCCAGTAGAGGAAGTAGCACATCATTCCCGCCGTTGTGATGTGCGCGTTCTCAGGTAGACCGTTGTGTAAGCGTGCGAGCGAGGGCCATATAGCCTTGAGCATCTGCAATGCCCCTTGAGTATGCGTCGCAATGGAACATTGAGATACACACCTGGTATACACACTCGCTCCCGGTATAAGTCTGGATCCCAAACCAGAACATGCTCAAGATCACACGACTGATGACCGAGAAGTAGCTCAACCAGAACCCAAAGCTACTCCGGTTGAGCACCGGGAACGGGATGTGCAGGCGCGCGCCAACCGTTCCGTTCAACACCATGATAACGGCGATGATGATATGCCCAACCGCTATCGCGGGCACGGCCTGCCGCCAGCTCAACCCGAGCGCAAGCATAGACGACGCGAGCTCCCACACGGCCGCGTTCGTCGCGTCGGATATCCAGTACGCAATATACGAAAGCGTAGTCCATTTGCGCTCTGCAGGCGGGACGGGATCCATGTCCGCATTGGTGTAGCCGCGCAGGTGAGACGGCGCCAAGCTGGACGGCGCGGGATCGAGGCGCCAGGCCGAGGGCGAGAGGTAGGCGCGCGCGACGGAGGCCATGGCTGCGCGGGAGAGGGAGTGCTCGGAGCTCGAGAGGTTGAAATCATAGTGGAACTGCGAGTCTTATAGTGGGCGCCGCTGGTGAGAAGATTGTGAGGATAGCCGTACGGCAGAGCGAGAGATAAGAGACGCGCTCACGTGGGCGCGTTCGAGTGCGTTTATGGAGTACGGGTCAAGGACGCGATACGATTCGGCGGACAGGTCGCGGATCATTGATGCTGTATAGGCGCTCTACGAAGCCGCTGTGAGCTGTGTGCGCGCTTGAGCTCGTCGTCGAAGACGACGCCAGCGAGCCTGAGGCCGATGATTCGAGACAGGACTCAGGCTAGATCGCGCCCAGCCAAATACGGCGATAATACGGAGATCTTGTCAATGAGACAGCAATATATCACTCCCTTGCGATGCAGCATGACCGGCGGTATATGTTTATTCGCGATAAGGGTCGCTCAGGCCGATGAAGGGAGGAAGAGAGAGGCACAGAAGCTGCGGCGACAAGGGTTCGAAAGCCGCGTGGTGACATCACGGACTTGAACACAAGTGCGCCGGCTGGGGCTGGTTGAGACCTTGTAACGAACGACCATGGGCGAACCCTTCGACGTGATCCCGTTTGAGGTCCGTTATATTCTATGCGGCTATACTGTTTCTGAACTATTCTGCAGGATATCGCGGGTGATTGGACGAAGCTGGGCTCTGGCTCGTTCGGAAATGTTTACAAGGGTCCGTGCCGCTGCCGCGCTTAGATCGCATGCGGGGAAGCGCTGACAAACGGCGCGGACAGGACAATACTTGGGAATTGATGTCGCGATCAAGGAAATCCTGCCGAGCAACGACTACGACGTCGGCAAATACTTCGAGCGCGAGTGGCGCCTGCTCAAGGAATCCCGCCACCCGAACGTGGTTCTCTACCTCGGCCTCTCCCGCGCGCCCGATCCGGACGGCCGAGTATTCATCATCTCGGAGTTCATTGAGGCTGGAAACGTTAGGCAATATATCTGGGACAAGTCCAAGCCGTTCCCGTGGCGGCTGAGGGTCAGCTTCGCGACCGACATCGCCCGCGCGCTCGCGTACTTGCACGCTCGCCGATGCATTCACCGCGATCTCAAGGGAGAGAACCTACTTGTGACCTCCAACGGCCGCTTGAAGATCACCGACTTTGGCTTTGCCCGCATCGCCGCCCGCTCTGCAGAGGAATCCCGCCGACTGACGTTCTGCGGTACCGATGCGTACATGAGTCCGGAGATCCTCCGAGGCGACGAGTTCGACCTCCCGACGGACGTGTATAGCATGGGCGTCATCTTGGCCGAGATCGCGGCGCGTAAACTGGCGGATGATCGCACATTCAAGCGTGCAGCGCCAGGATGGAATATCGACGAGCAGGAGATCCGCGAGCTCGCTAGCCCAGGATGTCCCGACGGCTTCGTCCAGCTTGCCATCGATTGGTGAGTCTACGACTTCTTTGCCTTCGGGTCTCCCCACGCGGCATAGCACACCGGCGAAGCTACGCCTTGTGTTTCATCCGCCCGCACCGCATGGCCCGGCCCGTACGCCCGAAGCTGACTGAGTCCTTCCATTCAGCCTTGCAGACAACCCGTCAGCGCGCCCGACGACGCGTCAGATTCTTGAGCGCTTACGCGCTGTTGAGGTGGAGATCCTCAGCCGTCCTCGTGATGGCGAGGATATCCATACTGGCAGCATAAAGTTCCTGACTGGTGCGGATCATCTTGGCACGTCGCTGTTCGATGCCAATGGATGTCATACAGGCGCAAAACGACCCGGTGCTGGCCCGCGGATACCCAGCTTTGGTATGGGCGTTGCGAAGGACATTCGTGGTGGCCCGGATAGTGATAGCGAGGAGGAAGAGCTCAGGCAAGCCGTTTTGGGTCTGCAAAGCGTCAGCATCGGTAGTGGTACGTTTGATGCGTTTGATTCTCCAGCTTATGATGACTGATTATGCACCCAGGCGACTCACAAGAACCACTCATTCGCGACGAATCACTCAGCACCGCATCTGGCTTCTCGGACTACAGCACAACCGTCATCCGCTCACGCGACGCGCCACCCGCGCTCTCCAGCATCCTCACTGTCCGCGCATCCCCAAATCCTGCATCCCCTCCAGCCAGCATCGACGCAAACGGGACATCGTCGTCGATATACTCCAACGCCGAGAACGGTCACACGGGCGAGCCGAGCGCGGCGGCCAATACGGCCAGTATGGTCACGATCGACAGTTTCTATACCGCTGGGGCACAGAGCGGCATGAGCATTGCGGCAGCGACGGAGGGTGGGAGCGAGCTCACGGCGAGAGACGGACAGGCGAAGGCGGAGGAAGTTGTACAGACTGTGCATCGGTTCACGCTTGTAAAGGCGGGCGCGAAGAGGACCTCGAGTCCAAGTGCCAGTGAGGTGCGTATCATCATATCGGCGTTATGTGTTGAGGCGAGACTGATGGGTATCTGTAGGGATGGGGCCCGCTGGAGTTCTTCCGCTCAGGCTTGTTGGGGAGTACGGCGAAGGCGAAGGCGCAGCAGGCGGCTGAGTGCGATGTATGTGGGAAGAGGCTGGGCAAGAAAGCCGTGCTGGAGTGTGACGATTGTGGAATGAAGTACGTGCTCGCTTCGCTTCTTTCTTTCGCTCCTCCAGGCCTTTGGGCTAGTTTTGTGGGACCGTCCTTGGACTGGCCCACGACCAGGGCGCCCCGATTGCGCTCATGTACTGGTGGTTCCGTGGGCTAGCTCGCCGAGGTCTCAGTCGCGATCTCGTCTCCCGGTATACTGGATTGCTTGCAGGCATTCGCGTCTTCGCTTGATACCTGTCTCTGTGCGACCCATACCTTTTCGTCTGATGCTGACACATCCTGACCCTCTAGATCACATCTCAAATGCGGCGATGCTGCTCCGCTCGATTGCGGCTATCGCGCGCTCGCAAATGGTCATACACATCACGCCCCGACACCACCCACCGCTGCACCGAGCTCTCCACCTGCCGGCAAGAAAGGTGGCCGCAAATAATTTCGTTGCAGGCTTCAATCACAGTTACCCAATTCTTCCTCTCGCATAGGATCCACAGATACGATGTCCATTACCATATTGACGACCATGATCACGATTCCCACGATGTCCATTTCCAGCTCTTGTCCCCTCTCTCCATCTCTTGAATTCGACTCATCACATGGACTCGATTCCTCAGAACCAGACATGCATGCATAAGTATCTATATCACCCCAGAATTGGACGTAGTATATTTGGTTGATGAAAGCAATAATGGCTTTTCTGTATTGCCCTTGTTGTGTTGTGTTATGTGTATGAATGTTATGATTAATAATGAGATTACTGTAATAAATCGACCGAGTGTTCGTAACGAGTAACACCTACATCGGGAAACCACCCCCCTATTCGGCCGGCCTCAACCGATTTTCAGCCGCGGCGCGTCCTCAAAAGTCCTCAACCGGCCTCAACGAGCTCTCAGGCCTAAATGGCAATTTATTTGCCATTCAGCCGCGTCTCAGATCGACTCAAAAGTCGTATACGATGTATATGTATATATTTGCAAAATACTCATTTGAATTTATTCAGTGTGATTTCTTAATTTCTGGCATTTCAGTATGAAGCAAACAAATGGTATTCATTGTGATGTATACTACTGGTAAATACACTGTAGACTATTGGCAGCCGAAACGAGTATACCTGGGGACATAGAAACAATAGAACCCTATTTACACCTATATACGACAGAACAATACGTGCGGGCGTGACAAATCTCGATGCCGACCGTCGACTTTGCAGCAAGTCTCGGGCCTCGGCTCTGCTCCAAAGCTAGGATGACAAGCGCGGGGGACAGAACACAACTTGTCCAGCGCAAAAGACAAAGTCATGAACAATATCGGCGACATCGTTTGCTGACAGCTGGGCACGACACGGCACATCCATACCAAGCACCTCCGAGCCTGAGTGCGGAGGCGGATGGTGGTGCTATCGCAGCGCACAGAGCGCACACGCCGTGGTGCGAGCGGGGCGGGTAAAACCGCTGCCGAGCGCGTGCCCGGCGATTACGTCAGCGTGGATAGCGCCAAATGTCTGGCTCGCCGCCAGCGACCTCGGCGTGGTAGTCCGGGGCGATGTGTGTGGGCGCACATGGCACGGCGACGGACGCGGGCGGGGCTCGAGCGGTGGAAGACACTGAGGTCGTTAGCCCGACCTCTGGGCGGCGTGGAGACTCGGCGGGGGGAGCCAGCGCAGATCCCACTTCAGCTGAAAGCGGCGAGGTTGCTGCCGTCGGGGGCGGGGTGCTACCTCGTACTGCATTACCCACGAGGGCGATGGGCATGCAGAGGTGACGGCGCGCGCTAGGTCGTAGTTTGCCGGCGAGGAGGCGCTCACCCTGGACGCGTATGCCCAGAGGTCGCGTGCTCCACACCAGCGCATCCTAAAAGCGCGCCTCGGCAGATGCGCGACGAGGGCAGGAGGGACGGAGGTCGACACAGGAGGACATAGAGAAGGCACGGGCAAGAGGGGGGAGGCGAGGCGAGTTGGAGGCGGGAGCGAGGTGAAGACGGAAACGAACGACTCGCGCGCGCGCAAGACGGCCCGAAATTGTCACATGCGTGACGCGTCATCCGGCCACTCCGACTCATTCCGAGTTCTACATCAACTTCAACCGCCACCACCACCACCTCTCCTTCGTTCGCCCGCCCGTCCTTCCTCGCCTTGGCCCCGCCGCGCCCTCGCACCATTGGCTCTTGCCGCGTGCTGGCGGCCCCGCCGATGCGGAGAAGGCTACCCTCGGGCATGCGCGCTCGGGGCAAGCTCTCCCCATCGGCAGACTTTGCCTATGCTCTCGCACGCCAGCAAGAGTGCGACCTCTCGTCCCTCGCCGCCCTGCTGCTTTCTGCATGAAGCACTCGCTCTGCCCGCAAGCACCTGCCTGCGCAGCATCTACTCGAGCAAACTCGGCCTTTCCGCATGCCCACGCTTGTGACGTGGCAGACTTGGCGCGACATTTGTGGTTTTCCTGGTACGCCGCCACCTCATATGTCTTATGTCTTGTATACCAGCTTATTGTGGCATGCAGCCTTATCTTATGGCGAGCTAGTGAGCTGCTGCCGTCTGCGTCCATCGCACGAGCATCACGCTCAGGTTACTCCCAGCGACTGCAAGGTGCGCTCTTGCACATGCTCACTGATTTTGCCATGTTCGCTAACCTTGCTCTTGACAGTTAATCATTGTGTACACCCGCCCTATTAATGGTAAGCTGCGTGTTCAAGTTATTTTGATATCTACTCATGTTCGCAAGATTTTTCTTAGGGTATCGTGGTATCGTTAATCTCCTCACGCAGGAGACCCTGCATTTGGTAAGTGTCTCATTTGCCTGGCCCATACCTACCAGTTTACTCACGGCTTACTCAGAGTTGCCGTTTGCTGGTGGTAGGCCTGTTGTAAACATAATTTGAGGGGAGACTTGTCATAATATATCTAGACACTGCTCTAATGCTTGTATTTATTTTGGATTACTCTAATAAATTGGGGGTTTTTTCATATTTTTGAGTTGTGAACTTCGCAGTGAGAGCAAGTGCATCATAGCCATTGAGCGAGTGCACTGTGAGTACTCCCTGAGACTCATCGAGCACTCGTTGAGCACTCGCTGAGCCCTCGTTGAGCACTCGCTGAGCTCTCAGTGAGTTTTCGGTGAGTTTTTGCTGAAATGCAGAAAAAGACCTAACCTCTCTTTTTTGCGTCTCAAACCATCTCGGCGCTAAACCGTTTTTCATTGAGTCTCGCCGAGGCTCACCGAGACCGTTTGAGTAGGGGGGTGGTTTTCCAGAGTAGTTGCGAGCAGAATACTTTGGGCCGATCAGTAATACCTGCTCGAGCAATCTGAACAGCAGATTTGTTACTAATGGTTCGGATGACAGTAAGAGATGAACTCACATACCTCTCACAACAGGGATACTGTATTTTTTTGATTGTAAGTTCACCTCTAATAGAGGGGGACAGGGGACACAAAATAGGTTTGCTTACAAGTAAGTTCATCACTACCATCCATGGTAAGTTTGATGGCATTTGAAAGGGTTGTTGCGATATTTCTGTGGCTTTATAAGCAATATTTTCCTGGTCCTGAAGGGATCTAGGTTTCACAAGCAGTAATGCTTGCCATGTACAGTTTTCCCTAGTTGTGGGAGAGAGGTGACGTAGATAGTCTCTCAGTGATGTCATCAATCTCGATACACTTTCGGCCAGAATCTAAGTATTCATGTGCTTTTCTTTTCTAGTACTGGGCTCTACCCTCTACAATCATGGAAGTGAGTTGGGGTTCAGCAAGAGCGACGACATCAGTGACTTTCATATCCGAGCTGGGTGCGCGAAACCAAGAGGCGCGCGGATCACGACTCGAGGTGAGCGCGCCAATAAGAGCGCGCGAGAGAACTAGACCTTACCACGGTAATGCTTGAACTATCCTGTATAGTAGCCTGTAGTGCAACCGGTCGCAAGGCATCGGCAGACACTCCGACTTGCATCACAAGATTCCGGGACCAGGGACGCCTGGAAGGCCGTACTATGAAGGGGGGACAGGGACAAATCATTCCATAGGTTTGTGTTCACTGGGCCTGGGGACAGGGGACAAACTTATAATTGAAAAAATACAGTACGGGCATCACTATATGTCTTGTCACAAGTATTAAAGGCAGCTGATTGCCTATGATTGTGGCTGACTAGGGGAGTTGGAGGAACAGGGAGCCTAAAATCTGGGCAGGTGATGATTAAGTAGTGGGTAAGTAGGTGTCCATCTACTGGTGTGCCAGAATGCCGAGATGCTGAGTCAGAAAGAAAAGAATAAGAAAAGAATGAGAATATTGCTGGATCATGTGATGGCTAAACCACGGCATTGCGCCATTGTGAAATGGATTTACCAAAGCCCCTCCGGGGCACTACTGGGGCCCTCTTTCCTTTTGGATAGCAATGAATGTGGTGGACAATTTATTGAATAGTAAGCAATTTACTAGACTGTTTGTGCCACAAGTTGTATGCTTGATAAATTACGCTCATGTCTACGACTGAATTAACTATGCACTTATTATATGGTCACCATTCCACCGTCACAGAGTTGCCATCCAAAGATGTGTCGTGATAGACGCTACCCTCATAGGAATCGTTGCTCAAAACGCTCGATGGTGGAAGGGATGCGAGTTGGGAGTAACTATCCATCTGGCTATGTTCTGACATCGCTATGTCTGACTCCATGTTGCTTGAGCGTCCATTGATGTCTCCTGTGATGAACCTGCGGGTCATATTAGTTCTGGTTGAGAGATGAATACTAGTGTTAACAGATCATGCTGACGACATCCCATGCACGGGCCCTGTCCTCTTGCCACATTCACATGTTGACCAGCAGCCCGTTGTTGATCGCGCCTGCAAGAACGAGCATTTCTCCACACCACCTGAAGCCGAGCATCTCTTCGATTGGTTCAGATATCTGGTAGGACTTGCAATTGTATGAAGCGAGTACTAAGTAACGGCACACATTGGGCAAGGTCACATAAGTTGTTTCTGCTCTGTCTTCCCAAAGGGAGCACCGTAGGACCATGGTGTGCCCGTCGTCGATGTTGAAGTGGATAACGTCAACATGTACCCAGCGTGCGAGCCTGTCACAGGGGATGTGTAGTAAGTAAGTATTCCTGGGGGTCAACCGATTGGGACTGGGAAGATCTGGGCCCAGCACATGTCACCATGGGCTGTCCATTAATCCCTTATGCCAAGTACAACAATTTCACTTTCTTGCCTCAGGTGTGCCATGGACTCAAGCGGTCTATCGTACTTAGTGGGGGGTCAGATAATGACCAACCATGATATCAGATACAATCATTTTCTGGCACTTGCCGGTGTGAACAGGAAGATCGCAGCGGCCAGAATGGGCCTCAGCAGGCCAACAAACTGAGCGTTGCTAGCAGCCCTGCCGGGGAGGTCAAGAACAGACCATGTTTATAACTGACATCAAGAAGGTGCGGTGTATTAGACAATACTCTCGTCCACTGCCATGGTTCGGCTGTCACGTGACTCAATAATATCTTTATCATTTTCCCTTTGCTTTTCTTTTCTGATTCAGCATCTCGACATCTCGGCATTCTGGCACATGGACTCTAGACTCGCATGACTCACACCATTCACGTATGACCCGGCCTGCTTACACACCCTTCCCTTGTCAGTAGGACCCGGCTCGCTCAGTCATCCGCCTGCTTGTCAGTCTTTGTCAGCCCATTCCCGCACTACCTTGACCTGTATATAAGACTCTTCCCCCATATATCTAAGCTCCTTTAATTCGTCTATCTTGCAATCTACCCTCTGTGGTGTTCTCCTTTGCTACCTCTGTTCCTGCCATTGCGTACCCTCGTGTTGCCACTGGGTTTCAGCGCATGGCATCTGTCTATCTGTCTGTCTGAGTGCCAATAGCGCGGCTCGGAGATCTTTCCTAAGTGCGGCCCTAGCATTTAGACGAACTCTCCCTACTCCGCCCCGCGCATTATTGACACAGCTGTAGTGGCTTTCTTCCTCATCAACTTTGACACATCCAATCTGAACATCCGCCTGAACCCGCCTTTCCAGCTACCGACCCCATCGTCAACACCAAGAATCACTTCGAGTGGTTTGAAGAGCTCTCCGGCCCCGACTGCATCCGCTACAGCCACGCCTACATACCAGTCAAGAAGGTCAAAGATCGCCACTCCACTCGCACTCACTGGACCTTCTACCTGATTTGCAATATTGGTCCCAACCCATACGCCGGCACCAACAGCAATTGGATTGTCCTTGATGTCCTCACCTTCAGCACCGGCAAACCCTGCATCTCTTGGAACATGGTCATCCACCCAACATATGAACAAGTCGTAGCACGCACCACCCGTTTGCACAGTCACCGCCTCCGCCCACTTCCGCGCACATACTCTGGCATACGTGCTGCCTTCAGTACTTGCTACAATGCCCGCAAGTTTGTGCTTGACCCCCTTCAACACCTGGATCCTCTCATTCTCTGCTAAGTCACCGTGGAGCATCCAAGCGGAGTTTATTTTAACTTCATAGCAAGGAAGCACTTCATCCACCGCATCATCAATAGGCGGCACTACTACATCACACCCAACCCCGACAACAATCCCAACTTCCCATACGTTTGGCTGTCTCGCCTACAGACAGACATCAACATCGGACCTACGCCTGAAGAGATCAAATTCTCTATTACTCGCCCCTACAACTCCTCCCACGCAGAATCCCCGGTACCACCCGCACTAGCCCTACCAATTCTGCACCGGGCCACAATCCCAGTCCCCTCGCAGTTTCGCAAGTCCAGTCCACAACTTCATCTACAACATCCCCCATCATGGCCGACATCATGA
Organism: Peniophora sp. CBMAI 1063; assembly: GCA_900536885.1. Classification (NCBI taxonomy): domain Eukaryota; kingdom Fungi; phylum Basidiomycota; class Agaricomycetes; order Russulales; family Peniophoraceae; genus Peniophora; species Peniophora sp. CBMAI 1063. The sequence continues at coordinate 51,354 of UWZB01000121.1, forward strand.
ACCCGGAGACGCAGACGTTGCAGGAGCAGACCCACCCACTCATCGATCTTGACGAGCGGGCGCCAATCCCTCGGCTCTATCAGAACAACTCCTTCCTAGCCAACTATAGGTCCAATCCATTTCCTTGCAATCCCAACAACCCATTCTGGAAGCACCCAGCAAAGCTGGACAACCAGTTGACTACCCAGCAGAACTCGCAGCAGCAGGACACCCGGGAGGAAGCAAAGAACAACAGGGAGATGGGTGGAACAGACGAGTTGCCCATGGAGTGGTGTTTTCCCCCTGGGCACTTCCGCGGCCGCTATTCGACGATGCCTAGCGAGGCCGGCTCCTACGACTGGAGCGACCTCGACCATTTGGCGTGCCAACCGTCAAACCCAAAGCTTCCCCTCCCCACAGCATTTACAGACAAAGAGGACAATGTGGAGCCATACATTGACCGGACGGCATACTTCATTGAGTTGCACAACAATCGCTTCCGTGAAAACACTGATCAGGTTTATTTGTTCCTCCAAGGTTGCACGGGCACACTCGGTCATCCATGGGCTGCGGGCATCATGCGATTGTACCTCAACAAGCACCACAAGGACGTCGTGCGGCCCCAGGTTGCCACCCTCCAGCAGGTCATCATGCGCTTCCGCAAGCGCTTTGGCATCATTGACAAGAAACGCTATGCTCAGGCCAAGTTTGAACGTCTCCAGCAGGGTTCCCAGAGTATCCGCAACGACGTAGCTGCCTTTGAGCAGCTCGAGTTAGAGGTGGGGGCTGTGGTTGTCCAAAAACTAAGTAAATCATAACCATAGTCAGTGGAACCTGATTAACTGAGCCAGAGCTAGCTACTGAGCCTTGAGCAGCTCAGCCACCCTTTCTGCTTAGTGCTTTGTGACTAATTAGCCGGTATCTGCTTAGCAAATCTGTGGCTATTTACTACGGCTGCTAGGCCCCGCACTCGTACGGCAAATGCCGGCCGATTGGGACACTGCTTTCGGGAGTTACCGCCCACGCCGTCCCGCCCCATCCTGCCTGCTGCTGGCGCTTGTACCCTCCCGCCATGCCAGCGCTTATGCTCTCCCGCCATCAGGGCGCCCATACAATTATGCTGTGCCAGCATGGGCCCGCCCACCAGCACTTATTCGACCGCATTCGGTGTTGGCCCCGGCCTGGCCATATCCGCTCGTCCACCCGGAATACCGCCCCGCCTCTGCTTGCTAGGTACCTATGCTATACTGTATACGCTTTACTACTACCTTCGGAATGCACAGCTGGGCCGGGGTGCACCAAATTTGATTGCTTCGGGGTCCCCGGGTGCAGTGCATTACCTAGCAGCTTCCTTGCCTCCCGCCACCACATCAACGCGTGCCTGTTGTGTGGACAATAGATGTGTATCAAACTGCTGGAATATACACTCGCTGACCTCCCAGCAGATAGCAATACCGCTCGTCTTGTGCTTTAGTAGCCTGCCCAGTGCGTCCGGCTGGACACTCGTTGTACCTGCTTTGCACAGAGGCCACTATAATGTCATCGTCATATATGGGGAATGTCTTTTGGATTGGTATATAGCCAGCCCTGCCCTCAATTCCTCGCTTATATACTTGCAGGTAATTCACAGCTTGCTGTTGTTGGCTGATAACTTTCGGTCTCACGTATTCAAAGTACGTATTTTCCCCCTCGTCCATGCAGCATGTCTCAGCATCCGTTGTGTGACATATCTCTAGGACTCTGCCATGCATATGCATGGCTCATGTACCGTGCACCTACAATTCTACTCGTAGAAGTAGGCCATGACAGCTGGCAGGACGAGTCATCCCTGACTCTAGTTTATGCATATGTACTCTTTCTCTTCTACTCAAATCAGAGAAGAAAAATCCCCATGCCTTGGGGCGCAGCCCCGAGGCATGTTTTGGGTCTGGCTCAGTTCAATATTATGAGTGCTAGATAATAGCCTGTCAGAGAAGAGAAATCCCCACACCACGGGGCTGTGCCCCGTGACATGTTTTGTGTTGGGCACAGCTCAATATTTGTGATAGTGCTGTTAGACCGGCAAAGCCAGCATGCAAAGGTCTATGTATACAGTGAGTTTAGTGATCAAGACTGTAGTAGAGTTCACTATACCAAAAGCCAGGGAAACTTCTGCTGGGCCAGACAACGAAAGACTTGCATTGTTGTGGGATTGCCAGTGGTGAGCGCAATGAAGTTTGCCACATATTCAACACCCATACTGCACAATGTATGCCCCATTGACTCCATAATGTTCTGGGCAGTTGCACAATCTCCGGTGAAGTTGTCTAGACCAAGGACAATGGGATAGTTGCCCATCCAGGCACCAAGATGCCCATAAAGGCCACAAAGAAGCAGATCTTCCCACCCATCAGTCTGATACGTGAGAAGAGAATATTTCTTCAGGTACTCCATATTAGCAATCTATACAGATGCATACTCCATATTGAGGATACTGTGAGATAGGATGAGGTGCAATGTGACTTCATATGCGGGATCAATATATGCAAGAAACTCAAGGAAGTAATGATTCTTGACAGTGAGGAATGTGATGTTACCTGACACAAAGAGCCTGACTGGATTCAGCATCCCTTTTCTAGTGATTGGGGAAATGTATGCACCTAAAGAGACACAGATGAGCTTGATGCTTCTGCTCATCGGTCATTACATAGTCAATCCAGTCCTTGAGTGTCTCACTCTTGCATTTTTTGGGATCAGCACTCCCTTAAGCATCACTGGGCCATCCTTAGAGGCAGCCGGCATCTCTGAAGTAGCTGCTATGGCTGCAACATCTTCAGTGGGAAGCTGAGAAGGCACAATGCCACCAGTAAGAATCTCCGAGCCTTGAGAAGCAGATGAAACACCAAATATAGTCTTGCCCTTCTTCTAACTGCTGTTTGCAAGGAAGTTCAAAGCACGCCAGCACTCCTCAATACTAGCATAGGTACAAGTCAACAGATAGTTGCACAGGGCCCAGTTGCAGGCCTTAAGCAGTGCAGAGTCAGCTGGGCACCAGTTGCAGTGCCACAGCTATTGCCTTTTCGAGTTCTCCATCCAGGTGACCTTCTTAAAGTTATCATTGTGAATGGGATTTCCAGAACAACCTGCAGATTTTTTCGAAGACATGGTGAGGGTAGTAGATGATGAACAATGTTTATTTTGGTCAAACATCACCATCTCCATAGAAAAAAACTTATTTCATACAGTCATTGGTCCGTCTTGAATGAATCAGGCTTGCACGAATTTTGAAGTTTTGACAGGTTCTGCCAAACCTGGGCCGACCGTGCTAATTCTGCTAGGTTTTTGCCATGGTGGACTGGAAAAACAGCACACATCTGCTAATAATACTACCCGGCACATTTCCAGGCTTGGGGTTACTCAATCCCTACCGGTCACTGGTGCTTGCGTGGTAGCATGCGAATAGAATATGTTATTGGCTCCACTTCTCTCTGCTCTAGCTATCACTCATATCAAGAGCATGTAAAGATTGTCTATAGTAAGCACATTCTGTGTGATATTGCCTTCACAATCCCTTTAGCATCTATATGTATTACTTAGTAAAGTGACAGCCACTGCCCGCAATGGCACTGTAGCAATCCTAGCAACATAGTTGCTTGATAGAATATGGCTGTATTGTTGGGCTACTAACATGTGAGACTATAGCTGAGTTGGATAACATGTTGATTTTCAGCTTTGCACAAGATTGTTGGTTCAATTCCTGAGAATGTCAATTTTTGAATAACTTTCTTTGATGAATGTTAATGTATTGTGAGATAGAGAACATTATTGTACATCACAACACTATAGCAGTATACTTTGTAGTTTAAACCTATATCATAAAAGGTAAATTAATAATACCTGTATAGTATTCCCACGGTATGTGATACATACACAAGAATAGTGGGCTCTATAGCTGAAGGGTTACTGAAATAACTTCTGGAAAAATCATAATTTTGGCAACTGTGTAAAATTCCCACGATGTAGTTATTTTCTGGTTTGGTTTGTAGCTAGATAAAATCTACATGTATTCCAAACATTGTGATTCCACTACTCTAGACAAAATTATAGCTAATGGCTCATTTTCCCATAGTGTATAGTAGCTATCATACCTGAACAGAACTTTGTTAAATGTTGTGGCCACATATTGTAAAAACAATTGCAATTCATAGCCTTGGATCAATATTGATGGCAACTGTCTGATATTTCCATGGTGTACAATATATACAGCCCTGCCATTGTACTCTACTACCTATTCAAAGCTGATATGCAAAAACAATCAAGTTTTGAGGCTCCTAGAGCTTTATTGATGGTTGGCTGAGCTTCGGCAATTGCCGGGGACCCGTCGAGAGTTCCCAGATGGGTTCCCGGCAATTGCCGAGGTATTTTTCGATGGATTAAGGGTTGATTTAGATAGATGGCCTGGTAGAGCCTGAAGTATTGCTCTGAGTATGGACATTGTATATACCTTTCTGACACAAATTTCAAGGTGATTCTGATGGTGTAGTCTATTATACAATTGGTGTACTGGTTCCCACGGTACAGTCTAATCATTCACTTAAGTAATAGTGATGAGATAATTTGGTGAGAACCGAACTCCATATCACCAATCAGAGGACCTCAGTGTCTATTGGGAATATTGGAGTGTAGAAGTATGTGTCATATTACTCCTAGGCTCAAAACAACAGTCAGGAGTACTATATCAAGGTATTATTAGTCATCTTAGGCAATGATTGGACTGTACTGTGAAAACCGGTACACAAATTGTCAAATGGACTACACCATCAAACTCACCTTTGAATTTGTGCCAGAATGGTATATACAATGTCTGTGCTTAGAGCAATACTTCAGTCTCTACCAGGCTATCTATCTAAATCAACCATTATTATACTCAGATTAGATCAGATCAGGTCAGATCAGCTCAATCAAGATCAGATCTTCAGACCGAGCTAGACCGATCACATGCTTGGACCAATCAGACCAGAAGTCGCGACACGAGAGTTGTTGTTAGGCGCAAGACTAGAGGGTAACAGCTAAGGTCACTGGGTGACAACTGCTAGGACTAGGAGAATGAACCACGTAGATTCTGGCCTGCAAGAGCGCAAGCACAAGAGGCTTATATACATGCTTGAGTCGTAAACATAGACAAATAGAAGAGGTGGGTCGCAAGGAGTCAATGTGGGTCAGTGAGTCATGGTAGCGTCGTAAGGTCTCGGAGATCCGAGATATGAGTAACTAGGAATCGAGTAAGCGGATCAATGATGCGTGAACGCGGTCACATGAGTTACACGAATGAGACAAGTGAGCGCAGAGTTGTAAACGTAAAACGAGGGCTAAATACGTCGGATAAAAGCAGGGAAAAATACGTCGGATAAAAGCAGGGAAAAATATATAAGGCGTGTCCAAAGGTAAAAGGAATATAGTGCATCAGTCACAGTCACGTATATAGCCAGTAGAGCGTGTGAAAGGGGCTAGTCCGTAACAGTTGTGTGGGAATCACCTTCCTAAAGGCGCCAAATGCTCAGGCACAGATTTTCAGATCTTTGGTAAATCAATGAGTCAGGGATGACTCGTAACTTCGCACCCGTGACCGACTGTCTTTTATTCACTGCTGCACTTCACCTTTGCTCAATGATGTTTCGGCCATATCCTGTACCCAGACTACTCTTTTTTTCTGTATCTACGACTCTAATAAAATCCCTTTGCACCCCCTCCTTGCGAAATTACTGTTGCGTAGTCGCATACATTCGCCCACTTCAAAACTACGTGCACGCGCGCAGGCACGCGGCTGGCTCGGAGCTCAAGCCACGGGTGTTCCTAGGCATTCTGAATTTGGCAAGTTAAACACGACTCGTGTGCACAGCAAGTCAATTAAGTCATGATGTGGACGTCGTCAAGTTTCCTCGCAGGAAGCATTATATTAATGTAGTTGCATTGCAATCCTAATATAAGTGCTGCAAACAAGCTAATGAGACAAGATACAAGGCACAATGATAGCCAAGGACATATATGGAGTCTACAAATCATATACAACCATTACGGGCAGGGAAGGCTCTACCATATGGCCTCCTTGTGTTCTGGCGCAGTAGTTGCGGCCTTTGTCTTCTCCAAATCCCTAAGTAGACTCTGAGCAATACCGTCTTGTTGAATGACGTAGACGAGCTCGCCCATTGCCCAAGTGACCTCTTGCATCATATTGTCAACCTCCTTCTTGTCCTCAATCTCCATAGCAAATCTCCACCACCATCCCAAAGCCCAGATAAAGCCGAGAACACCGTTATAGCCCACGCACAAGAACTCAAGCCACACCTCACCATCCCTGCGAGACTGCAGGTATGGTAGCTTCTCTCCACGCCACTGCAGCTGCAGAGTCTGGTACCATGAGTGCAACCTCAAGCCAAACATCTAAACGTCCTCGATGCTGGGATTGTAACACGTGTGACTGGCCGTGAACCAAGGGCGCCCGCAGTGGACCTAGTCGGTTACCTCTGTAGAACACAGGACTGTGACCATGTGACAGACTTCCGAGCTCTTGGGATATCCAGTGTATCGCTCTAGCTCGGTGTACACATTGACGATACCAGTCTATTCTGTCATGGTGTCGGTGTTGATAAGGTCACACAGCTTCCACGCGATCTCGAGGACAAATGCTCGCTCTGCTGGAGAACTATCTTTGTTGTCTGATGCAGATGGAGAAGAGCATTTAGACACACCATTCTCAGCAGCAGCAATGAGATTGGGTAGTGGCCTGCCGTTGGAAGGCTGGGAGGGGGTGCCAGACGTAGCGTCTGGCGGCGAAGCGTTCTGTCGAGGCGCAGTGGAGGCAGGTGTTGGGTCAGGCTCTGGGATGTTGCATATGGTCTTGTTGACAGATAGAGTGTGAGAGGGCGCTGATTGAACGGTGACTCTGGCAGCATCCGATTTGCATCTACGTGAAGAGCGTTAGGACGAGGAGATGATACATGAAGGTGTGCAAACGTACTTCTTCTTCATCAGCTCAGATACAGTCTTGTGTGTTGACTTCTTCGTAGGGCTACCATCACCATTGAGAATACGCTTGAGCTTGGGATCTAAATCACCTTCATTGCCAGATGAATCTGAGGAAGAGTGGTCTGCGCGATGGCGGCGCTTGGAAGAAGAATGACGCGCTTTGGCCCAGGCATTGGGCTCGCTCGCCTCTGCCAACGCGTTCCTTGATCCCTGCGGTGTTGTGAGCGCGATGGCATCACAGGCATCTTTTGCTACAAGAAAAATGAGTACGCTCCACGTCTTGAATACACATGGACCCACAGAATACTGAACGGGCAAATTCAATCAGTGGCTTCGAAATGTTCTCCTTGTATTCGGGATATGTGTTGGCGAAGGTACAAGGGTCCTTTGACAGTGAAGAATGAAAGCTAATGCTTGTTGTCAGCGTACATACATATATGTGTCTGTAGATGTACTCACGAGAATGTCTGTAACCTGCCGCCGTGGCTTGGGTGCGGTCTGACAAATGTCATAATGCACAGCATGCCGGTCTGTTTGAGCAGCTGGGTCGGCAATTTGCCGTACAACCATTCAAGTAGATTAATATTACTATAAATGGGTGAGCTAACACGTCAGATGACAACAAGATGTGGGCGATGTACTCCTCAAGCTGAGTTACTCTGGTAACGCAAAGCGCCTCCTCCTTCGCATCATTGTCGAGATCCCTCTCCTCATTGGAATCCAGCTTCACCTCCATCGTCACGCTCTTTGCCCCAGGCGCCTTCTCCCATGCTTTCTTGATCTTCTCCCATAACTCAGACATGGCCGTTTTGAGATCGGCTTTAGTGCGTTCGACACGAGACCTGATGAGTGGGGTCTTCTCAATCTCAGCCTTTGTCACGGTTAACTTCCACTCCTCATAGGTGTCCCATATAGTGTTGTTATAGCTATTGCCTTGAACCGACATGAAAATCTGCTTGCGGTTGGGCTTGCAATGAGGAGCAGCTTGCGGGAGACGAGCGCGCGAGGCCTTAGAAACGATTGCGCTTGAACCGCGTACACCGTTCTTATTCCGGAACCAAGTCTTCAAATACTGTATAATGATGATGCAGTGAGTAGGGGATGCATTCATTCAATAAGATGTACTTACAGTGAGCAGGTCCGGCTCCCATAATGGGTCCTCCTCGCGCAGATTCTTCTTCTTGGTGCTCTTGATGTTGGCGTTGACATGCTGGCCTTCAACGGCAATGGGCGGGGCGGCAGCAGCTGAAAGTCGTGAATATACAGCATATCTTGCAAGATGAGGTACGTACCTGCTACCTCTCTGACCTTCCTGCATTCCTTTTTGGCGGCTAATCAATGCTTCTCTTCTGCTTTGCATTCAGGATGCGCCATGGTAAACTCATTATAGAACTTGTTCTAGAAGTTGGTCTTCCTCGCTCCTGTACTGCCCTTCAAGCCTTTGTACTGGGGAATGGCACCACGTAAGGTAATCAGCTCTTCCTTGTGAACACGGGCTTAGTGCTCTAGCGTTGGATGACCACAAGCGCAGGCTGTGGAGGAATGGCCATAGAAGATGGAGTCACCTCGGCGCCGCCAGCACCAGGTAAGGGATCTTTGTCGCCTTTCTGGGAAGTAGACTGATTCGCGCTGGAAACTTCCAAAGCAGCCGTAGTCCGTTCTAAGGCAGATGAGGGCTCAGAGGACAGCGGTACAGCTGGTGTCTCTGGGTTGGTGGTAGGCGATTCAGACATGGCTATAGCTGAGGATTGGCAGGTAGCCGAAACATAGAGTCCTGCGTATGTATATTGTGCTGCGCAACATTCGCTGGAGGAGCACCATTTCCTTTTGCGGATCTGGATAAGCAACACGCAGTCACTGAGCACTCCTTCCCGCATGCTGGTACGTCTTCACCCTTCATTTTGGGAAATCTGTCAACGGCCAACTGACAGATCATATATATAGCCAAGCTGGCATGGACGCAACTTGTCTCCGCCCATCATAACACTTGCGAGTTGCCCGGATCTCGCCCTTGGACACTTGCGGTGCCTGCTTCAGTTGCCACAATATTGTCCATCCGTCTGTCTCTTTTCATATTCTATTCTAGCCTTTATCCTCATTGTGTCAATAGAGCCACGCAATTTAAACAGGAGAGTTGGACCATGGATCCCTCTACCGCCTGGCGCCTCCTTCTGGAGGATTCAAGTCGTCATTGACAGCCACAATCCGGGCATATCCACAAGCTGGTAGGTACCTTCTTGCCAACTTACCGTCCGCTGCTATGATTCTGACTTCCATATAGGACCAGGGCTTTTGATGAGGTACTCGGCTACAACAATGCTGTCTATGAAGGGTTTGCCACTTGGCCGCAGGCCCTCTATCATTGGTATTATTCGCTCGCGGCTGCAGGGTGTCCTATAGTGATTCCTACTGTCAACAGGCCACCTATCTACACGCCTCCCACTCCTGCGCCTCTCCTGGCTCCTGTCGCTCCCGCGCCTCCCACGGCTCCTGTTGCCGCCACTGTCATGGTCGGTCACCCATGTTTATTTTATTTTATTTTTATTTTTATTTTCTCATGTTTTCCACTTTTTGTTCATGTTTTGCCTGCTTATGTGATATGATCACACTTCTTTTGATGTCCCTTTAAGTAGCTGGTCTCGCATGTATCTTACAAGTAGCTTGTCAATTTGCATTACTTCCTGAACTTGCTCGTCACTCTTGCCCGCCTAGCGGCGGCCCCGAGGGGCTCATTGTCATGTCCTAGGGCCAAACCCTAGTAGCCGCCCTGACTTTCGAAGTTCAAATGGACGTGACGTCTTCTGCCGAGCCTCCGGCTTACTCTGTGGAAGCAGACGCCATCCCCTTGGGCAATGCATCGCAGGTTTGCACGTTCAACATGTCAACTCCCGCCGGTGCTGCCGTTACAGCACTCACTCAGCTTCATATTGGTTTGGACATTCTAAGGAGTGAGCACCACTACCCGTAGTCCGTGGGTTGCAACTCCTGGGCAACTATGCCCAATGGGGTTGCAACCCCCCCTCCAAGTTGCAACCCCTTGCTTAGAGGCCACACCACCGACAACTTAAGGATAACCTCAAAATGTTCGAAAATACACTAAATTCACACAAATTGGGTCATAAGTGTATATTTTTATTGGTGGCAATTATAGCAATGACCATTATACAAGCTATCTACTCATACGAGTTGCGAATTACGAAGAGGAAGCAAATGACAGCGCGAGTATGTGTTAATGACAAGAGAAAACAGACCAATAGCAAAAAAGTAGCCGTACTGGAACGAACTCCGCCACTCGCACAGAACCTCCCACTGTACCCTAACAGGAACCAAAACTACCTTGAACACATATTACACAGGCGCTCGAGGACAAAGCTATGCGAAACAGTTTGAGTCACAGTGTAAGATCAAGATACGAAATAAAAGAACATACCGTCAAGGAGTCCAGAACGGGCGGTTGCGCCTGTGGCGGGACAAGAATACACAACTTGTGCATGAGAAATCAGACTGGCCATAGATAAAGGTGTGATCCTGAAGGGGAAGTCAACCCTTATAGAAAGATGCAAGTGCGGGGAGCAGATGGGGGTGGCACGATGACGGTGGCGGGGACGGCCATCTATGAGTGCGTAGGTCCGAGGTGGGATATAAGGGCCTGCAGTAAGTCATATTAGGCATGGGAGAGGAGGACGCGAGGGCGGAGACAGACGACATACAATTTAGGCCCAGGCAGGCGAAGCGCGGGTGCGAGCGGGGAGATGGCACGAGGGACAATGCAGAATCCGTCAGACCGTGGACACGCTCATAAGCTGATAGACAATGAGCCCGGCAGTAGCGGGTGCTACAGCTATGAGTGAAGACGGGCTGGACGACGGGCAACAGGTGGCAAGTGCATGAGCGGGGCAAGGAAGGTGAGGGGAGAAGGCAAAAATCGGGCCATGGTTGTCAATTCGCTAAGTAATTAGTGGCTATAGTCAGTGCAGGCCTGTTAAGTGAGCCACTCAGCCACCTGGCTCTTATTGGCCTAAGCTGATAATTAGCGATAAATTCGAATATATCTAATGCATTATTACCTACCTAAAATAATAGGATACTGGCTCAAATACGGCACCTGCCGAGAGCCAGGAAGCCATCAATATTGATGGGTAGGCTCCCAGGCCTTCCTCGGCACCTCCCGGGCTCGCCCCTGATGGCCCCTTCGGCCCGCGGGCTGCTCGGTGGTGCCTGCTGGCCATCCCG
>UWZB01000122.1:0-23309 GCA_900536885.1 Peniophora sp. CBMAI 1063
CCTAACCCTAACCCTAACCCTAACCCTAACCCTAACCCTAACCCTAACCTAATACAGGCCACTATTCACCATGTGCCTGCCGAAACTATGCTTGATATCTTTTTGTACTTGGCCGCGACGTGGCCGGCCGGAAAGTTCCAGCACGCAGAAAGCAAGACAATGCTCGGATGGGTGACCGCAGGACATGTCTGTCACTCGTGGCGTACGACGTTGCTGGGGTCAAGCGCAATTTGGGCTCTGTGGCTGACGTCATTCTACGACACCGACGTCTTCACCGTTTTCTTACAGAGGGCCGGACAAGCTGCCCTATGGATTGACCTGGCTCTCCTACACGACAACGCCAATGGGCGAGCGCCTAGGCGACATGTCATCAAGGCAGCCATGGCACCTGAGCTTTGGAGAAGAGCGTACGCCATTGTGACAAGAAATTGCCGAAATTATGAGGATGGATACTTGACTGCCGTCACGAGTGGTCTTTGCTCATTCCCTTGGGACAATATGAGGGTTCTCCGTATCTTCGTTCCAGGCGGGAAAACCATCGATGGATACATACAAGCTCGGCATCTGAAGGAGCTATCTGTGACGTCTGATGCGGTCGAATTTTCGAACTGTCCCTTGTCAGTGGAAAAGTTACAATACTTGCTCGACTCCTGTCAGCATTTGGAAGTTGTACACTTGGAACGCTGCGTCGACACACGGTCCATGGACGATGAATCAGCTCACGACGCGCGCACACGTATTCAATTGCGCGAGCTGTACATCGAAAGTATAGACGAAAACCTGCTGAGGGTTATCCACCGCTACTTCACAGTCGGGCCATCTTCTTCTGTTGTCATCCACGTACGATTTCCCCTGAACATTGCCAGCGCCGTCGAGCTATCTTTCAGCGGTTTTGGCTATTCTCAAGACACACTCGATGCTCTCGAAATACACCATCAGTGCGAGTGTATCAGCCGTAACAGAAGACTATTTCGCGGCGTGGGTTTTTTTGTCTTGGGCATGCGACCTCGCGACGCATACGCTGTCTTTTTTTGGATGAGCAGCTATAACAACTCGTGGTCATGGAAGGACCTCGCACGCGTGCTTCCGTGCTCCAGGATTAGAACGCTGACGATCACAAACCCTGAAGACGATGACTATATTAATGCAACCCCTCCGACGGATTTACTGCGCGAACTGCACAGCGTGCACCACGTCACGCTGTCAGACAGGCACAACGTTCACTTACTCGATCACCTTTCGCTCAACGCTCCCATCGCAACCATCGTCGCAAACTTTCCACGTGGAACCAGTACCGATGACTTGTGCATTATATGGCACCTTCTGCAGACACGACAAGGTCGCAGGGAACCCATGACACTCATTTTGGACGGCGTGCTCGAATTAACCGAGGATATTGCACGCTATCGGTACCTGGGGATGCCGATATTAGCGTCGCTATCGCAGCTTGCACATGTAAGGGACTGCCGGACGTACAAAGATTTAATCACGGGCATTTTGTATTCTTGAGCAACCAGTATGGGACCACGCAGATATGTTGTACCGATTGACGAATCTCGGATTTTCCCTTGTATATGCTCTCCGGCGCCGTCGTGAAGCCATGTATTCTGCTCGTTAATAGTAGGTCTTGGACTCGTAAATTCAATGTCCCAGTGGATGTTGTCTAGATTGCCTATATCAGGCTATATCACTTCGGAGCGTCCGGAACATTCTCGACTCTGTCGACTCGCTGATGCGCGCGTCATGGCGTATTTTCTTCCGTGCATATACCACCTTCATTATTTCATGTGTCCTTTCCTACAATATTCTACTGCTTCCATCATTTATCCTTTCTCATACATAGTGGACTGAATCAGTATGTAATCTGGGATGCAGCACGTTGCGCGCACTGCTCGCGGAATCTCCCAGCCTCTCCCGATGACCTGCGTCATTCACCTCGTTCAATGCCTCCCGATGCACTTTGCATACGGTTCACATTCTAAGAATGCCTGTCACAGCGATACCTTGCGTCGCCGTCTGAATTACGAGGCTCGGCAAGCAGCATTCGGGCTCCTGCATTGGCGCAAGCAGTGGCAATCAAAGTGACACGCCCGTTGCAAAGACCGATCACGCCTGCTCCCTTATTTAACACTGCGCGTGGATAAAAATACAGATCAGCAGGGAGGGTGTCAAGCCTCTCCTCCCACACTACCTCTGTCTTGGCTTGTGCACCGTTACAGCGCATGCACTGTGAAATAATATATACATAGGGAGGATAAACTGACTCGAGTTTGGGCAACATGGGCGGCTTTTGGCTGGCTCCTTGCGCGTCACTTGCAAACGCGCCGGATGGACTCGATTGAGAACAGCAGACTCGCCACACAAGCCTTGCATCTTAGATTCGTTCTGATCGGTCCTTGGGCCGACCCAAGTCATTCTTGTACTCGAGTTCTGCAAGAAAAGCCAGCAGTGTGACATCCAGGAAAGTAAGCTGGCAGGCAAGTGGTTTATATACGTATATGTGTATGAACAAATCAGTAGCGGAGCCAACAGGTGCGAGCTATGAAAAGCGTCGGGGAGCACGGGCGCCTATGAGGCGTGGCAGGATAGCGCTCGCAGCCTAACGGTCGCAAGGAAATGATCGGATGTAGGCCGCCATTACCGGCTGTTCAGCACCCCCATACTGGGCGATAGCGATCTCTCACGTTCTCTCGTCGTAGTTCCCCGTTTGATACATTCTATGTCTATGTCCTGGGAAGTAATTGGCGACCTAAAGACCGGAGGAGTGTGGGCGGGAAGTGCGTTAGAAGCTCAGGTCTCAGGCGCCAGTTAAGGCCGCGCTCGGAAACCAGATTACCGCACGAAAAGCTGATTCTTTGCGGCCAAGGCACCGCGAACAGATGCTGGAAAGCCGGCTTTCCGGCGGAATGGGCCTGGAAATTTGATTGTCGAACAGGGCCGAACTGCCACGTACAGTCATTGATAGACTGGGAACAGCAGCCTTGTGATCATGGCCATGATCGGGTGGATCATGAGCTTCTAGCGTGCTGGCGACGAGCACAAATTTTATCTCAAGTCTTCACGACGCGGCCAATCCTCGTTGTCTCACCACCACCACCGTGGCGTGCCGGTGACGAGCATAGTCTCCCTCTCAGGCCTGCACGACGTAGCCAACCCTCGTCATCTTACAATCACAGCTATAGCACGATGGACAGCATTCTAGATACAATCATGGGCCGAGACTATAACTCGATGCTTGGCAAAGCGCAGGAAACCGACATGTACTATAGATATGAATTTTACCCACACAATGCATTTTCACTGGGTCTCGAGCTCGACACGAACCTTGACGAGGTGAGAATCTTTACGACCTTTAGACGAATTCAGATTGAACATATACTTTTCAAGATAGCTCAAGGAAATGCGAATAACCTGTTCACTTCAGCTTCCTCACGAAAGGTATATCAAGTGCGTATCAAAACGACGCACAGGGGCTGTTCGGATCCCCATATTAATGTATCTGCGTAACTCAGGGCGCAAGCGATCAAAACCACATTCACCAGGATCAGACCCCAGACGATCTGGACATACCTGAACAAGTACCCCTCGTCGCATCGCAATTGATTTCGCAAGAAAATGTATGCCTGAATAGCTTCAACGTCCCACTTTATTACGTTGCAGAGTACTAAAAGCACAACAGACTCAGATGGGGTTATACGACAATAAGGCAATTACCCTCAGTTTTCATATGGCGTGATATTGATGTAGAGTCGATCTTTCAGATACTAGACGAGGAAAAAAGCGATACCTCACACAAGGCGCCTGAAAAAACTTCGGATCAGCCTCAAAGTTGTGGCAAAACTATACGCGGGACAACGTCTACGACCAAGAACACGGGAAGGAAGAGGACAGTTCTACCTGTGAGAGCCAACGAAGACGTGTGGAGTTTGAGTAGTTCCAGGACCAATGGTGAAGACGTGTCTAGAACGCTCACAAGCATAAAGAGCACAAAGGACATGCGCCGAGTCGTTTGCCAGTGTTCGCACCCGACCTGCGCCGATCTACAGGGGTTCCGCTCTGTGTCCATCTACAAAAAGCACTACCGTACGGTGCATCTTGGACTGGATAGTGGTCTGCGTTGCGCGGGGTGTAATCGGCTTTTTATCAGCGGGCGCACAGATAGCCTCATCCGCCATCAGCAGCTTCAGAGTAAGAAAAAATGTCGAGGAAGAGGCGCGCGGGACCAAGATATAGATGATATCATGAAAGTACCGGTACCCATTATGTTACCTTCCAAACGTCGCCGATAATCTCGAGTAAAAGCGTAGACAATCACTCTTGTCCCGATCCACTCAGAGTTCTTGCGATTTTTGCCAGCACGTTTATATCGGTACAGCTACGCGCAAAGTTGTACGTTGCGGAGGAGGGTCTGCTGATGTATTCACAATCTCTCATCGTAATAACTCATGGGTGTCAAGAACGCCACGAGAAAGCTAAAGGGTTGTGATGCATTCAACTTTCAAGTGTTGGCTTGGCATTGGATCAATCCATGAAGTGCGATACAGAGAGAATACACTGAGTCGCAGCCTTGGATGGCGATTTGTATAATTGGTTGTGTGAGCTGTCTACCACGCATATATGTCCATTGGCCGGGAAACACATTGAAGTTTCGCCATATGCCGTTTGAGTTCAAGCACTCTCAGCATCGCTTCCAAGCCTATGAGAGTCCTACATCACGAGAGTCCTATGTCTCGTGAAGTATCATTAAGAGGGGTTTACTCTTGACCTGGCAAATGAGCAAACACTTGAGCTAGGATAACCTTTCCGCCCGCAAGGAGTATCATCTATCGAAGTTACACCTGCGTTACGTGTATAATTGCAAGAGCATCTGAGCTATGCTTGTGTATTACTAGTACGGGAAGTGCCGGACACAGAAAAACCTTGACATTGAATCTGAATACATACTCCCACCCCCGCCGGGTATGGATGACGCAATTTTCACGTTGCAGCTTGTCTCCGATTTTCATATCGAACCAAAACTTTGTCTCCAGCTCCTAGCATCAACCGTTTTGAACACAAAAGTTCTCTGTCATTCTTTGAGTATTTTCTGCAGCTGTTGCCACACCGACAACATCTCGCGTTCACACATCCACCGCTCAATGCCTCCAGTGCTCATCAGTTGCTCCATGATTGGCTGTTCGCGACGTGCGCCACGGCGCACCACGTAAGGCGTAAAGTAGAACTGTATACTGGCAGATATTGTCTTCACTATTTTGAACTCAAATACTAGGAGCTCACAATGGAAGACGCAACAGAATCTTGCATCGGTGTTTTCCAGTTCGCCCGCATCGCCGTATAAACATGGTTCGTCTAACATGAGCCTGAAGGAGTTCTCAGAGTTCGTCTCCAGCTCTCTACATATCTGTCTTGGATGGCATTACATGCGCCCGTAGTGAGACTGGGTGCGGGGGAGCGCGCAAGATTGTAGTTTTATTTAACCTTTTCCTGATCAAAAGCGCGATCGATGCTCCTAGCCTCCTTACTCATGGGTCGCTGCGGAGACAGAAATGGGTTAATTGGATCCACGTTTGCCACAGCCTTCGGCGGCCTTGATATGTGTCACATGTAGCACAGGATCCGGATAGGCATGTGCAACAGGCCCCGAGATCCCAATCGGGCCTCAAAGCCTGGATCTCGCATCACGCTGGGCGTACTGAGCTTACCTATCCGAGCAAATCAATTTCAATCTGGAAATACCCTGTGACACTCGCTTGCGTGTGCGGTCTCTATAGCAGACCATAGATCTACAGGTGATTGCAGATTGGGGTGACGCGTGCGCACATGGCTTGCATGACGCCGTGAGGACACGAGTTCTGATGTGCGTTAGCCATACCAGTTGGAGTTCTTGATACTGGACGGTTGTATACAGCTGGAGAAACACGGATTCTGAGCTCAGGATGATCCTGTGTGCTCGGGACTTACCACAGCTGGAGGCAAGGTCGTATAAGTATCGACATGAACACACACTCACGAGCATCAACCCCATTGACTCCCGACATTTTGGTTATGCTCTCTCGTTTTGGAAACGTGACGGGCGATCCGAGTACCCAACAACTCGCAGCTGTCTTTCGTGCAGAAGCTTTTTCTTATGCGTCGTACTGCGCGCTCTCCTTTCTCATCTTGATCCGATGTGCACGAACCTACGTTCGCAATTCTGGTTTTGATGTTACTGCTCGCAAGCCCTTTCTACGCGCGCGTAAACATGTCCGGCCGTCCGGTCGCTCTGAAAGGAATAGTTTCTGTGTCTTTTTGTGCGGGTTGATGATGACATATGGAGCCGTAAGCTTATACTCAACACTACGAGAGCTACAACAATCGACGCTGGACTTTCCTTCGCCGACAATGGATCAGAGCTACGGTAGTACAGGCGGTAGCTTTGTGTTGAATGTCATTCATGTGCGTAGCTCCTACGTCATTTCGCTGGAATACGAGCTCAGGACTACACAAGTACGCTGCAATGCATCCGTTGACAGTATCAGCCGTTATCGAAGGCGAAGATTCTAGCTTACACCGCGCACGACGTCATGCGCCCTTGAAAAGTCGAGTTCTGGAGGCGATCTGGAGCGCCTTTATGTCACTCTGTCTAGGTAAGCATCTACAAGATGCAGATTGATGGCTATGTTCACTTTTGTTCTAGCCACACAAACACAGTCGAGATTTGGATCTTGTCATGAAACGCAGAGTCATGTATGGCTACTTTTGGGTCTCGTCTGCAGCTTGTTGACGCTCGCTTCCAACCTAATTCGGTACGCATTTTTCGTCCAGTCAGGCGTCTGCAAAACTCATTTCTTCACTTTTATTGTACAGCTATCTTCGCACGGTTTCGAAATTATTGAAACCGTTCCGCTACCTCCATTACGCAATTGCAATCGTCGCACTCTGCGGGATTTCTGCTACGTATGCTGCGGTATGCTGTCATTTGTCTCGTAGACAATTAACCAAATCGCTGACTGGACTTTACCAGACACTGCTTTTCGCAGTCAGGGATCCTATCATTCATTCCATTCATCGTCAAAGTCGAGCAGCAATGCCACACATCATAGTAAGACATGATTATGCAAAACGCATTCAGATTATCTTGGGCTCATGCAATTACTTACAGAGCGGTTACGCATCGATGGCAGCGCTGTATATGTCAGAGCCCAATGCCATCCGGAGCCCGACGCCGTGCATGCGCACATCTCGATGCTTGGAACATTCAGGTTTGGACTTTGAGATGCTGGGTGATCTTCCCAGCATGCGAATCGATGATCGAGCTCCAGATCAAACTGATGTTCCATGCTATCAGGCTCCAACGTGCCCTGAACCGACTGCTAGATATGTGAGACACGCCACATATGACTGATTTGGTTCTGGTAGTGTTGCGACATGGTCATTAAATTGTATACCTTAATCCGATGAAGCCCAGAAATCATGCAGAGTAGGACTATGCTTAGTCATACTCCCTTTGCAAAGGAGGCAAGCAGCTCATTTTGTACGAGTAAGATGTATGCACGCACATCCGTGCTCCGCCGACCTTGGTTATCGTTTTTGTGTACTTTTGTACTCGCAAATCTGGTATATATTACCCTATACCGTGTGCTGCTTTGCTCAAGTGGGAGAGTCAAGGTATGAGATCGTTCACATGCATTGCACGAGCGATATCGCTGTCACGAACATCTAAAAATCACGATGCTTGATTAGAGCATTGGCACCTGACACTGCCGTACACAAGTCTCACTGAAACCAGGAATATATGTGAGAGGTCAAAACAAGTACCGTCAAGAATCGAGTTCGCCTGCAAGCACATTGCATACAAGCACGTTCACCTCGCTAGTGTGATCCGCCGCAGGAGCCTCCATAACCTGACTGTAATCTCGACACGATGGATATGGCTTTACCTCATTGCCCAATTGGTTCAAACGGACATGCCCGATGTCCCGCACTATAGCGCGCTGACAGACTGACCCACATCTCGACCAATCCCACAGGATCTGCGTAGTATGCCGTTGCCACGAGGCCAACCTTCTCCACGCTCGCTGGCGGAGTTCTGTAATCTACATCAAATGGGCGTATCCATCACAACTAGCCAAGCGCTCTGCTTCATCTTTCAGCTCTTCCATCTCTAGACTGTTGGCGCCCGTAGCATGGATGAAACGAAGTGCTCCGCCGAGAAAGGCGTTTTACGCGTTTGTGAAGTAGTCGCAGCAGATTTTCAGAGCCCAGCACTTCCGCAGGAGTGGATCGAGAACATTAAGACGCCGCCGGGATGAACATGGCTCTAGGCTGAGCTACATCGCCGCCGTCTATTATTTCTGAGGCAATGCGGGAGAACGTACAAGAGCAAGACAGTACTGCCTAGCAAAATTTACGAGAGTAGCCAAGTGTTCCGTCACGGCATTCGATTCGTTCTCGTAATACAGGTTACCCCTGGTATGCGACCCTAAAGGCTCTTCGTACTCCTCGCGAGTGACCGAACCCGAACCCGTCCACAGCGCCCTCGCTACTTTGTTGACTCCGGTAAGACACTCGTAGTCGAGCTCTTCCTGACTGCCTGTGATCCATATACTACCCACTATGTCATCCATGGCGTTCCAGTCCACGGGGCCGCGATTTCGGCATTGATATTGTGTCTTTTTTGGGTCGCTCATTGCGCACTGTACGTGACTTTGTAGAGCATCTTCGCGTCCCTTTGACCGCCAGCAAAAGCCTCGTCGTCACGTTTGACAGAGGTTATCATAACGAGCGTGCTGATGCCCAAACTTTCCAAATTTGTCGTCTGTCGTAAGGTCATGACGTGAAGAGATTTGACCTCACAACCACAATTGAGACCAGCAATCACTAAGAGCAATGTAACTGGCGCGTTGAACTTTTGGACGGCATCTGAATAACAGCGAGTGGTGTTTTCAGCCCGGGCGTGATTCACACCAGGGATCTCCGCGCAACCATGAAGAATCTTTCGTTAAAACAATCCCAATGAGTGTATGTTAGTATGCTCTTGATACTTCTCTACTGTACATCGAAATAAGTGGTCGAAGCTTGTCTCTTCACAACCCGTCACGATACGAGCTCTGAGACTAAGTTCGGGGCGTGGTAGATGTACAGTGCGACAACACGAGACTCATACTTGAGAAAGCGACGCATCAAAAGGGTTTCAACCAGCACGCTAAATGCTGGGACAGGGTAGCATAACAATGACTGCCAAGTTGATCGGTTATCGGACTCGTTGACATTGTTTTAAGTGTCCCCGTCCAGTGAGCTTTTGGATTGCGTATTCGTGTTGAGAGTGAGATTCCACTCTTTCACGGCCTGACTAACCTTGATCTTTGTAACGCATCAGGTATGCTGTGATTGTACAGCTCACAACTCGTCCACTTACCGTTTCTGGCCGAAGGCCAACTAATTGTAGATGGCTTGCGGACGTCGTGCGGGACATCCCGACGTATGCTTGACCTATGGGCCCACACAGTCAGTTTAGTACCATGAACGCAAACAGCATACTGTACCTGGTTTGGATACGTATCTGACATCTAGCTGTACACCGTCTTTCAGTGTCTGTCCCTGACTTTTGTGGATGGAGAATGCCCAGGCTAGAGTCAGAGGTATCTGAATATAACGTGCGAGAACGTTTCCCTTGTGTGATTCAACTTTGTTGACCTCTCGACGCACGATGGCCTTTACTGGGCCTCGAGGCGTGTCAAAGATAACCAAAGGGTAATGACTATCCTCGTTCTGTTTTCCCTCTCTGCTTGCTTTCTGGGGTATCACCACTACGTCGTTCCCGTAGAATGGTATGTGCGCTACAGGAATAAATTCAAGAACCCGACCCATCACGCCGTTCACAAGCCCGTTGGGAACATCGACTGTCGAAATCAGCATGACCTTTGCCATCCTTCTGAGTGTTAGTAATTCCGGTGCAGTCATGCGAGCGAACGCAAAACTGATCATATCCGACTCATTGCTGTCCACCTGTGCATTTATTTTTTCCACAACTCTATACGTGTATTCAGGGTCGTCCAACTCTTTCAGCTTCAGGGCGTTGGCTTCTCGAATCTCAACGTGACGAGCGAACAACTGTGTTGGTTCAGGAAATTCCTGATACTTTAACGGTCTCTCCAAGGCATATAGTTCTTCCATCGTCGACTCGCTCATGTCACCGACTCTAACCTCATTTAGAATACGGATGAAATCTGTTGGGAAAAAAATTAGAGCCCTACGAGACGCCAGGAAAACACGTCGACAAACCAGTGTCAGACTGCCTGTGAATCTCCTTCAAGGAGTAACATCTCTCTGGTGGCAGAAGATCGCACCACTTTGAGGATAAAAAGGCGTATTCTTCTTGCGACTCATCGCAGTCAGAGATTGGCGGAAGTTGGAAGAAATCCCCCGTGACAACAAGCTTGCGAGCGGTAAGGTGCTTGCAAATACAGGGGTTGAGAGGCACTGCCCACCCACCTGCAGACGTCTGAGAGCTTGCGGGCCGCCCTGGAGCAATTGGATGACCTCAAGAATGAGCTCAAACAGCCATGATGGAACCATCGAGACTGGTGTTCACAGTTGATCAATGGACTTTGAGCTTTTGGAGACCATACTGACTTTCGTCTATAATAAGGATCTTCACGCGCTTGTATCTGTTCAGTGCGTCTTTGATCCGGTGTTTTTTGAGCTTCGCAACAAGATCATCGGCACTGAGCCGATCCTTTGGAATGGAACCCCAAGAGTGAATGGTCGTTGCTCAATAGGGATTGCATCAATGTCGGTGTATGGTAACGACCCACACCCTCTGCTCACCGTTCAATTCCAGAGCACACAGGTTTGTCGGCGTCACCACCGCTATCTCATCTTCATCATCCTCGTAATTTCTTTCCTTCAGTGCACGTATGATGGATTTAAGCAAGTATGTCTTTCCAGTTCCTATTATTTGTTGCCGAGGTCTGACCTTTTCCTTTCCGTTGAACGAAAAATGAACCGGTTCTGCTTACCGGCCGCTCCGGTAAAGAAGGTGCTGAGACCCCTCTGAACCACGTCATCAAAGATTACTTGCTGCTCGGAGTTTAGCTTAGACGCGCGTCCTGTTTTAGACTTTTGCACTCCGAAGAAGGAATCCAGAGGTGGTGCACTCCGGACGGCCCTTATAGGACCTGAAACAGAGCCTCGCTTTCTCATGTTAGTAGACCGGTCAATACGAATCTTTGGCATAAGAGCTGTAAAATGGGATTGTACGGGGCAAACCTGTCAGATATCCACGACGTTATATATGCTCATTCCCAACTTCGGCACAGATTCAGAAGTCAATCGACGGAAATATGAATCCTGTCGGATCTCTATATCCAATTGCCGAGTATCGCGTCGCGTGGAGCTTCTGGACACTTGGTCTCAGCTGATCAAACTTTCTCTGTCTTATGGCTGCCCACAAGACACTGTGAGTGCATTATCATATCTGCACACGCATTTGTCATTGCAGGTAGGCGCTTCGACAATGTTTTCGGCACCGGGGCTATTTCACGTCACGGAACAAGGTTTACGATGTGAGATGGGTTTCCATGTATACTAAAAACCATATGCGCATCATTTACATTGCTCACTAAAACATGGGGTTCGGTGGAAGTCTCAGTTTTCATCTTGTATGGGGCCAGACATGTGGGAAGTCATACAAAGCTAACAATGTTTCTATGCACATAATAGCGCATCGACAAAGTCTTATTACTTGTTCTTAATCCTTACGCGGAAGGCAGCGGCCTGTCGTGTCCTTTCTAACATACCGTCTCCGCATCGGCTTTCTGGCTGGACACAATATGATAAGAAATCGAAGTTGTAGAAACTGAATGTACATTACATCGTGGGAGTATACACTCGCGCCGATTATGCGAGATGCGCTGCTCGAGCCCTCTGTGTTGCTGATTCGGCAATGTGCCGCCTTTCGGAGCCAGCTAAAGATGCAATCATGACGGTCATTCAGAATGGGCGCCATTTTTAACAGCTCATTTACCTTTGCGCTCAGTACTGTATGTGACAGAGCCATCCTGTGTCTTGTTGACATTTCAGCGCGCGTTCAATCAACATGTCGAGGTTCTCACAATTTCAGGCAGGCACGAGCGTCTTCCGTACGCTTGAATTCGGCAATCCCATAACTGTACCATTTTAGTAGGTCCTTGAATTGTGGAATATCAACTTTACTATCTTACATATTTTCGGACTTGTAGTGAATCTTACAGCTGATGGTGGGGCCGTAGCTGGACGAAGGTCAGTTGCACATCTCGCAATGACTGGAAAGCGAACCTTTCCACTAGATCGACGATGCTTTCTTTGGCGATGTTGTTGTCGAACCCACTGATGATGACTGTTTTGCTCATGATGCATGAAGGTTGAGACCAAGTGTGACCCTCGCGACGGCATGCCGCGGTCTTATCAAAGTGGATCGTTTCCAATCAGATGACAGCGGCAACGCCCACCTATCCCCAACGAGAATGGAATCAGTGTATACCCACCCAGTCCATATACTGAAGCCAGGCGCGTACGGGGGCAACGATAAGCATGTTAAACTGATTGTGCATCTCCGTCTGCACATAATAGCTTATGTTGGAGTCGTAAGGATGCCAAGCCCCGAGCCGATGTAGTCAGAAACATCCTGTATGGGCTTTACAAACCCATGTGAGCTCTTGATGATGATGATACGCCATCTGTGCTAGCACATATAGACACGATAAATCCCGCTCTGTAGGAACACTATACGCTTTTTGCAGTTGCATGACCTAGACTTCTTCTACCACTTTTCTTATCCTTGTTCGGATCCGTAAGATAAAGATCTCATTCATTAACTCGCTTCGTTTCGAAGATTATCTTACCTCACTGTATTGGCATTGTCAGCTACAGATCGAACATGCATTTCTGTATGTACAGTCTGGTGCCAGTCCGGGACCCTTTTGAATCGATAGTTCCTTGGATAAATGTCTACACTGCCTCACGCAGTCGCAGAAATATCAACGCTCATGTCCGTTTTATGAGCTTTCGGACGCAGTGTGAACTGTGGTAGAATGACGTGATTCATCTGACATTCTTACTCGTGGTGAGCATCAACATGGCTTCTCCTCGTTTTTACGCAGAGACCAGCATGATTCGGCAAGAACAGGCGTCATGACCTTCTGATGACCCAAAGGCGGGTGTCACGACTTCAACCTCAACGTGTCTCCCGACGGTATGGCATTACGTATCCTGACATTATACGTGCATCAATCCTGGCTTCCCAATACCCTCCGAACAGCTATCAGGGTAAGCGCGGTCTCATGCATATCAATCCCTCAACGAATGACAGATAATCACAGCTCACGGCAAATGTGACGCATCATATACTCATTTAAGCCTGCATAACTCTGTTCAAATTCAGATTGAGGTCTGCTTGAACTGATACACACCAAAGTGCTCAATTCTTTCAGATTAGGGTCGAATGTCTTCCATGAGTGGAGTACTGATATGAGCAAATTAACAACATGCATCAAATCATGCCGAGGAAAGGAGGGTATATAAAGCATGTATCCGACGTAAGGCCAGCTCTGTGGATCCATGATTCTGTCATTGCCTGTAGAGATTTTTGCAAAGGTCGTCGAGTCATGCGAACGGCTGACCGACGTCTTGAGCCTCATCCTTGTGTGTACTTTCTCATGCATATGAAGTCTCCCACTCATCTTGATTTATCCAAGACATGCAAACGTACTAAGGCTGCTGTCGAAGCGAACGTTCCAGCTCTTCGCCGCATCTTATCAAATATCTCTGGCTTTAGGTTTTATGCGGACGAACTATCTGACAGGGGCGCTTATCTCCGGGCTATGAATATCATGGGCTCTCTGACGTCAATTAAGTGCGATCAATCAATATCGCTTTCCGCAGACAGCCCGGAAATAGCAGTGATGGATTTCAACGACTCCGTGTTCGCTCAGATGATCTGCCATCATACCACCCCTTTCGTACGGTTTACCCATCTCAACCGACTGCCAAACGGGAAGGCCTCACTAGTAAGATGGAAGTTTTTCCACCGTATCAAGCATGCCCTGTCAGTCTTTGTGTACCCGTCCTTGGATATGTACATTATTGTCGGAAAGGAAGAGAGGTCATAACAGTCCTATGAGGTGCATTGCTCTGTGCTAACTCCGAGAAGAGTCGGTAGGGATTGTCTCTGCTCGTACTTCTTTCAGCTCTCTACTGGGAATCATCACCCTTACGCTCAAGATCCCTCGGTATTCTTACCAGTCAAAGAAAAAATAGTAAAGGCTCACAAGTCTAAACTGGTCATACATGCAAGCCTTTGCGGTGGTCTCTGTCTATTTTCAGTCTCCATCAAGGGAGATAGCAAATCCACGTTCGTGGGCTTGTTGAATTGGCATGTCGGCGCCACGACACTTGTGAGTATCTTTGATTGAAGCAGTTTATATACCTCTCATGGGCTTTCAGTATGTACACTCGGCTGACCGTGGAATTTATGACGCCACATTCATCTCGAACGGGCTCTACGTCATAATTCGAAGTGATCTATGCATTGAGACATATCAGGTTCATGAGCAGCACAACTCGGTCCTTGGCGGTCTCAGCTTTTGTCTTCCCAACCTGAAGCCTGACTTACGATGCGTGGAAGCAGACTTGACGGGGCCACGCCTGGGACAGAGAACCGCATACATTGATGAACTTGGTATTCCGATGTTTCAAAAAACCTCGAAGGCAAAGTCACTTCAATGCCATGTGCCTTGTTTTGAGCATAGCAATGGCAAGGGTATTTTGGAAGTATCATTCATAGTCTGGCGCATCGGCACACAGGAAAAGACTGCGATGAGTCTCTCAATCAGTATCCCACACATTATCAAATGGGTGGACGATTCAAGCACTTTCACCCAGGTTGGTATGAAACCCGAAGGTAGCATGAGAGTCATCGAGGCTACCCGGACACAGAAACAAATAAAATTCAATGCTTGGGGCTCCGAAGGATCACGTCTTTTTCAGGACAATCGCATAATGAAGAGTACATCGTCGAGAGCCGTCAACGGATGGCGCACCTTGCAACGTCTTGACTCAGATGCGTCAATCGTATTTGCCCGTAAAAAGTCCAATTATGCGCCAGAAGGTGCATTGGATATGTTTGACCCCCAGTACAAGATCGCGTTCCGGGATTTTTGCCCGCTCGTGGTCAGCCAATATACAGGATGTACACCTGCTTGCGATTGGAGCTTCTGCAGAAGCAATGACGCAATTTTCCGTGTTAACCATGAACCTTCAGTCGTCTCATATAAAAATTCAATATTCTGTGAAGATGTCATCTCAGGCCTACCGTACACCGAATTTATTACCGGAATGAGGACATGGGGAGAATGTGTGTTCGTAAACGGCATACACCTGGCGATATATGTGGTGAGGATGCCATAGTATAAGTCGTGTGTTCACTTTCTGATAACAAACCTTTGCCAGGATCTCGGTTACGCAGGACAACTTCTCGTACATCGCTTGTAGCTCCCATGTTGAGCATGGAGGGATGTTACTGGCCGTACCATATTAACACGCGTTATTCAGGTGTGCGAGGCCGCAAGCTATGATTTTTGCATTTGCTAGATTGTATGGTGTGGTGTACACAAATTTCCAGAGACTGTAAGACTGTAACGGGTACGTCGCTCGGTCGTCTGTGGCGCCATTCGCACGGTCGGCCACGCAGTGGCCGTAAAGCTACCTGCCTCGCGCCGTCCCGCCACAATCTCGTTTTGCTTACTATGCCTCGTTTTGGAGGCTCCCTTATGCATACTATACACGTAAGTGCTGGTTTTAGGGCTATCGGTCGGGGGAGATCTGAGATGTTGAAGGGGAGGTGGTGATGGAGAGGTACGAGGAATGGACGGTTTCGTATAAAAGATGCTTTGTGTGTAACGTAGATAGTCAGTCTTGGAATTGCGACGTTCGCCAGTTCTGGTTTCCGCGTAATCTTGCACCGCAAGCCCAACGTGTTTACCGACCATCAGGATCAACGCGCCGCCGCTCACCGCATCGCGTAGTCTCAAGGCCGGGTTTGTCACAAGGACGCAGTGTGCAAATGCCCCATATTACATCTTGATAAGCATGATAACGACACGTTTGAGAGACAATGGTGCAGCGAGCAAATAACAACTGTTAGTAGGGACAAACCATGTCCAGTGCCGTAATCAAACACTATCTGAAAGAGTATATAGTCGATGGCTAATCTCAATGAGCGTAAAAGGCATGATCTGAGATATGATCAGCATAACCGGGAGATTTGTATGACAACCGAACTCTGTACGAGAACCGGTATGGTAGACGTACAGTGCGTAGTCTGTGAGGAATGATGCAAGCATGGGAGTACAGTATGGACAGGCCTGGAAAGCCCTATTTGGAGTCAACAGCGACATTCGGGGCTCACACGGAGGCTTGCAAGTGGCTCATACGGGAGAATTGTCTCAACTGACAACGGAAAATAAGCGAAACAAAAACCCTGCGCGAACAGTCTGTTCCGAACGCTATCATATATGAACTTGAATGATCACGGCTACATTAGTTCTCAGCCTACACCCAACCACTTCGGCACCCATCACATCCCAAACATGAAGTAAGCTGAGTTCACGAGTATGTGCTTTCAAATCGCCCGCTTCTCCAGAGATTATATGTTGATAATACCCCAGATAAGGGCTCGATGCATCTCGTTTGGTCGACACCGGAATTGCTTGAGAATCTGACACATATGGCCGTGATCCTTTGCTCACACAGGACATGTCCTTGAAAGGGAATATAGACATTAGATATCACTGCAGGCTCAGATACGAGGACGTCTACATGCTCTATTGCATTTTCAGGAATGATGGACTGGGAGAAATGGCTTGATATCTTCAACATTGCCAACAGCTCAGTGACAGAACAGGCGACGAATTCTCCACTTGGTCTCTGGCTCTTACATGATTTACGTTGCTTTGAACGAGTGAGATGTTGTTCGCAGGCAGGACTTCATAGTTCGATGCTTATTCTTCTCCGGTTGTATTCCTCATACGCTGCATCACATGGAAATATATCATGCGATTTCGTGTGTGCGCGACGCTGATGCCCCGCTACGAAATGTGGGAGAGAAGGTGGAATTAATTACTCCTTCATCTCACAAGACCGTCTCTCGCTCGAATTATTTATTTTCCGTACCCCAAGTCTATCTCTTTCCGAATGTAAACTGTTTTGTCCAGCTGATGCTTGATGTTCTACTTTGTAGGATGAAAATTATGCATCATGAGTGAATGAGACATAATGGCTTGAGCGTTCAACTCGGCCAGTCTATCGGTGCTACAAACCGTACGCCTGTCCCGCTCATGATGCAACCACTCCCACAGAGCAGCCCTGGAGCCCAGGGCTCGAACTCGTTGCAAAAAGCCATGTGAACCCGCGGTCGGGGTTATACTATTGCATGGTATGTGCCCGGTGAGTGGTAGCACGTTCTGGTGTCGAACAACGTCGTTGGTTGATGCGGACGACGACGAATGACAGTCAGACAATGGTACTTACACGGCCCTCCGGGTGAGCCTATTCCCTAGCGTAGTAGTCCAGCGCTCTAGTCTTTGCTTTTGAAGGATGTAATAGTGATCAATATATACCGTTTCCATTACTTACTCGCATGTACATGGGAATTTCAGGGACAAAAACACTTCGAAGATATGCCTCCCTCGACATTGTCTCCAAAGATCCTGTGCAACGCTCTGTGCATGATTCTGTGTGGGGTAGTAAGCTTAACAAATAAATGTATGTGGGATAGATAGACGGACAGGTATAGCTCTTGCAGCTCGCCGACAAAGCCCTCCGGGTCCTGAATGCAATCCCCAACAGCATTCAGATCATATGAAACATCGACAGCCGCGACGTCTCTCGTAATGTCTTCCGCAAGCAGCGTTTGAAATAGCGCAAGAGTTGAGCCAATATCTGACGTATGTAGTGCGATGAGTGACGAGTTACACTGTCAATAGGTTACCCACCGTCGTGAAGAACATCAAGCTGTCTATCGGGGGAACATGGTTCCTCGTCACGGCTGTAAGGTATGTTGTAGGGAACGGCTGCTCCACGAGTGGCTGCTTTCAGTTTACTGAGGTGGGTGATACAGGCCCCGATAGATGGGTGGCGCTCTTCTTGCAGGTGGCTTTGCGAGTGATGCATTGCTCGGAAGAAGGAGCATAGGTCTGCGGTTGAGAGGGAAATGGCCATAGAACAGTCCTTTCGGGTTGTCGTGACACGCACCGAGTGGATACCCGCCTCTGTGTCCAATGCGCAGCCGTCGATTGGAAATCCGACAGCCACAGAGAGTTCCCCTGCAGTGCTCATCGCCTCATGGGCTAAAGATATAGCAGATTGGGAGCGGTGGATCGACTGCGGTGTATAGGGAGCCGAGTTCCACAGGTCGCGAACAAATGCGAGTGAATACCTGTTAGTGGCTTTGGTGCGTAGTGGCAGCCCGGGTCCCTGACGTATGATTCAGTCAATAGAGCATAGTGTTATGAAATAAATTATAGATTTACCACACTAGCGACTAGAGCAACGTAGTCGCGAACCTCCAGTAGCTCAGCCTCTTTTATCGCTATCTCGTCAAGGTGTTCGACAGATAGACGAGGGTTCAATCGGACAACGACAAAATCGCATGGCGACGGCATGCTTGTGCGGGGCGGGCGATCCGGGCGTTGTGGGAAGGAAATGACCCGAATGGGACCTAAGGGCGAACAAGTCATAGTACTGGATGCGTCTTCACGAGTGTAGTTGGCTGCGTGCTATCGGGCACGGGTGCGAGTGAAATTTGCGACTGGACAGAACCGATCTCCTTTATGTACCAGAGGGTGCAACGAGTCAAAGTCGACGTGCCCCAAGGACGTATGACAATTTTGGGCGAGCTTGACTTGAAACGCGGAGACATCGAGACGCTGTATATTCCTACATGAGCCGAGTACCTCAGTTTTCACGACCCATATTCAAGCACAGACATCTGTATCAACAGATGTCTGATTCCCGTCGGCAGCATTGTTGAGCACAATTTAATCACCCATAGACATCGAAAAATAGTCCGGACTGGGTCATCGAGAAGCTACACGTGTGATACCGATCCAACGCACTGCTGATGTTAGTGCCACGAGGACCGTGCACGAATAATAGCGCGGCGTAGGGGAATCCTCGAGCACAGAGTCATAGGTACCTCTAAAGAGTCCGTCGATGAGACTGCGACGAGCCTTGGATTGACCGTCGGCCCACGCACGTACGTGCCTCTCATAAAAGTCATCAGAGCTGCGCGAGCGTGTGCTCGTAGTGGAGCGAACGGTTCCTTCGAAGACGCGGCGGACGACGTCTTGAAAGATTTGGACCTCGTGGAACAATCCTTCAAACAAGTTCTCGACGCTCCGTAACTCTCTCGCCAGGATGTACCGTCGAGCCTCTCACCTTTAACGCAAACGCTCAACAGTCAGGTATTGGATGATCACCACCTGCCCTGAGCATTCTAGCCTCGAAAATTGAATGCGCGTGAAGTTACATAAAATACCCTGGCCGGCCGAAGGAAGTCTAGTAGAAACACGGCATGCGTAGTCTAAGCAGATTCACGGTCCGATGATTCCGGCTCCTGGGCAGTGAAAAAGGTGTCCGTCGAGCTCATTGGAGACACTGCGGAAGGGCTCTCTTGGCTCCCGTGAGCTGGGAAGAAAGGAAATCAGTGGATGTGAACGGTGCACGGGTAGAGGTATATTTACCTGCGGATAAGGCGGCTGTGGGAGATTCGTTCACGTCGGCTTCCAGGGCGACCTCTCCAAGCATGACTCGTCTCATGAGCGCTATATCTGATACAATTGTTCAGCTCATTAATGATTGGCATACGTTATCGCAATGAATAGTCGGGTTTTGCGTAGGACACATACCTCGCGTAATAGCACGCAAGTCCTGTGAGGCTTGCATGGATGATTGTGCCAGGAGCAGAGTCAAAACTATTAAATATGTGAGTCCATTCCGGAGGGCAGCTTCCTCAGAGGCGCTCCCGTTTGCCGACTTGCTGGTGGCAGGGCTGTTTGTCAAAACGTCCGGCTGTAACACGGCCAGGGCGTCGGTCTCATCCCCGCCGTATACGATAGGTAACCCGACTCTCTCCGGGAGGTCGCTCGTGCCCTAATTGGCACCCACCAGAGTCAGCAATATCTCCCATCCCTTGAAGCGCTGACCACGTACTTTAATGTTTAAGTTCAGACTCTGGCAGTCCTTGACGTGCAGTTTCACGAGTTTGCGAAGGGGCGTCCAGTACTGGCGCTCGCGCCAGCGGGATACGTCTGATTGAAGCTCGCGGTGAATCTGAGCGCTGAGACACCTACAGCATAGGAAGTTGAGATCAGCCGTTGACATTTCCATGCGTCATGGCCTGGTAATGACGCACCGGCGTAGCTCCTGCTCCAGAGTCACGAGCTGCCCGGGGTGGCAACGCTCGATGACTCGCGCCCGCTCTTCGTCTGCTCTCGCGTTTGTGAGATTCCTCTCTGCGGTAATCAACAGCTTGGCAGATTCCGCAAGCAGGCCATTTACGGTGGCCTTCGTTTGGTATCTTTCCAGCAAAGCCCGCACTGCCGTTATGGCAAGACCGAATCCCACGTCCACTGGCATCGATGACCGGGAAAGTTGTAGAAAAGCGGTGAAAAATGGGCAAACGGATAGTCTATCGCAAGAGAACTGTGGCGGTAGCCGCGTCTTCCTTGATAGGTCTGTCTATGTACTTGACCACACTATGAGCCGCTAGGGCAGAGGGTGGTAACGCTTTTTAGATCTGCGTCCTGAACGCGGACCTGCCTGGTCTTCATCGTAAGGCAAGAGCGAGCGTCGGGCGCCGAACAGTAGCGTGCCTACTCCTGACCGTTTCTTGCCCTTCAGCCGTAAATGTAGACACTCTCGCACGTACCTACATGCACGAACCGGTCTCGTCATTCCGTCGACCAGACGGGCGGAGGCGCTGCGACCTGGGCACCTTGCAAGACCGCTTCCCGCATGTCTTTCATGCATTCCGTGTTTGTCATCCATTCAGAGGGAGAATAGTCACCCAGTCTACCCTAATTACCTTTGATCGATGGAATTCAGTTTCTCATTACGGATAGATCACTAGTGCACGATCCCGCTCAGGCTTTCGTCGCACCGTTTGTTTCTTTGGTTCTAATGTGCTACAAGAACGGGGTCTCCTCAAGGATAAACGAGGAACCACGCTACGGGCAATGTACCAAGAATACATAAAATTATAAATGTTCTACGTGCCGATACCTGCAGCCAGTACGAAGTAGTTTGCTATTGAGTGCCTGAGTCAGGGTCTGGGCCGACGTGGCAGGTACTTCTCGAATTTCAGGACAAGATGATAAGTGAGCCTTACAAAGTGTTTCACAGTAGAGACACCGTTAAGTCGAGCGTAAAACTCCCACGCAGCAGCCAATACTAGAGTGGTGGTGTGAGATTAATAACGGTCGCGACAATTACACCAAACGGGAATCAGAGGTCCTTGGGCTCTTGTTGCCTGATGTACATAAAAACGCGACGGGCCTCCCATGCTTAACTGGTTCAACGATAGCCGCGGAGATGACTGACCTGATGCCACGCTTTCGACGAAATGTTGACTTGGACGGTACAGCCCGCAATCGACCGGCAGGAACGTGGTTTGCGGGCGCAGAGAACTCCACTAAGACAGAGGCTCGCGATGGCGATGGCGATGTCACTAATCCAGCATACATGACCGTGAGAGCAGGGTCGCAAGTCACAGAAGGCGGCGAGGACGGCTAGGTGCGCGAACTATGCGTGGCACAATCTAGACATTGCACAGTCAATGCAATATGCCGGTAGCAGAGTGTCGCACTATTCATATTGATAAATGACGAGACAATCGTCGAGCGCGGGTCAAGGCCCAGTAAGCCAAGAAGTAATGTTGCACCCTCGCCATTATCTCAACTTCGCGCACCACGTCAGGAATGACGTGCACTCCGGGCGTGAGGCAGCACTCCGGGCGTGAGGCAGCACTCCGGGCGTGAGGCGGCACTCCATGCGTGAGGCGGCACTCCATGCGTGAGGCGGCATTCCATGCGTGACGAGGCACTCGATTCGCGCGTCGTATTCCAGGTCCGCTGTCTAGGGACGATATGCACCTTCACCTCACAAACACCATTCGAGACTGGTCTCGCCTCGGACGTTTGGGAGTCGTGGCTGCTTGTGATGAGTGTTTTAGCTCGTGTGATCACCGTACCAACCAAAGTATGCAACTTGACGCACTTGAGATCAGCCGCACCGAGATAGATACTGAGCAAGCGTGGTGGTAGTCTGCCAAAAATAACGCGCAAGATATGAATACGATGCGGGAGACGGCCTGGTCTTGGTCAGTTAGACATAAACGCGCAGACGTGGGCAAGTAGCTGAAAACTGTAGCTTCGTCTGTTTGTCGCTCGCAGTTGATATGCCCACCCGCAGGTTCTATGTCATCTGCATACGGTGCAACCTCAAAGTCAGACAGAAGCAGACTTCTTACTGTCTGTGACGTAGGGTACAAGATCATGAAACCAATGGCTCTGGCAGCTCGCCGTCAACGCGCACCTGCCATGGTAGCACATGCGTTTGTACATTAGACCGGTGCCCGCCCATCGACGTCTCGCAGATCCCTCTTTGCTCAAGCTTCACCGGGAGCAGTTGTCTGTCTGTAAACGGGAGGGCATTGGCGATGCCAGCGTGAGCGATGTTCGGAGTCTTACCGAGCGCTTGGGCGCGCCAAGCTAGACGTCGCAGTAGCACCACGCCGTCGTTGCTTTGGTAGCTTGACCAAGACGTGTTTCGAAAGGCGGGAATTATACTGTCTCGTCTCATTTGTATGTATCAGCGTGGATCCGGCGGGTAACGATGGCAAACTTGACGCACATAGTGCGGTGGATCACTGAGATGACCGGGGTGTCCTTCTCCTTCAGAATAGCCGCGACCGCAAACAGCAGCCACACAATTGGCCTGTCTCTTCCTCTCACCCCCATTGAGAAGATTTGCCAGATCGTCAGTGTCAGTGGCTATAGGGCGTGACGAAGTTTGAGTCTGAGAGAAAGGAGGAAGGAGTTTTATTGGCTGGCTCCGCCCTACATGCAGTATAAGGGCACCTTGCCTTTGCCGCGCACCCTGCACGCGCACGGCGCGCAGCAGATGAACCTTGCTGATGCGCTTTCCGAATCCAGATCAACTGTCTAGCTTTCTCAACTGGTAATTGTCTCAGCTAAGCGAGTTTTCTATGTATAACGGAGTCCGTATTTGGG
>UWZB01000122.1:23354-62355 GCA_900536885.1 Peniophora sp. CBMAI 1063
ACAATAAACGCTGCTGCTTGCAAAATCTTTTCATTCATCCATAAGGCCATGCACAAGTCATGAATGAGAACAGCCGACTTCATGTCTCAAAACTTGGCCGAGCCGGAAGGCCTCTCCATCTCATCCTCTCACCAGCATTCCCAGCAAACCCATGGTGGTGTACGCCAGTCCCGTTATGGCACTGAACACAAGGTAGTCTTTGCGCCTACGCAAGCGCTCATGACGTTTCAGGCGACCCATCGGCTGCGAGATGGAGTTCCACTGGGCCAGGGCTTCTGGTGCCGTCGGGCGAGCGGCAGGGCTGCTTTCCGCCATTGAGGATACAAGCGGTCGAAGAAACTCGAGGTTGGCGTATTTCTGCATGGGTTGATGGAGAATTAGCTCAGATGAATTCCAGAAGACCGCCGGAAAATGGTTGCGCTTGCCTCCAAGAACGTCTGTTCCAGAAGTTGACCCAGGCAGAAGATGTCCACCTTGAAAGGATCATAGGGGGTGCGCTCAGAAAGCTCTGGTACTCTTTGATTACGACCAAGAAGGCCCGTGACTTGACTTTCTTGATACGAGGAAATACCAAAGTCGATGTATACGTACGAAACCCGACCAACCGCTCTCGGCAGATGGCGCGCTCGGCGTTTCAGGTCATGCGATTTTCTATGGTAGATAGGGTGGAAGCCTTCTGGGTATATCTGTGACGCGTCGATGAGAACATTGTTGGGATCGATGTCTCTGTCTTGACCGGTCAGACGTGTTCAGACTCATAGAACGACCAGTGATACGCGTGCGTGTGTGTGCGCACGTGAGTGAGTGAGAAAAAAAGAGAGGAGGTGGAATCAGAGTTCCATCATCACCCACGTCTTATGGATGACGGTTGAAGAGATATCCGGAGCGGCGTGAACTCACCTGTGTGCGACGCCCTGCTGGTGAAGAAATACAAGGCCCTGTCAAACAGTCAATCAACCTGTGGGCCGTGCAGTGTCAAGAGTACACGCCCTGAGCAGTTCTTCGACGCATTCGATGCACTCTCCTAGTGTGCGCATCGGCGGATCGTCCAGTGGGCGGAGCAAAGGCATGACCACGTAGGAGATAGACGGGTCAACATTGTCCTTAAACATGTCTAGGACGCGAACGGCGTGATTTTGCTCGTCTTCTCTGAGGGCTGGCTGATTGAGCAGGCTGAGAATCCTGCTTTCCTCGTCACCTGTGCGCACCCGTTTGATGTATACTTGCGCGCCGTCACTGAAACGTGTCGCGTCGATCAAATCTACTTGTGCCTGGTTACGTTGATGAGGGATGAATATCTGATGATAGAAAACTTGCCGGCGCACCGGAGTTGGACGCGCATCCTCGGCATCCGCCATTTTTCTGAAGCGAGCTTTTACGGATATGGCCTCTGCAGTTCTCCAAGATGGAGTCCAACCCTCCCTTAGACGAGGTCTCAGCTGGTAACCCTTTGCTAGTAAGTAGGGTCCGGCGTCCCTCCAAGCCCGTTCATGAGAGCTGAGTTGACCGGTATTTTGGTCCGCTTCGTGAAAAACGCTCTCGAGGTCAGCGGTACGACCTTGTCTGCTCTTCGTCATGCTGCACAATGACCGGTAGTAGTCTCTCAAAAGCTGAGAGCTGTGGGACAGGTAGATGAGTGGAGGCTTTGAATGAACGCCCGCAAGTGACACACCTTGCTCTTTCAGCCTATCCTTCACGGCAAGTCTCATGAAAGATGTCATCGCCGATGGTTTCGTTCCGTGCACGAGGCAGCAACGAGGCTCCGTGGATAATGTTGCCGGCGGCCCGGTTCTCCGGAAGGCAATCAAAATTCTATTTTGGATTTCAGAATAAACCTTATTTTTCCATGCCCACCGAATCGGCATAGTGATAAATCACCGGGTACTTGCATGATGTGCAATACTGAGAATGGTGTGGCCATTTTTATGTCGTCTGCCATTCCAATGTCTTGCATGCTGATGTGTGTTTCCTAACAATCGGTCTGGCATTAGACCCATTCAGTGATGTCGTGGGTCAACGCGGTCGCGCCTTGAGCGCAGACTCGTAGCCAGCGCAGAGCGTCGCGCCTGCAGCGCACGCGACAGAGCGAACCTTTGTAGGTCGCAATGTCTGCCACCCATGCTCTCCTCAGTACATCCACCACGTACTAAAGTAAGCTACTCGTGTATGGACTCAGGCTGTCCTTGTACTAACACAGTGTACAGTACTCACTATAGTCCTACGTACACACACTAGTGGATCCACTACGTACTGGGTATTCTCTATAGTCCTGGTTTCTAGCATGTAGGGCATGTCTTCTCACGGGGCAGGATAAAAATATGTTTTCCGAAGTCAAAGACGCGCTTGTACAGGAGGTTTTGACACGACTAATTTGGCCGCAGGAATCCACTATGTAGTGCAGATTCGACGTATAGAAAATGCTACGATAGCGAGTGCGATATGACTGAAAGGCATCTGTCAATACATCTATACAGGTATTCAAGGTCCAGAATCAGAGTGATGGGCTAAGGTACAGGAGAGCAGGATCGGGAATAGTGCCAGGAAGAACAGTTGTAGAGGGCAGACTCTGGGTAGACTGGCGCACTCGGCGTCGTTCTGCACGGTTCCACTACATGCCGCATTGCTGCTCCGCGCAGGTCACTCGTGTCTCTTATTGATCCAGCAGTGGGCCCTGCCTATTGCGATCTCACACTAATGACACGCTGTTACAGCTGCCTCATGTGGGTCGCAGTTTTTCGACCCTAATATGAGCCCTTTTTATTGCTTTATTTACCTATCTAATTTTCATTTCCCCTTTCTGCCCATCTTCGCACCTCCGGCCTGGGTTTGTCCCGTTTCATTGGGTTCGGGGGTACGAAATATCGAAAATAACATGTCAGTAGGTCAAGATCAATGAAAAACACTTCTAGACCCCTCGATAGAGAACGCGGCCGCCAAATGACGCAGAGATGTTTATGTAATTTCACAGATACGGTGTTTGAAAGAACACCCTTCGCCAAAGTGAAGATACGTGCGTGATCATGAGCCATCCCAGCCTCGTGCGCTTTGTATGTCGTGAACCCAACCGGCTCCCAATTCTCCCACAAGAACTCGCGTAGTATGATGTCAAGAATGTTGGCATTGACGCTTCTCCAAGGCGTCGCAAGCATATCGGATCTCTCTGAAGGACTGGAATGACAGGCAATATCATGTCCAAAAGCACTCACATTCTGCGACAGACCTCTGACTTGTGCTTCCCTGGCGTACATGACAGCATCCGATTGGTCTTTATATTGTCTGCTTGTGTATCATTCACGTGATAGAGTGTCCTTTGGAGTCCTCATACAAGTTGGGTTTCGCGGCCTGCAACCGACGAGGGAAAGGTCGGAGGCTGACACAGACCCCATGTTGACTCGCTCGTTTATGCTCAGACGGTATCCGAGTCCGACCCGTTGCAAACCTAGTCCAGTGGAATCGTCTTTTCAAGGTAAAGGTCCGAGCGAGGGCAGGTCAGGCCAGGTAACCGTGAGGTAAATGGGCGCTGATCTTTCTGTGAATACGGGCAACGATTGACGTTATCGACAGAGTAGACGTGAGTTAACTGGAGTTAACGCCTTTGGCACCAAGAGTTTGAGATTCATTTTGATGAATCAGAGCGTAGGCATAGACTCTTCAGTCGCTAACAGTTGATCTCAAGTGTTTAAAATCGACGTCTATTCACACCAAAGCACTCTTGTTGGTCATGATCCAAAAATTGAATTGACATTGGTATATATAGCTGACTTCCTTGTTCTCCATTGCTAGAATACAGTCCTGGACATAGATCGGGACACACACAACGAGATAATAGGGACGTAGGGAGCAGATAGAATGGACGCATAAATAGGGCGCTTACAAGGCCTGAATGTATTCTTTCAGTGCGGATGGAGACCGGAAAGAACAGTAAGAGAGCTTTGCCAATACAGGTATAGTTCTCCGTCTTGGTAGCGGGACCCCGCCAGAGCGAATGTCATCGGAGGTGGGGATGTCCAGGACAGACAGTGATCCCAGCGTTCTGTACCTCGCAGACTCGAGCGACTCGTACTTCCCCAGTTCTAAGAGCATTTGAAGCGTGTGGTACGCATCATTTCCGGCATTGTGTGACTCAGATGTAATGTCTCGTGCGAACACGCATCGGTATGCGTCTCGCAGAGAACGTCGATTACATCCCTGTGTGTTCTCTATATTGCACCATGCATCCGATATATCAAGGCTTTTATGCGCATGGACATCAAGATTCAAGGACGAGTTGAGTATCCTGAGGGAAAATCAGGTTTGTGTCATCCATATGCTTCAACACGTACTTCACGTCCTGTCTCCCGTCAAAAAACACGAGAAAGAACGGTCTCTTCATGTCCTTACACTGCGAAATTGCTTCGTTGAATGTGTCTTGTACAGCTCTCTTAAAATGATCCATGTCTTCATGCTCTTTGGTACTCCCGTAGATAAATGTCTGTCATAACACCAGACGGTCAGCTCGCTGGATGCATGTAAGTCAAACAGCGCAGATCCTCGTTACTCACAGTGGGACTGTGGGCATCACGATTTCCAAACAGACGCGGCTTTACCCATTCATCCTTCAGAGCATGATGGGTGTTCAACAATGTCTCGTTTACGGAGTCATATTGCGAGAACCCGACCTCGAGCGGTAC
This sequence comes from Peniophora sp. CBMAI 1063, assembly GCA_900536885.1. Lineage (NCBI taxonomy): Eukaryota > Fungi > Basidiomycota > Agaricomycetes > Russulales > Peniophoraceae > Peniophora > Peniophora sp. CBMAI 1063. The sequence goes on from UWZB01000122.1 coordinate 28,025, forward strand.
TATTGTCTTGTCGCCGGTTTTCATCCACTCGCAGTCAATAGCAATGAAAACGGGGTTCTCCCGCAGTGCATCCAGAAGGCGGGAGAACCTGGTCAACTTGTCGTCTTTCTGCTGAGCAGTCACACAGTGACGAACATAAAGATGTTGGATGGCGTACGACTCCATATATCGCTTGTTCCACTCGTCTTCGGTCTGACCCTCCAACAGCCCAGCGACACAGTATGTCCGACAATACTTTGGAGTTTCCTCCATTCATCGCATCCCAAAGCATGGAAAGGTCGCGTTGCATTGTCATATCTATCTCGTACACGTCCGGGGTGATGGCAAGTGCTTGAAGAATCGCTTGTTTAACTTTATCCGGTAGTGTGGACGTTGCATCGGTCACCTTCAAATTCACGTTAGAAATCAGCAATGATAGTAGCGCAAGACGCATGGGGAAGGGCAATGCTCACAGGAGCGTGCGTGCATCTCTTCATGAGCGCAAAAATCTCGTCAACGCCCTCGCCTCCGTTCACGTTGGGAATGGTTTCAATAGGCTGACACGCAACCGCCGCAAGTTCCCCACACAGAGCGCGCAGCACGAGGTCACGCATGAAGGTTTGCATCTCTGCTTCAGAGGGCTGCTCCATCAGAACGCCAGGATGAGTGTGTGGAGAGAGCTGGAAAACGGAACGAGGGCGGCGGAGCCAAGGGCTGGTGTCCATTAGTCATTGTGTAACACGGGTCCGCGTGTCGTCACACACTCATGAAGATTGCTATATTTCTCTCTGCCTCTCTGCGCAAACGTCTGGTCAAAATCAAAAGACGAAAAGCTCAGAGCGCAGCGGATCTCGCGGTGCCCAGATCCTTGGCATATTCAACTACCATTCTTCATTCCATTCTCGTGATTTCAACTTTGCCGTGCGTGTGCTCTTGAGATGGGGAAGTACTCAATGACTGATAAAGCTTCGAAACACGAACTCGAATCAAAACTTCTTGAAACCGAGTATATCGGGGCGCTCCCATCATATGAATGGGCTGTCTTTACGGATGTTAATCTCACAATACGGCAACCTTCAGCTTAAAGGTCCTCTTCTTAATCGCCGTCTCATCTCACAGCATATTACGATGCTCGTGGATACGAGCTTCTCGCGAAGTTTTTGCGCTGAAGATGGACACACGACAAAGTCAAACACATTTGCAACTCACTTGTGCATCATGGAGCTACGCAAGGCTGTATGACATTGCCGATGGATTGAGGTCGGATACTTCATTCGGCTTCTGACCCTCATTTGTATGTGTCATCCAGGTACATACCCGGACGGATACAACTGTCTTGACCGCACAAAGATCATTACCAAGGCAGAATGTTGTCCGAGAACGGGAGGCAGGGGCTTTGTGTTTTGAGCAACATGCTAATCTACAAACCCTTAGCTCGATTGGCTTATTTACACAGCTCGCATCTACTACACTATTGCTCAAACCAAAGCAGGGCATGATAAAGAAGACAGGGCGGCGCTCAACGTGTCTCTTTCTCTACATTGTCGTGATACATCATTTTCGCTCCCATCTCCTTGTTCAAATAAAAGCTGTTCAACCTCTGCTCTTTCCTCAGCGTCAATGAATTCCTTAACGGCCTCATCACGCCAGATATCACCCGTGGCAAAGTCTGGGTCCGATCTCTTACAACCGACCACCATTTTTATATCCTTGTTTTCTCGTGGTAAACGCATCCAATCGAGTGCTTGAATAACCTTTGCGACCAGTAAATGTGCCCATGCGCACCACCGACTGACAGCCAAGTTGCGGGTTTCTGTTGCGCTGCCTGCTTGCGCTGAGCCTTTGTGGGTGTGGCCTGAGGAAGACTCAAATGTCCCTGCATGGACACAGTTGTGGGATACGACTGAGCCGCTCATTTTCAAGTGTTGTGAGCACTCCTTAATCACTGCGTCGGTCATGGAACGTGAGGGTTGAACGCTTGATTGTTTACTTACTTTCGGGTCTGCGCACCTTGGGGCAGGCGTCAAGAAGTTGTGGGCGAGCGCGGATGACTGTGAGAGTGGAGTTCGTCCTGGGGTAGACCAAGCTCAGATAATAAAGGCCGGCTGGTTCCGGATCCTCATGACCCACGTAATGGAATCTGCATTATCTGAACATGTTTACAGCGCGTAATGACGTGCATCAAACTCAGATGTGTGCTCGCAATGGCGGTGACCTTGAAGGTCAAATGTCGCACTATATCGTGCTTCGGGCAATGAAACCAAGATACGTCGATGCCTCTTGTGAACAAAGCTGGACCTGACGGCCGCCTGGTATATGTCCATGTATTGCTCAGTTCATTGAGCTCGAGCATATTCGGAGTCAAGGGAGATGGAAATACCGCGCAGAAAGTCACGGTTTAGGTTTAAAATTGCAGGTCTGTCGGTTGATAATATAACTCAATGCTGGACAGGTATCCAAAGGCGGGATGTACACTACCCAGAGCTCCTCGTTTGCTCTGCGACTCGTGAGCTTTGAGTTGCGACAAATGATGAGACGATTCCCGACTTTATACGCGAAAACGCACGTGCATGACGCATATGCAGAGAATGAGCATCAGATAGACTAAAAGCATATATTATGTGGCTCGATAATTTGCCTAAATGATCAACTACTTCTTTCCTTGCGCCCCAAAATTGCAACATATCAGACCCATGTTTCTTATGCTATTCTCACTCTGAGTGGTGCCTGTGATGCCGTACTAGAAAAAAGACAGGTCGATTTTAAAGCCGTATCTGAGATACAGATCGAACTGCTGGATCTCTCGCATGGATCGTAGGGAAGGTATGCAACCCCTGACATAGGTTGGAGATCATGTTGCGTCAAGATCTTTCATCCAATCTGCGCGATGTTTGAGCCCAATTGGTGGCTATCGTGCTCCATGTAGAACGTATGCTATCCAGAGATCAAAAACTGCCCAAAGACAAGACTGAACAACTGACGCTTTCAGCACTCATGTGCGGATTCTGTGTTGCGGTGGCTCATATGCAATATTTTCCCGTTTGTCGAGTTAATCGACAGAAATAGGACCGGGGGGCGTCGCCAAACTATCACGGCAAGGCCTACGCATTTTCATACTCAGGGAGGTATAGTCTATCACAAATGAGTCTGAAAGGCGGAGGAACCGTCAAAAAGCTTGTGAAAATGGAGTGCATCACTGCGGCTTACCTTTGAGTGTCCGACCCATTCCAGTCGTCACTACTCGGAAGTAATACCCCGTCAACGCAAAATGTGTGCATTTACAGTGATGGGCTACTGCCAGTCAAATCCGGTCAACGAGACAGATGCCAAGAACTGGGGACTTCGAAGGTATATAAGCATTGCGCTCTTGCGCGTGATCTCCCCATGTTTCTTCCAGAGATCCGCTCTCTGGAACCACCCACCGTCTGAAATCCGTTCCTCTTGTTACTGGTCCAATGCCCGCTCATGCCGTATGTGCAGTGTGCGGGCAGACGTATAAGACGCCCAAAGGGAGACACGACAAAAACTGTCCTCGAACGCAGAGTTGTAAAGTGAGATTGTTTGAAGATCAGATTAACGAGACAGAAATACCCCTTGTGGTAACCTCCTGTGGAACTGTATATGCAGCGTGTTTTTGCACCGAATGCTCGACCACTTCTGATGGATATACGGCCCGACCAAACGTCTCCGCGGTTCTGAAACATATTGAACGCAAAAAGACCTCGTGGATTAGCCCTCAAAAGGTTTTGGTAAGTTCATCGCTGGAATTGAACGAACACTGTCAAGTGTCGACGATCTGCGCAGCCCGCACTCTATATTCTGTCCGTTGATGAGTGCTAAATTCTGACGCTCGACTCATAGATAACCTTGAAGTCTCCTCCAGACTTGTTCTGGGATCCCGAGTCTGCTCTTCAAGCGGCAAATGTTATCAGAAGTAATCTGGTTCGACCGCTCGGGAACTCGTTGGAGCCAGAGAAAGATGCAAACGCCCAACATCCTGCATTGGACGAGAATATGAGCGTCGGCGGGGATACGAACCGAGACGTTGACATGCTCACTGTGCCCCTAAGTAGCGCTGTTGAGGAATCGATGGAGGATGAAGACTTTCGTGACGACACTGAAGAGCATACGATAACGGAATCCGACTCCAATAATGATACGCACTGGACATTCAAGCACCTAAACAGAAATGCGAGGCTTCAACCTGCCGAATCGGAACCTGTTACTACGTCAGACAGTGCGGGAGTCATGGGAAACCCTTCTCACGTAATAAACGTGCGTTGGAAGTGTGAGGTTATGCCTGATTTACCACTCATGACGGACTTAGGGTACACAACTCGTGACAGACAACGAGGGATATCTTAACACCCTCGGGCTCGTCGTCAACAGCGTTCTACGTTACCCGATTTGCCTAGAGTGTGCAAGAGCACTTCTCTTCTCCGAGATACGGAGCCACCTGCGAGATTCGCATCCAGAGACCCTTAGATTATATGATGCTCGCCGATTGGAAGCGTCACTGGCATCCACAGGAGTAAAGATTCTGGATGAATGGGTTGACCCTGGCAAAGAGAAGCGACCACCCTACGACGGGATTGATGTTGAAACCGGCTATGAGTGTCCGCACTGCAGTCACGCGTCTTTCAACGCCATCAACTCCCTCCGAAATCACTACCGGAGTGCACATCCAGGATCAAGGTTCGAGCGAGGTAACCTTTTTGCACGCGTCAGACTGCAAAGGATTACCACTGCAGTTGGACCGGCACGTAGATATTTTCCCGTGACCAGCGGTAGCGAAGGGCATGACGGTGAGGTGGACGAGCTCATATCTCAATACACGGAATCAAACAGAGCATGGATGAGCGGAGTCACTGTACAAGAGCAGGACCGTCGTAGAAATCCAGAGTGGATTCATCAGCTCCGATTTCCTGATGAACTCAAGGGAAGAACCGACTTTGAGTATTTATGTGGGCTCGTGGAGATACCTAGATCAGGCATCCCAATACCGCCACTTTTGAGAGCCGTCAAGGAGATATTGCAGGAAGGTAGACGGCTCATTCCCATCACAAATGATCTGGTCCTTAGACGGCTTGCTACATCCGAGCCAACAAAGAGGTACTCTTCTGACGCTTTTTCCTTCACACATGCACAATGTTCTAATTCCATGTTGCGTTCTATGCATAGCGGATTCGAGCACGCCCCATTCAAAGCTTTGCAAGGAGACAATGATGCTTATGATAACGAGTGCTACCGATTGTTGTTGTTTCTGAGGAGAACAAGCACCGACGCCTCGCACGCATACGATCCCCAGCTACCCCCAGCCATTCTTAATCTGGTCAAAAGAATGAACGAAGCATTGGACGCATCACCCGCAACCTACTCACCTTTGAGTGTCCGAGAGGCTGTTTTTGCACTTCTCTTAGCAGTTTTGACACACCCGTGGGAGCCGAGTGTAGGGAATGTCATTCCCGATCCAGTAATGCGCACGATCATGCTTACCATGCTGGATCGAAACGGTCGTTGGAAGGACGCTGACTATCTGACGCCCATTTTAGCGAAGGTCAAGCGCAACATTGTGAGAGTCTTATTGGGTCGTCAACTTGAATGATTGTCTTACAAGCGTATCAGCGGCTCATAATGCTCAAGCACATGCATGAGTTACGCAATGACAGACCAGGACTTCAGAGCCTAGATGATATCTCAACCGAGCTGCAACCGTGTTACACCGAGGGGCAGCAGAGGACGTTCAGCACCGTCGCACAGACTCAGCATCTAGCGTCATATGTCACAATGTGCCAGGTGAACCTGCCGACCATATACTGGCTGGATGAGCACACACGTAAAGAATTTGAGTACAGAGGCTCGCGAATACACGTCGATACATGGGCACAGATGATACATGCTGTGCAAGATCACCAAGAAGAGCTGCTGAAGGACCTCTTGCTTGACCAGAACGACCTCCTCATCAACTTTGCTGGGAAGCGTGTCGTTGACGATCCCCATAACCAGACATATGGACATTCAATACTTAAGGATCCGCGCAACTCAGACGTCTTTTATCCAGATGGCGACACAGAGGTTCTTCTGCACCGGATAGCCAACACGCCCAGTTTACGAAAAAAGTTCTTCCGGAGATCACAGGACGGTAAATGGGAAGTTCTTCAAACGGCTGCGCGAAAGTGGCTGACCAAGTACGCGGAGCTCAACAAGGATTGTATGGTCTGCCTCACTCTCTCAGGAGGGGGACCTGCACGAAGTACCGAGTTGACCGCGCTGAACTACGCCAACGGTCGCGACGGCGACATACGCAATCTGCTTGCGTATGGCAATCTGATATACATTGCAAAGACATATAGCAAGGTAGAGCCAATGCGAAACGGCCCCAGAACCGTAGTACCCGATGTCCTGGATGCGCGTCTCAGCTATGTTGTCATGATCAATCTGGCAATATTGCGGCCCTTTGCCATACATCTCGTCAGTGAGGTTTACAGAGGAAACGACCAGATAATGGAACTTTATCATAACAAGCTTTTTGTCTCTACTTCACGCCTTTTTGTGTGTGACGATCTATCCAGCGCACTTGCTGGATGGACGTCAAAGATTCTGGGAATCTCGTTCACGCTAAGACACATACGCCAGATGATGGTGGCCTTAAAGAACTACGTCGCAGGAGAGGACATTGAGGACGACATAAATGCAGTCATGTCCTCACACACGCTTGAGGTGGAGCGCGCAAGATACGCGGTCTGTCGCAACGTTCCCGAACGGGCCAACGCACAGCTATGGGAAAGAGTCATTCAGGCGTGTCGAAGGATGCACATACTTTTCAAGATCGTACCAGGTAAGTTGCGCGTTTGCGTAGATCTCGAACATCTACATCTTCAACCCGGTTTCCAGCTGGTGTGCCCCGGGAAACGCTTGCATCCTCTCATTACTCGCGCTTCGATAGCAAATGGGAAGAGCATCTCCCATTCGATTTGGAGATGAAACGGCAAGCAGGAATGATGAAGACAATACTTCGTGAATTGCTCGCGGAGGCGGGCCTTTTGAGGTCGCCGGAAGCTCACGGGACAAATTTGGTTTCGACTAAGACGTCGGGCAGCGTTAACACAGCAAGCGGTTCAGGGAGGATAAACGCTAGTCAGTCTCGGAGTGTAAAAGCAGCCACACTCGTCTCGTCTGCTGTCATTGAAGTCCCAGAATCCGACGCCGAGTGCAGTGGCACACAAAAATCCAAAAGACAGCGGCACTCCGCTGATTTTACCGAGCCATCACGGTGGTCTACGGAAGTTGAAGATGAAACATGTGAGCCGCTTGACGGTAGTCTCTCCGTCGCCATCGTGATCAAGGTTGAATATGTTTGCTCATTCGCCAAACCAGATCAGACATCCGAGGTCGCAGATCATGGACCACGTACTTTACCGCGCTGCAAACCAAATCAGCATGGCGAGCCCCGTCTTCCACGAAAGCTTAAAGCAAGGTATATGGGCAAGGGTTGCATAAGGAGTGATCTATATGAACATTCAGCTCAAATACCCGACTCTGCTACGGAGCATCGGGAAGAAAAACGAGTTCATGCAAGCAGCGGCAAGTGGCCCCGCATATTGATCTTGTGCGATTCAAGGTGCTAATGTATCAAATAGTCACGGCAAGCAGTGAGCCCCCGGTCAAGGAGCTAGCGACATTGTTAGAGCTGGTACGGCGGGATATGGCATCGTCCACAGACACGGTGCACCCTGACAAGTTGAGAGCCCAATCCTGGTCGTGTGACGGACAGAGAAAGGCAGTCACGGCAACGCTCGAGTATCGCAAAGACGTAATGGCCATTTTACCCACTGGTAGCGGGAAGTCTATGATAGCGTTTGTGGCGGCCGAAATGGAGCCTCGCTCACTTACGCTCTACGCCTGTCCTCTGAGGGCCGTTTTATACAACACGGAACAAGCGTTACTCAGGATAAAGGTTCCCTTCCAAGTCTACAGACCTGGCCAGGCAATAGCTGACAACATCAGAGTACTGCTTGTCTCGGCGGATCAGTTATCCAAAACCTCGCTGATAACGGAGCTCGCTCAGGCGAATCAGAGACACTCTTATCTGCGCTGTCGAATCGTGCTGGATGAGCCTCAGACGTGGATGACTCAGGACGGGTTCAGGAGCTCATTGACATTGAGTAAGCGCCAAGAGCTTAGATGTGCGCTGCAGCGTTCAGAGGGATGTCAAATGGTTCTTATCAGCGCCAGTATCCCACCCCTTATGGTCGAAGCCCTCAGGACGGATTTTAACCTCCTTTCGGGAAGTCAAACCATGGTGATACGGGAAAGCACAAACAGGCCCGAGATCCGATACTCTATAGAAAAGTCGGCGAGTAGCGTCAAGGAGGCCGCTATGTTCGCCTTCCGCCACTTTAAATCCAGTTTCCACGACTCGGAATGCAAAGCGCTGATATTCGTGGACTCCGGGGACGACGGGAAAGAGGTAGTCTCCACCCTGCAGCTTCAAGGTCTCAACGCAGGATTTTACTGTGGTCAAATGGCCGGGAGTCATCTTGATCCAGAATTTCACTCCTCTCAGTCTTATCGAAAGAGTGTCATAGAAAGCTGGCGTAAAGGTGTATCGGGCCCGTTTCTGGTAGCTACTTCTGCATTAGAAGCAGGTCATCACGACACATCCGTTACTGCGGCATACTTCATACGCCTCCCGACCAGCATGATTAACTTTCATCAGGCATCTGGCAGAGTCGCAAGGAAAGCTGGAGCGAGTGGTACGGCCGTGGTTATACCCGTCTCGGATGGAAGGTTTATGCCCAGGCCATCAGAGCCTGACTTTGCTGGAGTGAGAGCAATGAGAGCCGCAATCAAAAATAAGACTGCGTGCCTTCGCGAGGCACTGACTGCGTTCATAGACGGCGCAGCATTGACCGTCAAATGCAGTGACACGAGTCAATTTTCTAATAATCCGTGCTCTAGATGCGATCACGATCAAGAAGAACAGGAAATTGAGCTGATTGTTGATGTCGACGTGGAGAGTATGACAAGGACGACGTGTGTGCCCTCAAACCCGCCCATTCCATTAAAATGTAAAAGTCCCCCTCGGAACTTTGGAGATGCGCACAAGGCCGCAGCTGAGCACCGTTCCGCTCGCGTTGGGAGAGATGCTACTGCAACATCTTCACTGCTGGCGGCATTGGAGTGGTTGGATAAGCGCTGCGTTGTGTGTATGATGTTCAACATTGACACGCCGGCGCATGATTTATTCAGAGACTGTTCGAGTCTGAGATCGGTACAGAATATGACCGACTACGCAAGACTCAACAAGGATTTGAGATACCGCGGCTCCCTCACACACCCCGTCTGCTACCATTGCCACTTCCCTCTGAATATCGTAGGCTTGGAACATCCATCAGTGTCCGGACGATTTGGGGAGTCTCTCCGATGTCCTCATCCAGATATACTCAAACCTGTTTCATTTTTACTGCGTCAAGATAGCGGCTCTTGGAGAAAAGACGCAGCGAGAAGATTCGATCAGACGTGGAACTCGGACACTCCCGACTCTACAATAGTTCGTTGGCTAACCAGCGAACCTTCCTTTAACGACGGGGGCATTGGCCTAACGAATATGCAAGAGCTGTTTGTATGGGTCATGGAGTGTACAATGGAGCGCGAAGATGCCTAATTCCAGCTTTCTCGTCAGTCAAAAACACGCTCTTCAGCTTTACTTCAAAGCCATGTGCCCGTGACGTTCCACCGTGTAACTTTCCAATAGTTTCTTGACCTTCGTTAGCTTGCGCATGCTCGTGATGTATTTGCAGTTAAGTATCAGATGTTCAGGACATTTCTCAGACATCACAGCCTTGATCACCATTCAGACATTCACACGTAGCGTGCATACGGACTGATGAGCCGAGTAGAGTGGGACATACTACAGATACAGGCCGTCAACTGTGTGTGCTATCGTTAACCCCTTCAATCAATGTCGATCTCAAACGGAAACTTGTCTCCCTCGCCGTGTGTTTTTACTGGTCGCGAGCCTGTAGATTTCGTAGTCATTCGAACGATATCGTGTTCAAGTCTCGGATAACGTGTGTTGCAACGGTTGAGGTTGACGCCGCGTATTTCCTTTCAGGGTTCCTGAACGGATGACCGGTTATGGAGGTATCCTGAGATCCGAATCCTTCTATCTTGCTTGATGCACTTGAATTACCCCGTCCCTCGGAGAAAGTATACTTGTCTCTGTACGTTCTCCCAGAGGTAACCCCACCCATTGCTTCTATCGGCAGCCAATCAGTCTCTGACGCATCAGAATGAAAAGTGGAGTGGCAATTCACTCACTCTCCACCTCGGTTATAACTTCTCGCCTAGCCAGCGCACTTAGTGCTGCTACTTGCTTGTCGATACTGCGCTTTTCGCGGCGTATTTTGTCAGAGGCCTTTTCAGTCTCCGCCGTAACGGCTTTATGAGTGGCGCAACTTGGTCAGTAGAGTTGCGGAGAGATGGTGAGCTAAAGCATACACTGAAAAAGCTGGGGAACCCAGTCTTGACTCAGGAAATTTGTGACCCTTTCTTGCTTTTTGTCGAGCATCACCTTCACCTCCGCAGGGCTGGGCTCTATGGCTTGAGCAATTCCAGGTGGAACATGGAGCAAGGCTTCGTATGCTTGGACCATTTTTGTCTCTTCCACTATTGCCATGAACCCCGTGGCCAGCGTTACTGGGAGTGCGGCATCTGAAAAGACAGTTAGAGAACAAGCTATCTGCTTCATAGGCATGACATACTCTCGGGGATATCTTCACGTTCTTCATTGTCTATGCGATCAGGATGTGGTGTGAGGCACTCATTTGCATCGCAAGTCGAATATTCGTTTACGAAGCTGACTACAACGGGGCTCGGCACGCGTTCTCTGATCTTTTCTAAATGCACGCAATCAGCTCAAGCAGCTTGCGAGTCACTGACACAACAACAAGTAGCGAAGAAATGCTCACGTTCTTTCTCCTTGACCGCGTGTGTGACTGAACTGTTCGAGCATTGCCGTGTCTGCTTGCGTCCTCGCAAATAGCCCTTCAGTTGATCTCCCTGTGCACGGTGACCCTTCTATGTGACAGAGTATTAACACACGTTCTTCAGATCGATGAAGCGGTTATGAAAGGACCCAGCTCGTTTTCCAAAATTGCTCTTCCCGACGTCTCCTTTCAATCTCCCCGACGACCGCGCTCGGCCGTTTTGCATCCTGCGCGAGCGCATATGAGAGCCAGATACTCTTGCTCTCCCAGACTTCGGAAAACGCACTCTACTTTCTTCCACTCAAGATCGTCGGGATGGATGTATCTTGCTCCCTTTGGCATCTTCTGTAGTATTCAGAACAACGTGGTGTGCTTACCGACATCGTGTGCCATACGGACAGCGAACATCTGTCCCGCCATTGCCCGTGAAGTACTGAGTCCTAGGTCAGCAAGTGTAAACTCGGTAGGCATGATGACAAGACTTCGATACCTTGCATCGGCAGCGGTACACGTACGTAGAGTGCATGATGGCCGTTCAAACTAGCTTCAAGCGTGGAGGTGGAGGGGGGTGACAACTAAGGGAAAGGCGCTCCAATCTCATTAGTCAATGAGGCGAGACGACGGAACATTCTGGAGAGATTATCATGCAAGGGAGAAGGTGTTTCTCGTGACGTTCAATTCCGAGGTCAGATCAACGTTGGCGCAGCACACACGGGGAGAATTCGCTGTGTTGCACGTGTAAGGGCTATCCATACCACTGTGTCGGGAGTGCAATATGAGCAATGGCTAGAGAGCACTCTGACGGTAGCGAACGGATCGGATACAGTTTTGGTGTTGGACAACCGATACAGGGTAGCCTTAGATGGATATTCGTAGATGAGCTGCTGTGTAAGCAGTGCTAGTATACGTCTCCCTAGGTCGGCGCGCATTGAAGGATAATGAGACGTCTCTGGAATGGCATGCTGTTAAATTGCGCCGAAGCTTACCGGTAGCACGGCAAATGCCTGAGAAAAGCCATCTACTACCGCCTCGATACTTGCATAAAGCCCATACATACTACATTAGTTTAGTAGTTATCTCGTTCATTTCGCCAACCACCGTCGGTTCCCTGTCAGTGACACACTATTCTGATTGCCCGATGCCTTTCATAAACTATTTGGAGCTGGAACCTGCCCGAGTGCCATTTGTTACACCAAAAGGTGTTGTCAGTCAACCCTCGAGTAGCCGATCTACCACGGTACATTGCGCCGCTTCCTGACCGCCACCGTCGAATGCCCATTGGGGACTCACCACTCGTCTTTGGTAGATGCCTATCACCGCCTTTTGCCTGTAGCCGCCTTGAGCATGCGCACTCTAATTCTCTGTCGCAAAATCGATATTCCAGATATTCCAGCAGCATACAAGATACATTAAGTGCACCATGAAAAAGGTGAGACGAACAAGAAATATCAAAACGGCCCGAAGCAAGATAATTTCAACAATTAACTCCCGGAAGGGCGAGTGTCGCTCCTGTTCTCCGCGCCTTGCGCATTCGCCTGTATACTTTTATTCCCGCATGATCCACGTCAAGTATAAGAGGCGACTCACCCCCTTTTTGTACGACCTTTCTCTCATCCGAGGGGGCATCGTGCAGCCACCTGATATTTGCGTGGGATGGATGGGATTCTGGGAAACGGGGCTGGGCCCTTTGTCATGCTCGCGGCGACCACGACCTTGCTCTTGTATCGGCCGCGTGGACGGACTTCTTCCTGTAAATCAAGCCAAAAGAGTCATCAGATCCACGTACGGTTAAAGATGGAGATTGATAAATACGCTCTGTTACAGACTTGGAAACGTACACGAAGAGATGAAAGGTATTGACTCACTCTCGCGCCGTCTTTCACCATAATGGCGGCCTTGCCCTTGGACGTTATACGCCGCTTCTCTCGCGTGGTCGGCTTCGAAGCGATCTGCGTTATTCGAGTCAGTTACAGATAAAGTCTGGATTATTATCCGCACTGTATGGCTCAGAACAAACGTCACTATACTCACCACGATAGGGACGATGCCGGTCCGCAGGGTAAGACTCGTACCGGCTGTCCCATCCCGGTCGGTAATAGTCGGCTTTGCGTGTAGTACTCCGACCGCTGTACGTGCCGTGGCGGTGTTTCTTCTTGTTCTCGTCCCCGCTGCGGTCGTCCGGGTGTGGAGAGTACTGATAGGTAACATGAGTCGTTGCTGGAACGTATGCGCGACTAATCATACGCACATGGTCGCGCTGCTCGTTGCGGCGGTCTTTTGGCGTTCCCTGACGGCATAGGCTATAAAATATGGTCCCCAGCAGCATTCTGATGACAGACCTCTTGCCACATGCTCGGGAAGCAAGGGAGTGAGCTTTCGACAGGTAGGGCGATTGGAGTCTCTGATTGCCGTAGCCAGGGAGTTGCAGAGCGTATCTATATGAGGGCGGAAAGAAAACCACGATTCGATCTAAGCGCCGCGGCGGAAGAACAAACTCTCGCGGAGGTTGACGAGCGACAAGGCTTTCAGGGTGTCTGAATTCCTATACATTGCTTTGAACAGGATCATCGCAAGACCCAGACCACTGACGGGATTCGTGTTGAAGCTGAGCTGACGCGTGTCTGGAAGATTCTTCACGCGGCCGCTCCGGAGACCGTCTCTTGAACGCTTCCATCAGGCTGTGGAGGCACATCGCTCCTTTACCCGAGGAGACGATTGTATTGACACTGCATATATGGTAGGATGCCCGAAGAACGGATCCACTCTGAAACTTAGGAGAAGGGCCATGCATTCCTATCTTGACAAATACCCATCGATGGCCTGTCGACGCTGTGATACCGGACAGCAGTATGCGGTGGTAGAAGTGAAAACTCTGCATGACCGATGTTTCCCGCCGTCCTACTTTGCGAAGACGACGGCGCCAGTCCTCAAGATGCTCGTCTTCAGTGCCCACATGAAGTTTGTTCTGCCGGATTTACTATACACATGGCTTGCAGCGGCTGCACAGGTCAATGGGTGTCTTTATGGGTGCGAGACCGGTACCGGCGAGCCGGAATAGTCAATCGTGCCCGCGATATTGTCGCCCTACTGATGGCGTTTGTGTGTTGAAGGTGCATATCCACATACATCTACACAGAACTTGCGCAGAGACTTGTGTGTTTGCTTCAAAATGAGGCGGATACCGTCAAAGGGTGCAGATCTAGGCCTCTATTAGGTAGCTTGAAGGACAGGAGGGAAACGCTCGTTGATTGAGTTTCATGGATATGAAATACGATGTATGTACCCGGCGGGATGACTGCGTCGGTTTCCAACCAGAAGGGGTGAGTACAGAATCCGGTCCAGAAGCCGCGGGGCACGCATTCAGTTCGGCGATGTCAAAACGCCACATGCGTAGCGGTCATTGCGCCTCCTACACGTTGCTCTCTTCTCTCGGGCTTCATCTGAGGCTTGGAGCCATCGTAAACCACTGCGGCCAAAGCCCGATAGCAGACCAAGTGGTGGCGCCTGCCTCAGCAGCACGCCAACCAATCCATCCGTGATTACTGGCCTTCCATCCTCATCGTACGGTGGTATGACATGCTGAAGGATAGAAGTCTGCATCCCAAATGCTATACGGCTGGTTTAAAACATCATGCTGTGCGACATGCATGGGAGGCACCGTCTATCGGCCGGGCGGGCCCTATGTGAAATGATGGAACACAAGGGGCCAAGATCATGTCCCTGCACACACATGATCATTCGTCGAAGGTGGTCTGATACCATAGTCCCTATGAGGATAAACGAGCTTGTAAGTAGCCGTCGTGCCATTGAAAGATTGCGAAGTTTTTAGCGCCCCTGTTGTCTGCATGACTTTACCGGCACGGTTGCTCGACGCGCATTGACGTCCCACGGGCGCTCGGAGCGCCCATTTGGCTTCCCTTCTCCACCATCAGTAGATGGGAGGATCCCGATGACATTGAGGCGCTCAGTGCTCGCAACGAGGGTGGTCGCACCGCTGAATGAATGAATGGCCAGAAGCTCGCTCGACGGCGTCGCGCTTGGACCCTGATAAGCAAGACCCGAAGGCTCCACTTCGGCTTCCGTGGACTGTCAAGATCCTCGTGTTTGCCTTGCTTCATTGGCTCCCTCTGACCGCAATCCTTTGGTCGTAGGAGTTCTGATGCGACTTTGGCTTTGCAGGAACGGCGACGGCTCTGCCATGCCAGCATCGTGCACTCTATTGTAGGGCTGCCGATGGTAATGATCTGGGAGTGAGTACATGGAAAGCTCTCTGACCACCTGATCGCATAGTCTTGACAAGTTTGCTAGCGTAAGGCGTACACGGCTTCTCCACCACCTATCAGGTAGTCACCCGTGTCATGCTTTACCTTAGATATCTCGCGAAGCCTCAGTATGGAACGTGGTCACTCATTGTGCTTTTTTACACGTCTCCTGCGGTCACCTTTACGCACTCTCGTTCGGCGTTCACATCGCTAACCTTGTCGTGCCCATCACATTTGCATGTTTCTTATTGCTCGGCTACTTGCAGGAGATATCGTGATATACCCTGCTTGTTTTTCAAGGCATGGCCCCTAGTGAGCCGTATCGAGGGGATAGGACCGATGAATGTGTGAAGGAATGCGGTTGCCAGTTAGCACGCGGCCGGTTTGACGCGCCGCGTCGTTTTGCACAAGCATACCTGGTCCACAGACGTACGATAATCTCCGATATAAGGCCTTCCAAAGGCTCCAACGTATGATCCCATGCTCCAGTTAGTACACCCTGCCAGGGAAATGCGCTGAAGGCTCATAATGAATGCTGGCGGATTGCTACATCATGGCACTGGGCTTTTGCAGCCAACCTAAAGTCTTTGATCTTGCCGGAGTATCTGTAACTTGAAGCTTCCGGGAAATATGGCGTGGTCTTGTAACATCTGAGATCTGGCATAGGCGAGGTAGAAAGGAATGGACGCTCTCCCTGGGCTCTCAGCCCGCGCGCTTTTCCAACTCGAATCGCACAGCTCCCGTATCGCAGTATCGCGGCGCTGGGGTAGGCAGATAGCCAAAGCAAGGGATAGATCGAGTGTTATCCCAAATAAAATTTAACGTACTTGCGGTACACTACGACAGGTACGACCGGGACAGCAGACTTAACCTCCTCCTCACCGGCGCGAAGCAGCCCGCACGAAAGCCCCTTCAGCGAGAACCCCGCTAAGAGTCCGGACGGGAATAAAGTAGGATTGCGTGAAAACAAGGATAGGGCTTGCTCCAAATTCCGGAACGATACTGAGTTTTTGTTGAGTGACGCAAGCAGATTGAACCCAACTGAATACGCACATTGACAAGCACCTCCAACCTGGGCCCCCGATGCACGTCGCGCCCACTACCTTGCATTGACTAACCGCAAACCAGCTCCAAGAGTGTCGAGGGTTGAGAACCAGAACGAAGAACCGCGACGGAAGTAGCCAAGAGACGATGGCCGTCGAGCGCGCGGGTGTGCTCAACGGGCGCCAGGCACCGTATCCGCAGGTTCCCACGAACCGGGAGGAACCGAAATCAAGTAAATGCGTATATTCATGACACTATGCATAAGTATAGACGGAGTTCAGAGTACAGATAGAGTGCCTGACCGGCTGAGGTACGATGCACGCACTTGGCGCGGCGCAATGAAGCGGCCATGGACGGACGATCAACCGTAGAACGAACGAGACGGCTTTAGGTTGCACTTGGACGCTTCATCGAAACCCACTTCTGTACGGGAGAGGCAGCCGACCAGCTTATGGACTTACTGTCAGAGCCCTTCGGAATCTTCCGTTTGTCAGAGCGATCGCAAGATATACTCATTTCTTCACACGCGTCGCGACTTGTCAAGTTCATCGATGTTGCCGCACCGTCCGATTAAACCGTTGCCAAAAAGGCGCTCTGCGTACAGCGGGCACAACGGATTCCCGCGCAGCGTTGCATCTATCCCAGATACGAGTCACATGAGCGGTGACAGGAGAGATAAAAAGGATGGAAGCGTTGCAGAGTCGGAGATACGTACCT
Organism: Peniophora sp. CBMAI 1063; assembly: GCA_900536885.1. Lineage (NCBI taxonomy): Eukaryota > Fungi > Basidiomycota > Agaricomycetes > Russulales > Peniophoraceae > Peniophora > Peniophora sp. CBMAI 1063. The sequence continues at coordinate 45,018 of UWZB01000122.1, forward strand.
CAAGGTGAGCCATTTGATGCCTTTTGGATGGCTCGGACTGACCGCCCTTGCAGTACCACCTGCAAAAAGCCTAGTATCACTTTTTCGGCGGTCAGCCGTCTTGAAGAGATCTACTCTGCATTAGAGACTCGTATAATTGTCAAAGAGGCTGCATTAAACGTACGTACCGGATCAATCATTGGCGGGTCCCACCTGACACCACCTCAGCGGCTTTTTCAGATGTTGTTCAACGAACGCCGGTTGGAGTGTCCGGTTTGCTTAGTTGTGTATGAGAGCATGCGCTTCCTGTAAGTCTATTCACGAGTTCTGACATACACGATGATAAAGTACCCAATCTTCATTTCAGACCGTCCTGTGGTCACACGCTCTGCCGCAACTGCATCCAAACTCTGCGTAGGACTTGCAAAGAAGCACGTTGTCCGGTTTGTCGGAAGCCTCTTTCAAAGCAGTCACGCAAGGCATTGTGCACTTCGAAGGTGTTTCGTAGTCTCAGCAAGCTCAAGAGAGATGAACGCGATCATCGGGCAACGAAGCGTCGGCGCCGATCAGACCAGAGCAGGGTCTATACCGTGAAGAGGAAGCTGGAGGAAGGATACTCTCGCACTGTTAAGCTAGATGAGTGCATTGGGGTGCGTGAATTGATCCTGAGAGCTCGTCTCGCATTGCTCAGAGAACGCAAACAGTTGATAAGAGATGCTGTTTGTTGCGATGTGTGTCACAAGATCATGGTTGATCCAGAGACATTGTGCGGCGCACCTCTTTGTACCTCAAGATAGACTGCTGACGATTCAGCCACTTAGCGTCGAATGCGGTCACTCATTTTGCAAGGCATGTCCTGAGGCGCATGCAACCCGATACGCAATGAAGACCTCAGCCTGTCCAAAATGTCTGGCTCAGCCCTCTCCGCAGTCCCGCTCCGTGGTTTTGTTTGTACTGAAGGGTATTGCGCAAGATGCAAAGGCTGTTGACTCCCAGTACCCTGGCGCTTGGTCTGTGAGCGCTTGATACAGGGTCTATGTTCTTCCTTCATCACAAAGTTGACCCTCATAAACGTCTTCTTGTTTTCCTTGCACGAGTGACATGTCAGATTCGAAACCTTGATAACGTCTGCGAGTGTATATCCCTGAAACTCTTTGCGTCGCAGCGCAGCTGATAACCGTCACCCTGTATCTCTTTGTCCGTTGAAAGAGCGGTGTATGCAATGCATGGCCGTAATCGTGTCGTGGCATCATGCTCTTCAGGTGAAGGTCCGCGTAGCATTTGTGAGGGCGCTGCAATACGTATCTCCCTGTAACTTTTCGATCCTCACTCCGAAAAATGCTATCAAGAACCAGAGAGTGAATACCGTGCGCGAGCGCCTCCAACTGAGTCGCGGAACGTTTGCACAAAAAATCAATAGCCATAGATGTTAAGCCGGTGAGGGGCCAAGCCTCGCTCACTCATTCACCATGGTGATCAAAGAGGGGTGAAAGCAGCGAGAGACTTATCGCAAAGGCATGGCTGAGACAAGCTCACTCGCCTTGACATTCGCCATGATCATTCTTGACGTTCCTGATTAGCAAAGATGCCTGTGGCGCAAACGGGTGTGCAACGGTACAGAACAGTCTCATTAGGTAGGCACGGACTGTGTGGCCTTCGGCTTTCTTGATGCTGTCGGCCCTTTCGTCATACGACAGTTGTACCGTATCTTCTCTTATCGGAGAGTGGACGTCTTTGGCATTGCGTTGAGAGGTGAACGCGCGGTCGACCGGAAGTCTTACTATTCTAGGAACACCACGTAGGCGAAAAAAGACCAAGAAAGTATTGCATGACAAGACGAAAACCCTATGACGGTACAATGCATTGATTGCCAATATCGTTCGTCACAGCCAGCTCCATGAGGCTCGCGTAGTCAAACCACCACTTTCCAAACCTCTCTATCCTCTCCTTCTCCGCCCTCTTTGTCGACTTGAACTCCATCTTCGTGTTCCAGAAATCCTGAGCAGAGTTGGAGGCGTGCGTGTAAATCTTAGCGATCGCAGCATGCTCCCAGTGGATGATTGCTCGCAAGCTGTCAACGAGATTACGCCCGACTCCCTGTTAAAGTATGAGTTGGAGCGGGGAATGATGAACACAGCTCGATACCTTTCCTTGGAAATCCTTTAGAACTGACATGTACTTGATATAGGCAAAGCGCTCTGTATGATACAGACCATAGACTATACCTCCAATAACATGTCCATCCTTAATGGCAGCAAGTATGTGACTGCCTGGATCATTTATAGCGTCTTTCAAAGCTTCCAGATCGATAGACACTAGTTCCACCCAAAGAACGTGAATGAGCTCAGATCTGAGGATTTCGGCCTCGGGACCGGACTGCTCATGAAGCATTTTGATGATTGGATGTGACGTCCGCCACTGTTGGCGACAACTGTATGAGGCATTCGATGAGACACATGCGCATGTATATATGCTAATGGAGAAATGTTTACCCTGCGCGCACTGGCGGCTGCATTGAACAGGCAACATCTTCATGCGGTGTTGGCCGCATGTAGGGCTTCCTCACTTCCCTCCCACCCTTGATAGTCTCGCTTTCTCCTCTATTGGCCAGCCTGATCGAGCTCTTTCGTAATACCCATGGGTACTCTGCCTGGTTTGCTTTAGAGTAATCAAGAGTCAGCATCAATCAATCTCGACTGAGCTTCATGAGTACCTAGAACCTTCTCGGTGGGTCTTAGAGTTCTTTTTGAGTGGCGATGATCATTGAGCATTGGCATGGTGCGTTTCACGGTGCGACTTGAGAAGAAGATGGGCCGTAGTGGTTACCAAGGGAGATGTGCGCAGTGCGTTACCGCCAACTTGGACGACATCGTCGCGCGCCTAGCATTTCCACGCTTCTCCTCGTGGTCATCCCACAGACGCCCGACTCGCACCGCCTATTACTCTCACAATTCTTTCCTACGTGGTTATCCAACGGGTGTCTTCCCCGCTACATAGTGCCGCCAACATCCGCGTTTCTCAACACCACTGCTGTTTGGCATCGTTTCCCTTACAGCCAGATTCTCTGCGGAAAGCAATTCCTGAAGCGGTGACTCTGGCTGATGACTACCACCTTTCTTTATCCTGAACGGTAGAATCCTCAGTCTCGCCCTCAAACGTGTCAGAGACGCCTCTCGGAAAGCGCCACACATCAACGCCACAAGCCGATGATGTACCCAAGGTTGACAAGAGGCGCGTATCATGGGGTGTGTGGGCCTATCGATTCTATCCGACACGTGGATTCTGGGGCGGCAAGCCTGTTCTCAAACGCGCTCACGGTTTATTTTATCTGAACTTTGTGAGGCCGTTCTAGCAAGACTCGATCTAGGCGTTGCCTACACAGAAGACGTTGAAGTCGCGCGACCCTGATTCTAGATCAGAAGCCTGAGGCGGTACCGCATCTGATTACACATTCTGACTTCGTGTGTCCTTCATCCCGTGCCTATAGGATGGAGAGTCTGTAATGCTCGGCCATGAGGACTCCTGCGTCATACCACGGTTGATCCCAATGCCGAACATGATAGCACCCGCGCATTGTCGTGTGTACTTCAGTTGTATTTGCAAATTGAGATGAATATGTTGGTGGCGCCACTCACCTGCTCCTCCAATGCCGTGACGTTCTTTGATCTTCCGGGAAGCAGATGACGAAAGACTTTTTCTATCGGAGGATCGTGCTGAGAGTTTCTTTACATATGCGGTCGATCTTCGTTTTGTATGACGCTTTTCATAAGTCTTTATCTAGAAGGGGGGTAGGCGTCGTTCAGCAACCGAATTGACATGCGGAATTGGTCGCCGCTCAACACGGCTAAATTACTGCGAAAGGATACCAACCAGCTGGCGTTTCGGCTAAACAACCCTGAACACTGGGCTGCCGAACGAGATGACAGGTCATCACGAGAGTGCACTTTGAGAGTTGGGGTAAATCAATAACAGGCAATAGGCATCGACGGTGTGTCTAGAACTAGTGAGTCGTGAGCGTCACAAACTCTGTTCACGCCAGCGCAGGATCTTACAGGACCGATTGTGATCAGCAGTCGGTGTGTGATCTTTAACCTTTTTGCGGTCGATGTTGTTCCGCAAATGCTATACCTTCTGTCATGTTGCTCGCATCGTGTTCCGATGTGCCTTGCAATCTTTGAGTGATACGTGCATACTTCTCTTTACCCACCGATCATGCGATCAAGACGGATGCTCATCGAAAGGGCTGATGATCATACTTACGACACGGGATGCCTTCAACTGCTCTACGTTATTCTGGTACGCAAAGATGTCAACGGGGCTTCCAAGTCGTATCGGGGTAGGGTGGGACGTCTAATTTGAGGTGTATGGCTGTTCCACCCACACAGGAACGTATATCAGACACTAGCCTTCACGAATCGGTGTGTAATGGATACCAGGATAAAGGTACGCTTCAGTCAAATTGATTGAAGTAGAAAGCTTGCCCCAGATGGGATCGTTGGGCTCGGTTCGCTCATACGAATGTACAAATATCACGTCAGTTTGCTCCAGATCCTGCAACTTTCGAGGACCTAGTCATAAGACTCATCCTGATATATTGTCTAAAATCATCGTCGTTCGCGGTTGCCAATATCAGACTCGCCCAGACGCGTCCCGACTGCTACGACTTCCATGCGAGAATTCTGACAAAGTGCAACTGCAGGAAAGTGCGTTGGAGAAGCCGATCGTAAGCGTCGCGAGAGAGGGGAGGATGCCCGCATGGCGCCGTCAACAGAGCTCTCGGGACCATCACGTATGACTTCTTATGAAGAATACAAGAGCATCGAGGTAGGAATGCAGGAACACTAACGGTTTGTACACTGGGTGACATCTTATGCTTAATCACGGACACGTCTTTTATTCGTTGTTATTTAACCAATACGCTCATGCGAGCGCGCTCAATATGTCGTTGATGTGACAGATCATTCCCTTGAGCCGATTCACAAGCTCATCGTAAAGCCCCTTCACTAAGTTGAGCAGGAGAAGAAACAGATGTTGCAAAGTGATTACGTACCTGGTTCTTGAAGGTCTTGTGCACTACGATGGACTTGATAATGGCGCAGTGCTCGTTGTAGTAGAAGCAGATCGTGCCCAGCTTCTCCCCATCCTGCATAGCACTCAAGTAGCGGTCCCTCCATCTCTCCATTTCGGGCGGTTGAAAGTTGAAACAGAGTGACTCGAAAAGAAAGACAGGAGGACAAGGCCTTGATGACTCAATCGTGCGATGGGGAACATGGTCGGTCATAACGACGCAAGGATGTGGCGGGTGCGCTACGTAGTACCCCGGTGGATAGAGGTATGGCGATACCTGAGTGCAGAGTTCAGTACCCTACAAGGATGAGATTTTCTTGCACCCACCGCTTTTGGCCCCGTAATGGCACCATTCCCATTGATCGCTGCGTCCGAGTTGTGGTCTGCTTTTTTCCCCCCATTTTGTCTACATTTCTTCCTTCTTGTACGACTCTTTTGGAGGTCACAAGCGTGCTCCTTTCTTTGTGCTTTATATTGAGAGTGAGTACCGGTTACTTCTGACTGGGGTCCATACGTACCTATTACCTTCATGGTGAGCCTACGCCTACGGGACGAGCGACGGAGAGGGAGTGATGCTGCCATAGGTTTTACGGAGTGAGCGATGTGCTCCCGCGATGAGGGTCAAGGAAGAGGTTTGGAAGTTGCTCACGAGGTGTGCCGTCTATGACTCTCACGAGCCTCTTCCACGCGGCGATTCAACATATAGTTATTCTACCAGACAGAAGTGTTGATCTCCGCGTTGATCACCGCTAACGATGACGGGGATAAAGATATACTACTCCTTCTTCTCAGAGTGTTCTGTCTTCCTCCTTACTCGCGTCTCTCAGACCCTGCCGTGAGGCTATGCAGTAGCCCGCTTTGCCAGTTGTCAGCTATAGCGTCTATGCTCAGGATTTACAATCTTATTCATGACTCCGTACTGCATACTACGCACGGCTTGTAGGATTTCGCCATCTCCTATGCACGATCACATCACCGGCTAGAGTTCCTTCCCGTGCGATGAGTTGTGTACTCTAGTAAATGCTGATTTCGCGTTTGTAGCTACTGTCAGTCTATTCTCCATCCAGCAATGGACGAAAGAGGGTCCGGACAAATCTCGCGCGACAACAATCCAGGAACAGTCGTGGCCGCAGATACAGTTTTAGAGCTGCAAGAAGCTTGCAGAGGGGCTCACCATGATGAGCATGTTTTATCATGGCGGCGCTCAGACAATACATGTTTGAAAATCGATAGGGTATACCTGGCCTTGAGCTCGACGCGACGCGGCGAACGGCGTCACGAAGATAGGAAGGTCAGTAAACACGACGAGCCTTGCGGTGCGAGATCGGACTGAAAAAGAACCGGTGAACGTCGCTGGATGCAAGACTCACTAGTTACGGTACACACGGAGCACTTTATAACCAAAACCCTGCATTCCTCATCACTCTCTATCGCCACCTCCCCTTCAACACCTCGGATCTCCTCCGACCGGTAGCCTAGTAAGCATATTCAAACATCCAGAATAAGGAACAGTAAGCGAACGGGCTTGTGACGGGACGGCGCAAAGGCGGATAGCTTTACGACCACTGCGTGGCCGTCCGTGTGAATTGCGCCGTAGCCGACGGAGCGACGTACCCGTTACAAAGAAAAAGATCATTTACTTTACTGCCGGATGCACAGAAAATAGCCTGACTCGACCGATACCGATCGCCGGTGATCAGGAGAGCAAAAACCCTGAACAATCCAAGCGTGATAGCACGATTTGAGCGGCCAAGGAGCGGGTGTGGCAACGAAATGCCTTGACATCCCACCGACTCCGCCAGTACGCCGGCAGGTCAATCACGTCCTATGAGTCTGAAGAACGGCTACAAAAACGTGACAGTGATACTATGATGCTTCTGGTTGCAAAAACGTACATATATCGCCCCACGCCCATTCTCTGCGTTTCGCATTTCTGCTCACCGCACTGAGCAGCACATGCTACCGCCATTTAGGATCGACCAGTCTTTGCTTTCTGAAAGCATTGACTACATGGATACGGCTATGTCAAAGCTCCACTCGGACGTCATACCGACCGATTTCTTGAAGTTCTTGCAACTCATATTCGGTGATCATCTCACGCGAGCACAACAGATCCCCATTCGCTTGATACGTGCGGGTCATGAGTCTGACTTTGAATCCTAGGCAAACATCGGGCCACTTCCCGGTGGCTGCCACATGAAGATCGCAGACGTTTAGAAAATAATGGTGACAAGCCTCGGAAGGCCTGGCGTCGGTCATCGCAGCCCGGGTGGACTTGCATGCCACGATGGCGTTCTGGAACACTCCTATCCTCCGTACCTCGTTCACCGGTTATGGTGTTTGCCGCCATCTCATATTCATTCCCTGCATGCGCGCACCTTTGTTTGCCTCTTAGACGTCACGGGTTTTGCCTCCATTGAGAGCTACACCGAAACGGTCACATCCGCTGACACCATTTGCATGCATGCTCGCTAGTTACGAAAAGTTGTGCGGCACGGAATGTGTACAGGAGTTGCATGAAATACGCATCCCAAAGGAACGTCGCAGAAAGGCTACACAGAAAGCGGCAGAGAGGAAGAAGGGCAGTCCGGCGTGGCGTACCCTGCTCTGATTGTTCAATGTGAGGGCGTGACCTCGAGCTCTTACCAAGTTAGAAGCCCTCAACCTGCACTCAGCCCTACAGTCGCCACAGCACTCTCCGCCCTCACATCGTCAGCAGCTAATAGTAAGACCTACAGCAGACCTAGCGAGCCACAAGGCATGCGGAAACCAAAAGCGAGAAAGCAGTATACCGGAACCTGGCACTCGCATTACTGGTAAACGTAAATAACCGACATGAAGCAATGACAAATAGCGGCATCAGCGAAGCATATCTGTGTCACAGGAGTATATGAGAGCTGGCGTGACACAGAGACCTGCAAACAAGCGATCACAAACTGCCTTAGAGAACTCTACACGCCTTCGAAACAGGAAAGTACTGGGACGACGTACGCGGGAACGGCGCGGGTGCCAGATATATAATACGAGAGAGAATTGAGGGAGCGCACTGTATTCCAATATGACGCTCCAGTAAGACAGAACATATAATAAGTAGCACATAGTCCCCGATCACTCGGCTTTAAACGGACATGTCTTTGGCGTCGTCCCAGGAGCAGCTCGAATGAACTTCAACCGAGACGGCAAGCGCGACCCCAGTGCAGCACGAGGCCTCACAGCATTAGTACTCACGACCTTCAAATCATTATGAGAAATTGACGTGAGAGCCGTAGCCAGAAAAAAAGAATGTCTGCGGCAGGGATCACGACACGGTGGTAGCGAAGACTCAAGATCAAGCACGACGTCGACCAAGCGGTGACAGATCAGAACATTGATGACTTGGCAATATGTGGACCGGTTATCAGCTCAACCTAGTGCGATATCATCTCAAACAAACTTTTATCCAACGTATATTGCATTGGAAGAGGTGTAGGGGTTTCGGTGGGTAGCTCGGTGAGCGTGAGCGCGAACGGTCTCTACTAACAATGAGCGGATGGTTCCCACACTTTGTGAATGGACGAAAATATTCCTGGTCTCTCAGACATTATCCAGACTGCTTCTGCATGCTCCAGACGACGTACAACTAACACTACTTTGGATCTTTACGAGAGGTCTTCTGAAGACCATTACAGGAAGAGACGGCTTGTTTCACTCGCGGAATTTTCAGAAAGCGCCATACACCCACTCCAGAGATGTGTCAGACTGCCTGCAATGGACAAGAAACGTGTGGTATTGAGTTTTGGGCTGATCAATCGTGCATCCCATCTCGGTTCGCTGAGACGTCAGTCTTGTCATGCGCTAGACGCCTGCACTAGCCATGTCTCCGATTTTCGTGCTCACCTTTCAGTCGTAGCTCTCGAATCTACGACGACCTCCCCACAGAGCGGCATGGCGCCAATTGCGGATGCGGGAATCACGACGGAAACACGAGATCAAGTTCCCGCACAGACCTTATGTCACGAGTGGAATCGGGAGACGCTGGGTCGCAACCCTACCTACAAGATGCTGACTTGCGAGCTTGCTGGGTCCGGCCCGTAGAACTGCGCTTTTTTTTTTTCTGAGGGGCCATGAATTTTTATGCTGAGCGTGTGGCAAGGGCGGGACAGAACCTTTCTACCCGTTCGCCCTTGATTTGTGCCTCGGAACCCTCGCGCAACTGTCCCGCCGGTCTTATCAATCGACCATCTTCCTCGCATGCCCTCCAACGACAGATCCTCGACCCCCCGGTCACCCTCTTGTCTGAAGGTGTCTCGCCATCTGCAACCGTCTTGACTTTTCTTCGTCTGGTCTGGCCTGGCCTCTCAAATGCCTATGCCCATTCTCCTATCTCTCTCACGCTCGGTACAGCAATCGACGTCGCCGGTGGCTCACTCACGGCTGCTGGGCGGTTCATTGGGTGACCTGATGGAACGTCTTCAGCCGTTGAACGAGCTGCCGTCGCGTGGGTTAGCGCCCTATACAACGCGCCCTTCAATGAAATCGGTCCAGGCTTCCTGTCTGACAGAAAGGCGCCTGCACCTGTCTGTATGCGCCTCACAACGCCGACGGAGGTCGTGGAATATCCTTTTGCGGCTCGCAGCTCTTGATCTGGTCGCGGAAAACGTGTCTATTGGATACCTCGGCCGTCTGCAGCGTGCACCTGGAAATAAATGGGCGTGGCTAGTCGGCCTAGCATCTCGCCTAGTGCCCCGCCTCTAGACGCCTTCCCCTTCATCTTACCTCTGCCTGCGAAACCCGAAACAGGTCCTTTGTCGCTGTCCTATTTGGTGACGCCCGAGTACCTTGATTCTCGAGCGACCATACGTATTCGTTTGCACAACGTCCTGTCCACTGAGCCTGGCATGCAGGGCTGTTGCCGTTCCAAGCGCACTACTACAATCTCGCTCTTGTTAAACGTTAAGGTACGGCGAGAGCGGTAATAGATACCGCGGGCCATGTTTGACGCTATGACACGTTGCCCACGTGAGCCGGGCACCGGACCGTCACGCCCAAGAATTTCTCACTAGGCACCAATCGTGCGGTGACGCCATCGAGTCGGCAGTTTGCACTGTCTGCAATTCCACACCAACCCTATCTTGTCGATGCTCCATGAGTGCTAAGCACGCCTTTGGTCACCCAGCCACTCCACAGAAAGTCGTATACAGACGATCAAACGGCTCGAAAGGATTTCTGTACAACTTTCTCCTCTACAATCTGCGGATCGGGCTGTTGGGATATTGGCCCAAATGCCGGATGTGCCGGCAAATCTGGACACGAGGCGGGACCAGCAGAAGTACATAACTCAACGCGGAAGTTATTGTTACATCAGCAAACTCAGAGGCACTAGATGCGTCGTTACTGCGCGTCATCTCGGGATCACCTCGGGGATCGTCCCCGTGCCCGAACCGCGCCTGGTGCGCGGCTTCGAGCTCCGCTTTTGCAACCCAATGGTTCGATGGACTTGATACTGTAGAAAATATATATAAAAAGGTCGTACATAGGATGACTGTACTAAGTTACCGCAGATCTGTAACCTGGGGGTATATCGTGACAGTGTTCACAAGACTCGTTTCGGGGAGATACGTTAGAGAACCAGAGCAGCGCGTCATTTTACCCTACCTAGAGTGAATATTGAAAAATAGAACGCCCTCACAAAGGCATTGTGTCGAAACCGACCGTCGGAAACCTAACACCGAGTCTCTCAAGCTCCTCACCGCCGCACCAAGTTCTCCTTCACACGCCCGAATTTCCCCACACCCGGGCTCCCAATACTACATGATCTGTACTGGTATCATCACGTTCTGCATGCTTCGGTCCGAGAACCCATAGGTCAATGTTATATCAAGCAGAGTTGAATCATGGCGATTGCCGCGCTGTCCTGTCGTTGGAGTCTTGCAAGTCTGCGTGCCGGGTCCTTTTCCTCCTCTTCGCCTTCGGTTTACTCTTGTCTACACAATCGGCTCGGCAAAGTGTATGTTGGAGAGTTTCCGAGAGCTGCGTCGAAAGTGACCCAACATGCGATGCGTACCGGATGAGCTATATTATGCGGGAGTGTACTTGGAAGCACTGAGCTAAAAGAGAGGTTGGGTTGCCCCGATGCCAAAGTTGCGATAAGAGTATCATATTACGATATGCCATGATAGATGTCAGTACAAGTAGCAAGCGCTGGCACGACTTGGGCACGAGCTGTTGGACTCGGCCGTAGCCTTGTCTTCGCAGCGACCTTCGGGTAAAGGCCTGCCGCCCGTCAGTCGCCTCGATACAGATCTCAATGCACTCATGTAAAGGCGACAGAGATAGTCGAGAACGAAGGAGATATGCCTCATAAACATAAAACAAGCATGAGGCTACCAGTATCTCGCCATAAACCCTGACCCGTGTGACGATCAGGCGGTAATCGCCCGGTCAACAAGAAACACCTGGCTTTCCGCATGATTCGTCATGAATCACGAACCGAGTACTTGTGCATGAAAACGAATCAAGCGGTAACCAGCGGAATCCAGCTAAACCTGCGCTCAGAATTGCCTGATCGGGCGCCTTTTTCGGCAAATGTCCCATGAGTCCAGGAGAGATAAACCTGACTGCAAACGGCTACCAGGTGATCGCCACACAGTTGAACATCAGGTTACCGCCTGATCATCAGGTAGGCTGTGGGCAATGGTGTCTAGCTGTGCTCTCCGCGAGCAGAGCCCTTATCTACTGAAGATGGTCTCAAGATCTCACATTCACTATTCACGAACCAAATACGGGTCTTCCGCCATTTTATCGACCGAGGTGACTTTCAGTGAGTGATAGCGCTGGATGACTGCGACTCAATGAGGGTATGTATTAACGAACGAATGCGCATCAATCACTGCGTGTCGTAATGAATCTCGTACAGAAATCGTCGATATGGGGTATCTACGTATCTCCACACATACTACAAGGGTCCAAGGTCAGTTCAGTATTGGCTAGGACACTCATTACGCATCGGATGTTAGCAAAGACTGCGATAAAGTGCCCATTCCACCTTCGGGAGGGACTTCATGTAGTCCCACAGAGCAGGCATCCCAGTCGCCGAACACGTAGCTCAGTATCAGTCACCCCATACGCAACACGTCTCAGCTATCACCCTATGGCCTGATTTGCACAGCAACGACAGACTTCAGGTGAGCACGTTTCGGATTGAGCGCCCACACATTTATGGCGCGATAGCGACAGAATCGTCTGCATAGTGATAACGAGATAAACCATCTTCAGACGCAGGGTCGTATCATATGTGATTGACGCCACGCAGCTGGACGCCGCAAGCGGTATTGTAGATGTGAGCATGAGATCAAGCTATACGGAAAGGGCCTATGACAGGCGTCCTTACATACTTATGGGCGAAAAATCTTCTTAGTCCGTCATCCGCAGCTTCTCAAGCAGCGATATTGGCGGGATAGATCACATCGCACTAGTACAGAATGCATAGTTTAGGACAAGATTGAGTAGCATACGGGAAAGGACGAGTTACAAGTACACCTTTTTACATGAAAGACCGAACCTGTTTCTCATCCTATACCTATCTCAGGACCTTCGTTTTGAGCCCATCTTCCGCCCAGCGCAAAAGGTCATCCCGATCTGCGAGGCTCATGAAGGACATGATCGGATTTACACCAGTGACCAATCTAGAAAGACCTGCCCTGCGGTGGCGATCCGTTCCGTCCTTGTAATGATTCTTTAGGCCTTCAACGCCCGCGAATGACATTTTGCACAAAGTGCACGGGAACAGTTTTCCTGAAGGAAATTGGCCTGAAGGCTATACAAAAAGTTACGGAATGGTAAGAAAGTACGCACTGTAAACTTTAAAGGGTCCTTGTTTGGCACGGGGGAGCGACGGTTCTATGTTGCGCCCGTGTATTCTGGCACTCCGCTGTCGCAGCGGAGGTATCGTTGGCGCTGTGCAAGTCAATTGTGCATTTGCACCAGCGTTGGATACGGGAACTGTGTCGGACGCAATGCTACCGGTCTGGGCGCAGGGGTCTGTTTCTATGCCCACGGGCGGCGTATCATAACTCTCCCAATTCTATGAGTTTATGAGTCTCCGTCGGCTATTCAGATGAGCTCTGTATATGCCTTACCATGGCGTCCTCCTCTGGTGACCACTCTGGCAAGAACTTTCAGACGAGTGTCAGTCAACGCTACGTGCAGATGAAGGTAAAGAAGCTCACACAGGAGAGCACCATCGGCAATGACGGACAGGGTCCAGATGTTGTTGAAAATACGACAGGGTCCATCGTATTGTGCATGAGCTCGTCAAGCTCTTTATCAGCGCTCTCATGCTGCCAATCTTGGGAAGCGCCTGACTTCGGTTGGAAGAGCTGTACGAGCCTTGATAAGCTATCTAACAACAGTGAGAAAGGACTTTCACGTACCGTGTGCCAAGGATAACAGCCTTCTTGCTCGTTCGTAATACGAAAGTCGTCATCCCACGGAAGCTCCTGCACGCTGCTAGAGTCCGACCGAACGATGACACGCTCGTCTTCAGCGTAGTCGAGCTGGCTCCATAGCCTTTCATCGAGCTCTGGTATGGCGGCAATCAGCGTTTGAACGAACATTTGAGCCTCTTGTTTGATTGCGCACCCAACACATCCGGCCCTGACGACAACAGGGCATCCTTGTGAACCGTCTCCTCAACGTATTCCATCTCCTGCCCGGTGACCATCGTATACGAGTTTGAAGATAGCTCACAGAACATGGTGGTAGATGTGGGAGATAGGTATGATGCTACGCCGACCCTGCGTTGAAGTCATTCCGCGCGCGCTCTTCCCATCCCACGACTTGACCGCCATCACGCCTCAACACGAGACCATCGGCATCACATCGATATAGAAAGGCTATCTACCGCTTACCACAGGGGCATTTGCGTTCTGGTAGATCTATTGCTCGCGCTAATTACGCATATCCAGCCTGGAAAGGTAGGATAACTGAGGATGTGATCGCGCTCCGAGTGTAAGAGGACATGATATCCTCCTGGAGCTGTCATAGACGACCATGACACTTTGCTCTGTCCGGGAAGGTTTATGAGCGCTCGGTACAGATGCTCACTAGCGGGGCAGCGAGGATGTATGCGTATGTGCGAGTCTGCAGTTTTACTAAGAGGGGACACAGGTTGGTGAATGCCCTCTCCTGCTGGCGTGACGATTACACATACTTACAAGCCGATAAGAAACCATTTTATTTCTTCAATGCATCGATACATAGGATACAAGATTGCGTGCAGCTAAAAAAGCTTTCCTAGTGCGCATCGTCGACCACCGTTCCAACATTGCCCGCCATGATCGTGTTGCGCGCCTAACCCAGGGCTGCCTCGTTAACGGGGGTTCGGTCTAGATCGATGACCCCGTGTCAGCTAGAAATGATTTTTATCTGATGTCGTGGTGCTCATGAAGAGGCGGTAAAGGTGCAGGAGCCAGGACCCGCGCGCTGAGTGTCGTGCAACCTCGGGCGGGCTTCGGGGATCCTTCCCACAACCAAACCGTCTCACAGGGCGACGTCGAGCTTCTCTATCGCAAGAATGCCGCTCATTGGACTCGGCAACGTTATTCTACACGCCTGACGCGACTTTGGTTTGACAGGAAGTATATATAAAAGTACCCCCGAGTCATTATTTCTCCCCAAATATGAAGGATGCCGTGAAGACAAAGTCTCTTCTTCGTTAGCACCTCTCCCAAAGCTTAATAAGCGACGGGTTGTTAAACCTGCATTCAAGGTATCAGAGAGTGACCGCGGTTGTGACAAGATGCGATACAGACAGGACTCTAAGCTCAGCCTTATTTGGGGCTCGGCGCGCAACTCGGGATTATTCTGGCGCACCATGAAGCACGACTACGATGTCATCCCGCCGTAGGTGACCGTGCCGCTGGCCGAGCGTACGCCAAAGTTTGTGCGCCGGATGAACAAACCTGACCATTCGCCGCCCGACTCAGATCGTGCGGCTGCGCGCCTTGCACGACTTGAAGCGCGCGACCTCTCCACCATCACACCTAGCCTCGAGCCTGATGGCTTCTTTGCAGAATCCTTCAGCATGGAGGACATTGTCTGGTTGAAGAAACATATGCGGGAGCGCTCCCTTGAGGGCTCACCGGGCTATGACGGCGTGTCCAAGGCCGAGATCATGCTCATAGCAAACGAGAATCTTGCCGCTCTCTTCTCTCGATCTTGTGCACAGGCCAGTGCTGCGCTTCTCGGCCATCCCACTTCTGCGTGCTGACAGTTGCTTACAGACGACTCACGCGGCGGATCAGCATGATCTACTGCCGCCAACACAGAATGGTTTCCGGCGAGGATATCGCATGGCGAACAACGCTCTTGTCCTGCGATGCCTCATGGAGAAGGCACACGCAATGAAGACCCCGCTCTATGTCGCCTTTGTTGACGTCACGAACGCGTTTCCTTCTACTGATCGAGACCTCCTCTGGGTCAAGCTTCATCGAATGGGTGTCAGCGGGACAATGCTTCACTGGCTGCGCAACCTCTACAGATGCATGTCCTATATCGTACGCACTTCTGAGAACTCTTCGGAAGCCTTTGAGGCAGACGTCGGAGTTCTCATCGGGGATTCGGTCTCGCCCACGCTTTGGAATTTGTTCTTAGTCGATCTCAACCTGCTCCCTCGTAACGATGATCCTGTACTAGGAGGTGACCTCATTTCCCTTCTCGCGCATGCGGACGACCTAGTACTCGTATCCACGTCACCCCCTGGACTGCAAGCTGAGATAAACGCGGTCTTTCGTTACTGCCGCCTCAATCAACTCGTGACACACCCGGGCAAGACAGTTCTCATGCTCTTCGGCGAGATACTTGCCGTCGTTCCCCAGTTCTACATGAATGGCGTCCAGCTCGCGTACAAGGAGACCTGGACCTTTTTACTCACCTTCACGAGTTCCAAAGGCAATCTCTTTTATGAGCACCACGTCGGGCGAAGGATGAAAGCATTAGCCGCCGTTTTCGGATACTAGAACTGGACCTCAATGTCGGTCGCCTTCCTCCATGGCCGGCACAACTACTCTGGATGGCGCGCCCAGACGCGTGTCTTACCGGGGGTTCGGACATTACTCCTGACATTAAAAAGCTGGACGACCCCTTGGAGGACGTGCAGGTGATGTTCCTGAGGAGGATCTTGGGCCTCGGACTGTCGTCTCTGCATGCTCCGCTATTCGCCGAGACGGGCATAGCACCCCTGCGCTTCCGCCGCCTGATACTCGCATTGCAATACCTACGCTACTCAGTGTCTCTTCACGAGGTGCACATGGTCAGCGCGGCTCTTCGCGAGTCCTACGCAATGTACACAGCGACAGTTTCGGCATGATTCGGGGACATCGCTTGGGCCCTCAAAAGTTGCTTGCCGTCCGTACGCATCCAGCTCCCATCACTAGCCGAACTCAAGGAAGATGGTGCAATCGACGCCCTCAGCAGTCAAGTTGAGTCACTGCGGGCTGCGGCGATACTCCGCTTCCGCCCTTATCTCAATGTTGTGCGCAAAGACCACAGTATTCCTCTCGTCCGGCTGGCCCTCAGCCATCACCCGCTCGCGCTGGAGGTACCGCCCTATCAAGTTCATCCCGGGCGCGCGCCTCGGCTCCTGACAAGGATCGACCGTTCCTCAAAGCTAGGCTCCTAAGGCTCCTTCGCACAAGCTGTCGATGCCAATGTCTATCATCATGAGTCGAGTGCGCTCTGACTTCCCAGCGCCCCGTCCCATCCAGATTGGCGCCATCCGCTGCATGCTGCTGGGCGGCCCAGTTCAACGAACCGCACGCTCTGATGGCACTCGTAAGATCCAGACATAGAAAATCATCGACATGAGCTGACCTTTCGCGCAGTCTAGCGGTGGCATTGAGCCACCCCGTGAGTCTCATCAAGCGCCAAACGCGTTAAGCCTCTGCAGTGTCCTCGCGAGCGCCAGGCCCACCTTCATCGACTTCCAAACGCTCGATGCTTGCAGCATGCGCCCCTGTTCCGTTCAAGATCGCTAACGCCTCCATCAATTACGTCCGATATGCAGAAAGAAGCTCACCTTTGCCGACTGCGTCGTTCCTTGAGGAAGACACTTCACCACCCTCGTTGAGCTCGCTACGAGTCTCGCTCTCTGCAGAGCAATCAGCGTCAGGCCCATCGCGACTGTCGCCGGCACTCACCGGCGTACGACCTTCTGAAGGAGGGAGAGGGCTAGACGCGCTGTATGGATCAGAGGACTCGGCGGCTGACGAGCCCGACTCTCTCTCGTCTGAGCTCTCCGTAGCGGCCTCGAGGC
>UWZB01000123.1:9711-21075 GCA_900536885.1 Peniophora sp. CBMAI 1063
GAAGAATGACAATGCGATAAAGATGATTTTTGCGCCTATGTTATTCCTCTCGGACAGCCCCGCAAAGTGATGTACGCGCGAGTACTCGCGCCATCGCCCATGCAAAGAAGGCCCAGACAAAATCTCATATCGATATCCAAGAATATATGGTTACAACCGGCGGACAAACTCACCGTTCGCGGAAGTCTGGTTTCGCTTCGCCCACCCGTAGCTTCGCTCCTTTCCACACCGAGCCGCTCAGGACGTTCATGCACTTTGCAAGTTTTCCTTTTGTCGTTTCCAACGTAGCATATGCGTATGGTCTCTCCTTTCCCAGTGCATCGCGTTTTCCTAGACCATCGAGTGCTGTAACTGCTCCGTATGAGCCTAGCCGTCGTGTAAGATCAGCTGCAGTTATAGCCGGCGTGAGACCAGATATGTGTAAGCGCTTCGTGACAGGCTCGTCAGCCATAGGGTCACTTTGAATGTACGAATTAGGAAGGGGTATTTCGTTTCGGGGACCAAAGCCGAATGGAAGCGGAAGACAAGTTTGTTGTGAGCGCCTCAGCGCTTCGGCGTCTGATCGGGGTTAGGGTTTATCTTGTTGCTGCCTGCCGTCACCAGAACCGATGCAAACTTGTTGACGTGCCGCTACTCGTACACTTCGAATTCATACATGATAAGAATATATGCAGTAGAAGCCCGAAACGATATCGCAGGATTCCACTATTCCTCGTCAGACTGTGCCGCCTCGATCTCCTTGATCGTCTCAAAAATCGACCCGAGCGCGATGATCCCGAAGCTCTGCGCGCCGAAGAGCTTCTTCTTCTTGACCGATAGCGTCCAAGCAACCCAGCTCCGTCTCAGCGCAACATCCAACGGCTCATCCTCTTTGGCATCCAGTTCGACGCGGGTGCCGCGTACGAGGTGATCGGTGTGCTCGCGCAGCTTTCCGAGAACCTCCTTACGCTTCGTCTTGATCGCCGTCTTCTCCATGACTGTTCCCGCGATGGCCTCTTCCTCAGATAACATAGAGTTGCGCCGATGCGAGATGACCTGGGTCGCACAGATGCTCTGTAACTCCGAGGCGTAACTCTCGAATAGCCGCGCAACATGTTCGCGAACCTCTCGCGGCGCTTCGGCGCGCAGATCGATGAACTCATGAACGCGATGTTCGATGGCTGCCGCCACTTCATCGCTTGTGCCACCGAGGGTCATACCAGCCAAAGCGTCCGTCAAATCCTCGACTCGCTGGGCGCGTGTACGGCGGACGCGCTCGCGCTGCCGTCGGTTCTCACGCTTGGACTTTCCATCTGCTAGCTCTATCCTCCGGAAGAGCTTGCCAATCGCGCGCTGACTCTCGTAGTAGGCCGTTGAGTTCTCGAGATTGATCGTCTCAGCAGCACTCCAGTCGGGCTACCAGGTAATGAAAGCGGGAATAGCGTCTTGCGGCGTGAGTCACGTACCTTCTCCTTAAACTTCAGCCTCGGTATCCTGTCGACTTGCACGGCTGTACCGGACTAGATTATATAAGCCAATAATCGCAACGGCCTTATAGGGTGAGGAGTCACCTTTGGGAAGTCTACTGCATCGCTATGAAGTTGCGATAGCGTCAGGCAATCGGGATCAAAGATGCCTTCCTCGCTCTGGTCTGCGATCATAAGCCATTGTGTCGCCACTAGTCCTACGACCTACACGTATGTGACCGTCAGATATAAAAAACATTGATCGGGTCAGCGCCACTCACGTCTGAGTTGATGTAGTCAACCACAAAGTCTGCAACATCGTTCATTGTACTCGGCCTGTTGAGCATCTTCTTCTGCACGGGAGTGTAAGACGCTGGCTCATGCAAGCGGCGCGGACGAAGGTCTGTAACCGCATCCGTGTGAGTTTGACAAGATCCATATAAGCCAAGGAGTACTCACCGGGGCAGGTCTGGAGCGGTACACAATCGTAGATATCCCCATCAAGATCCCCGCCTCCCAGGCATGACGGCAGCGGGCGTTCTCCTGTTGGATGATCTCGTCAGAAGAGCAGATGACGTGTTCAAGTAGACTGACCGCAGACAGAGAATACGATCATGTTGGGCAACCGCTCGTGGTAGAACGAGCTATGAGGCTGAGGAGCCCCAATCGCATGCGCGATCTGCACGTCACCAGGGTGGCTGGTAGGCGAACGAGAGATCATAACGTCTCCTTCGAGGTAGACTGTCTGCCCATCCTTCCGTATACAAGCGTACACCTCGTTTGGTCCCAGCTCGCCATGCATATCCGCAACGCCAAGGGTCCATGCACCAGGTACGGGTATTCGCGCGTAGTTCTTCAGATCACGTAGGATGTGGTTCTTTGCACAATGCAAGATCTTCTCGAAGAATGGACGTGAGCCGTTATTCGTAAGTCCATCGAGCTTGGCGAGGCTGTTCAGGACAGACGGCATACGGAAGCTGGCGCCCAGACCAAACTTTTCGAACAGTCGGCCCGCACCGGCGATGGTCAGGGATGAGTCGTTCACGTCTTGTACGGCGGCGTCTTGGTAGCGCTCGAACACTTCATAGGGCACGCCGAGTCCCTCCAAGAGCATGATTAGCGGCCGGTTGAAGGTATAGGGGAACGGTGTGGTGAACGCTTGTGCGATCTCGATGAAGCGTCCTGGCGCTTCGAACTTCGTCATGGAAGGCGGTATGGTGATAAGGGAGCCTTGGAGTCTATAGTCAACACTGAGCATGCCCTTTGCGCCCTGGAAGCGTATCTGATACGCGCGAGGTGTACCCTGGGAACGGCGAGCGCGTTTCCTCGTGCTGTTCATGTATGCCCAAATCCTCCGCGCCAGCTCCAAAGAGATGGTACCGACACCATCCGTGTAGCAGTAAAGACCGTCGGGTGTCCATATGTCTTCTCGGCGCAAGACTTGCGACTCAGCCAGCTCTACGCGGATTTGATTCGTGGCAGTGAAAGCCTGAGACAGACGAGCAGCGTAGCGAGCGGGGCATCGAAGGGTCTCGTATGGAAATGTGCCCAATCCTGCGACAATTGTTGGTGCATCCACTCTGACAGTTTGGCCATCTTGACCAGTGTATGTGAAGGGTTTCAAGAACCTACAAAACGTTGGTCGTCTTTCGAGAGGAATAGAGCCAATCATAACTCACCAAACCGAGCGCTCCCTAAGGGCAGACATTGAATACGCTATTCGACAGATAGTCAGTTCATATGGCTCATCTATACCACCTACACGTACCTAGGAAGTCAAAGCGATGACCGCCGATCGCCAACCCCTGCCGAAGAATCGTACCCACGCGCATGTCGACGAACCTCCTGCCGTCAACGTTCCGGTCCCAACGGTACGGAACGCGACCCTCCTCTGCGAACGTGACCCGGAGGAAGCATTCGTGATGTTCGCGAGGATATGTCCTCAGGACGCGGTTCGAGAGTTCTGGGAACGGACCGTCCAAGGCCATGCTCGTGGGCGTTATCACGACGTGCATCGTCTGCACGACATCTGTGTCTCGGGGGTCGAGTACGGGAAGCGCCGTCTGCTGCTCGAAGGCGTTCCGCACTTGGCCAAAGAAGTCGCGAATGTCAAAGTTCGAGCTCTCGAACTCCCAATCAGACCACCATGTGCACAGTCGCAGTCGAAAGTACTTCAAGAACGCAACAGTATATGGCACTCCGCGACGTGCGATGATGCCTTGTAGCAGTGGCCTGACCGCGAGAACCTCCCTCGCGTCGAGGAGAAGTGCGCGCATGATGCCCTCTACTTGGAAAGCGATTCCGAGGCTTAAACGTCGCTGCCACGCGCTCACGAGGTCGAGAGCGCCAACGGAGAATAAGCCGCGCTCCTCAACTGGGATTGGATAGTCTCCTAACTTGGGGAGCTCTGCAGTTTCGGCCAGGTCCCAAAAGGTCTGGAGGTCGTCTTGGGACCGAAGAACAAGGCGTAGAGCGTGTGAAGTGAAGGCCACAACTCGATTGTGATTGGCGAAAGGCAAGCACGAAAGGCGCTGGCGAGGTTCCGGTTTATCTAGCATAGTAAAGATGGCTGCAATCATCGACGACATGGATCCGGGGTCATCGTCGGGATCCACCGGCTTCGTCTGCCGCTCATAGTGAGGCGCTGTGGCCAGTTGCACCCATACAGCGTGCTCTCGTGTCGGCCTATCGAGAGTATGAGCAGATATGGCGAGAATGCTAGGGACGCGAATGGCGATCATCAGAGTAGATCCGTCTTGTTCAAGGTGAACCCGAAGCTCCCGCGGATCGTCGCTGAACATCAAATATGCGGGGAGGCCGGTAGGCGCTTGGTATTCCCATTCAGACGAGAACACGTCGTCCCGGCAGTCCCAGCCGAATTGCACGGAGTGCAGGTTGACTCGTTTGCTGGCGAACTCGCCCTCCCGAACCTGTCGCGCCTCAAGAACGGCGGGGTCTTGGTATGGAACGTGTGCGATACTTTCGACGACATCGCCGCGCGGGGGTCGATTACTGCGCGAGAAGAGAACCTGCCTCCCATCTAACCAGATCCCAGGTCTCACGCTTCCTGGCCCGAATAGATTCAGAAAGACCTCGCCGAGTGCGGTAGTTGGAAGCGTGAGAGTGCCCGTGCCTCCATGAGGCCGCCCGCGTCCGCTTTTGTCCTTGAAAAGCCATACGGAAAAGTTGATCGGATAGGACGTGTGCATGGTAAACGGATGCTTGTGCAGCTCCTTGGCCAGCTCCCGCTTGACGCGAATGTGATCGGAGCTGTACGGGATTCCTCGCATGAATATCTCGGCCATCGTAACTATACTCAGCGATTAGTCACCAGGAGATGGGTGCGAGGGGACTATATGACTTACCGCCTACCAACGCTTGAACAGTATTTCTAAGCTGGGGGAGATTGGAACTTGAAAACGCGGTGTCCACGGTCGTAGCCAGGCCAGTCTTAGGGTGACATACGATGACCGCAGGACACAGGGACTTAAGAGGCGTAAGAGGGTAGAGATCGCCACCGGCTGTCCTTATCGCAATCGCAAGATTACCCACTTCAACTGAGAGAGTGGCTTTGTATAGGCAAGACACTGAAGACTGAGTTGTAATGAGACGCCGAGGCGCCCTCAGAAGGCTTCGCGGGCGGGACTGTAGAAGTCCTACATCACATGCCAGCACCACATCCAAATTGATATATGGGTCTTCCTTCCGGACAGATAGACAGAGCTAGACGGTCTAACACTGTCGTCGTACGCGTCGAGTCGGCTGGACGATCGATGGTGTATTCACATTCAGCAATCCCCGGTGTGATGATGGTGGATCTAGACAAGAGCGGTTCTGGCTCGCCACTGCACAGAAAGCTGATCTCACGCCGCCGCTGATGGCTACAGCTTGACTCGTACCGCCATGTTGACACGTCAACCAGCGGCATCCCCTACCAACTTTGTACTTTGCACTCATAATTGCACATGCATCGAATCTGCTGGCCCCAACACATACGCGCGAAAGGCACCTGTTCTTTATGTTGACGAGGCCGTTCGGCAGCGCCGGAGACTTTGGTCCGGGTGTATACCCGTACGTATCCCCAGACCAAACGACAGCCGCACACACGCGCGTATTGTAGTATCGTAGGGCTTGCATGTCTGCGTGTACTTGATCAGCTCATCCCTATCCAACACCGGGATCTTCACCGTCTACCATCCCGCGCGCTCGTGTTCTATCACCGATGCGGTCCTCACTTTCGCGTTGAGCTGCTTTGTCGGCGAAGCCGTACAACTAGACGCAATGCCTACTTACCTCTGCTTGCCTCAGATGTTACCGGCGGCCGAACGGCCGGAGGTCAATTCCTGTATACACTTCACTTGCGTGTCTATCGGCCAGCTCTGGCCGTATGGCCGTACTTATAGACGCGGTGGTGGACCAGTTCTTCATCCCATCTCGCGTCTCGAGGATTCTGAAAGTATCTGACTGATTACACCATGGCCGGTGAGAGGACCCTGACCCTTCACCGAGACTTAAGCAATATCTGACGCTCGATTCTAACAGATACAGTCTCCTCTCTCGACGGCCTCGTCGAGCTCCGCTCCCTCGCAAACCTCATAACAGACTCCATCGACCAAGTCGAAGCCGCCATGCTAAAGCACAACACAACCTTCCCGTCAACCCGCGGTCCCACCACGCTTGCCGCGCAGGCCCCTCGCCGTCTTCCCGAAGTCGTCGCCGCGAGCTCTATCGGATGCGCTGCGGCAAACCAGCTCGTGGCCGCGCTCGGCGGACCGATGAACCTCCTTGCGTACTCGGCTATGGCTGTTGGTATTCCGGCTGCGCTGGCTACTGTGACTAGGGGGAATGTTGCGGAGGCGATAAGGGAGAATGATGGGGAGGGAGGAGGGGCGGATGTGAGGGTTGTTGCGAAAGAGTGCGGTATAGATGCGGACAAGCTTGGTATGTTCTGTACTTTCTTATCCTGATGAGGCGCGCAACGCTCATGTATCCTACCAGCGAGAGTTCTCCGCGTTCTGTGCGCACACCATATCTTCGTGGAAGTTGCACCCGACGTGTTCGCGCACAATGCGGCGAGCACTCTCCTCGACACTGGGAAGCGCGTCACAGACATCCGCGCCAGGTGCGTTATGTGTGCTCTCTCTATGACTGGGAGCGCGTTCTCACATGCGTATGATAGCCCGGAGACAAAGCACGACAACACAATCGGTCTTGCAGCCGCGATGGAGCACCTAGTATCCGAACCCATGACCGCGCACGGCTACCTCGCCGACGTCCTCCTCTCGCCCTCACCCAACGCGAACGAAACCGCCTTCAACCGTGCCTTCAACACCCCACTCAGCCCATGGGACTGGTACGAGCTCCCTGAGAACAAGCTCCAGCTGATACGCTGCACCAAGGCCATGCAGGCGGGAAAGCTCATTATAGCGCCGGACGCTGTGCTGCAGGGATACGACTGGGCTGGGCTTGAGGAGGGCGCTGTTGTCGTTGATGTTGGGGGCGGTGTGGGGACGCAGGGGAAGAAGATTGTTCAGGCGAATCCGCATCTGAAGATCGTCGTGCAAGATCGCGCGCCTGTTCTTGAGGCGGCTAAGGAGGTGTGTCTGCGGTGTATCATCAGCGCGTTCTGGCTGACGTTCTCTAGTTCTGGTCAGATATGCCGGATGCTGTATCTTCCGGCCGCGTAGTACTCCAAGGTCAGTGCGTGCTCTCATCTCTCCCGTATCATGATTAACCCATCCCGTTAGCCAACGACTTCTTCGCCGGTCAACCCCAAAAGAACGCACGCGTCTTCCTCCTGAGCGCCATCTTGCACGACTGGGCGGATGAGCAAGCCACCGACATCCTTGTCCGGTTACGCGAGGCCGCCACTCCTCAGACCGAACTAGTCGTAGTCGACAGTCTAATCCGTCATCTCAGCCCGGACGATGGTGTCGCTGACGTTCCCGGCGCTGCAAGGCCTTTACCGCCATCGCCGCTGCTGCCGGCTTTGAGCCCCGTGCAGTATTTGACAGATATCAGGGTACGTACTGTACGGAAGAACTCCATGTTGGGCCTTTGTTTGACCACTTATTCTATAGATGCTTGCCAACCTGGCTGGTAAGGAGAGGACCGTCGCACAGCTGCGCGCCCTCCTCGAAGGTGCTGGGTGGCGTCTCATTCGCGTGCATCAGGGACCCGCGCACGCGGTGGGCGTTCAGAAGGCCATCGCCGTACCTGCTTAAGCTATTTCTAGCACAACGACCCAGGTACCTGTATACCAATATACATCTTTGACCCAGAAAGAAGAACAAGGAGCAGCGGGGAAAGGCGCTGGTGGTGTACGCCTAGTCTGACGCGTGATGACACGCGTCGAAAGTCGCGTTTCGTACTTACCTGCCGCCGCTTGTTCTGTCAAAATTGTATATTTTTGTATGCTTATGATTGTACAGGCCGGTTAGCTCAGTTGGTTAGAGCGTCGTGCTAATAACGCGAAGGTCTTGGGTTCGATCCCCACACTGGCCATGAGTCACCTCACCTCATCTTCGTGTTTTTGCTGCTCTCCTTACTGGCTTTTACAATATGATCTTCTTACGAATCAGTGTTTTTCTCATCAAGTACCACTTTTCTCCATACTCATGGGGTCAATGGTACGGTGGTCTCTCTCAACATCTTTATACAAGTGCGGAGCAAGTGCTGACAGGAAGAGGTGGGGAGACAGTGGTGCTTCGCCATGCATATTACAGTTATGTCTACGAGGTAGGGACTGCACACGGTGCCAACATAGATCAATACAGACGCAATAAACTGACGTCTCGCGAAGAGCGTGCGTCGCAGCCGATGAAAGGGCGTAGCGCGCCAGGCTTGTCTATATCGTTCCCGGCCAAAGGCTTTGTGCTCGAAGCGGCCCCAGTTGCCGGCTGAAACGCTATGACAGAGCACTATCGCCGCTGGTGAGCACGTCAACCTATGGAAGAACTGAGCGAGCCCCGCATCCTGGTCCGAGGTCGAGATGACTGGGACTGACTTGGCGGTCGTGCGGAGTTGTATATGTGTCGATCGGGGAGTTCGTTACGAGGATGCGCGCTTGAAACTGGTGCACTTGCGTTTTGAGGTGTTGGGAGAGCGTTGAGAAGTGTACGCGCCGGAGAACCCAGCCGCGATAATAAGGGTGCGTTCGGCAAAAATGAACGATGACGAAAATCATGATATTTTGCCCAAACAAGGCAATTCTGACGAAACTTGAAGTCCTTCGAGAGCTTTCTGGCCAATCAGGAGGCTTAGTCAGGCCAAAAGTCATAGATTTCGAAGGCCTTCGTTTTTGCCGAACGCACCCTAATATTCGCCTGCTTCTCAAGAAAAGCGTGAGTGGTACGTGCCGGCCCGAAAACCAGTCTCCCCACATTCATTTGTCAAGAGTGGCCATGGCACGTCGTCGCATCCAAAAATACGCCCTGCTCAAGTTAGCCCGCGCTATTCGCAGAGCCGTCCTTTGGCCGTCCTATTCTTGTCTCGCTATCCTTGTCCGCGACTCCGCGGCCAACAGGCAGCGCTCGGAGAAAACGGCCGTAGAAGAAGCGCTTGGACCTGAAAGTGGACGGATGGGGAAGTAGGTGCGGGCGCAGTCGACTCCCGTCGGTGTTGGATTCTGACATTGGACGCGCCATGTTCGCAAGTCCGTTCGCTGGCTCCTGCGAGCTCTTGAGGTGCAGAGAGCCTCCAGCTGGCCAAATATGTGATATGCTGCAGATGTGAATGCATGCAGACTCAGAGGTGCGAACGCGCCGTGCGAGGATGACGCGCGGCACGACGTCCAGTGTCCACGCCGAGCGTGAGCGAGAGAACGTACGCCCCAGCTGCGGCCGACAGATGCCGATGCGCGCGGTTGCGGGGTGGCGTGTGTGCTCATGGGATGTACACGGCGGTCCCAGGTCCGAGATTGAAGAAACGAACACCCGAAAGCTGTCACCGCCAGCTTCTCGCTGTCGTATCTTGAGCACTCCCAGAAATACCAGCAGCGCGAAGCCATACCCGTGAATACAGAGCCAATAGCGGCTGGCCGTCTGCGCACCAAAATAAGGAAACGGGAGGAGTTGAGAGCGCGCGCCTGCGCATCCGAGCGGGCGGATATGGATCCGCGTGCCTTTGATGGGCTTCGGCGCGCGGTGACAGAGCCCAGTCCGGACTGAGTCTGACCGCCAGCTCCCTTGTGCACCAACGCCCGCCTGCTCCCCTCCGCCAAGAGCATCCAGAGCCAAGAGCGCGACCGGCAGCTCCGCCCGCGAACAGAAGAATACAAGAATAGAAACACTCCAGTCCAGTCGAACGAAGCCATGGGTCGCAGGAAGATCGAGATCCAGCCCATAACCGTGCGTATTTCGCCCTCGCCGTCCCCTCCGCTCTCCGCGGGACATAGGGGCGGCGCACAGCTGTATGGACCGCTCGTACTGATGGACGCACGCGTTTATATGGGCACAGAACGAACGGAACCGTGCGGTGACCTTTTTAAAGGTATGCCAAGCCTTTCCTGCACGCTGTTTTTGGCTGACGGGATTTCTGTGATCCCTGTCGCCACTCGACCGCTCTCTCACAACACCCTCATCATTCATCTCGACCGCTATGTACGTAGAGGAAGCAAGGGCTGTTCAAGAAGGCGTACGAGCTCGGCGTGCTGTGCAGCGTCGACGTCGCCGTTATCATCTTCGGTGCGTCTTCTGCGGGCTATTTCTGGATTGCTGGAGTGCTTGGCTGACGTTCGAGTTGGATTCGCGACAGAACGCAGGCAGGGCTCTGAGAAGCTGTTCCAGTACTCCTCGGGCGATGCTCAGGCTATCATAAACAAGCAGGCTCGCGTACGTCTTGCCCCTCTTTGTTATAACGTACTGTCGCTGACTAAGATGTCTAGTTCGAGGGCGAGCGTAATCTGCAAGGGCCAGCCGACTTCAATGGCTCTGCGCCTGGAGGCAAGGGAGTTGTTGTTGCGGACGACGATGAAGACGACGAGGGCGATGGAGAGGCGGACGAGCTCGCCACGCAGCCCGTCGCACCCGCCGCGTCGTCGTCTGCGCCGGCTGCGTCATCTGGCTCTGCGGGGTCCAAGTCGAAGGGCAAGGCGAAGGCTGCCGCACCAGCATCTGCCGCGGCTACTGTCGTGAAGAAGGAACCTCCTACGGCTGCTGAGGTACATACCACATGCCCTATTTCTTGGATAATGTTACTAATTAATGTTACAGGAGGCGCACCCTCCGCCATCACCCAGTGTCTCGACTTCGCCTTCGCCCCCATCTGCGCCCCACCGCGCCTCTACCTCCAGCGCCCCACGCGGCTCAGACCGCCACGCTCGATCAAAGGACAGGGACCGAGACGCCGGCTCGCGAAACCGCTCGCGATCGCCCCCTCGCAGCTCGCACCCGTCCAAGCGCCAACGCCTCTCGCCTCCCCCATCCGGCTACCCCTTCCGCATGGACCTCGACCTCTCCTCCCTGCCCCCACCCATGAGCCTCGGCCTCGGCATGTCTCTACCGCCCTACTATCACCCGCACCACCCGCACCCCTCCTACCCGCGACCCCCACCACCGCACTACCCGCCCTACGCCTACGGCCCGCCCGACCCCTACCGCCTCCCGCGCATATCCCATCCACCGGGCAGCAGCGGATCCCGACGCCGCACGGCTGACGAGATACTCGCGGACTGTATAAACGGCACAGCTACGGGCGCAGAACTTGCCAGCCTGCTCGAGCCGCCCGAGCCGGGCGACCCGCTGAGCTTCGAGTGGCCTGTCAGTGCGCCGATGGGGTATCCGCCTGGGAGTGGGAGTGGGAGGGGTGGTGGGGGAGGTGGAGGAGGATATGCGAATGATGCGGCGGGGTGGCTGGAGATGTTGGGCGATTTGGATCCGCCTATGCGGGGTTCGAGTGGGGTGGGGCCGAGGGCTGGGGC
>UWZB01000123.1:21085-61804 GCA_900536885.1 Peniophora sp. CBMAI 1063
AGCCCGACGATGAACCCTAAGGTCCCGAGCCCACATCGATCTCGTTGAGTTTATGCTTTTTCCCTATGCACGTTATGTCCATTATGCTCTCCCTTAGATTTTTTCATTGCTTCATACGCTTCGTACTGTAAATACTGTACGAACTCCTTCAGTACCAAGTCCTCCTACGATACCTCAGATACCTCCTATCATACACCACCTCCAAATGTTCCGTAGGCTACGAGCAGTAGTTTACAACCGCAATTTGTCGTAGTTACAAGACGCGGTATATAAATGTATTTCCCCCCCTAAGAACCCACGTGATCGCGTTTTGCGGTTTCATCACCTTGTTGCTCGCTTGTCGACGTCTCGACGTTCAGCTCTGATCCCCAACCGAAACCCCGTGTGCGGGAGCGTGCGCGAACGGGAGAGAGCGGGAAGTTGACGTTCGCGAGCAAGGCGCGACGCGCATTTCGTCAACATCCGCCGCCTCCCGCTCACGCCCGGTGGCTCACACTTTTTGGGACTGCATACCCGCGGGCTCCCGCTGGCGCACACCTTCGCATCGAATGATGCAACAGTTTGACGTAGATTTACATCCATTTAATCATTTCCTCGGGCACTTCCTCGCACGTTGGCTCCCGCCACCTCTCGACTGCTCCCGTAATCACACGATGACGCCCGGTAGGTACCTGTTCTTCGCTCCAAACATTTTTTGCATTGCATTTACAATCGTACACGGCGTCTCTCGCCCCCACACGTCTACACACTGCCCCTCCCTGACCGACACGCACACGCCCGCGTCGCACTCCCCACGTCACACCATCGTGCCACCACCAATGCTACTGCAGCTGCCCCATCTACCACCGCCTCTCTTCCACCACCGCGGCTCTCGACTACATCACGCGTTCGCCACTACACCATCCATATCTATACAAAAGGGCTACCCCATTGAGCAAACCATACTGTACTAGCAAGAACGTAGATACATACCTTAGTCCACAGACGGCACATCCGCGGCGAGTTTCGCTCCGGACTTTGCACCCTTTGAAATGCCGCTCCAGTGCTGTATGCAGTGTCAGTACGACCGAGGAGGGTGTTCAAAACCACTTGCCTTCTTCTCTTCTGTGGTGAGCGAGTCCCACTGCTCGTCGCGTTCGCCAGATGTAAGGCAGAGTTTGGCCTTAACTTGGCCATCGCGCGTAACCAAGTCTCTATACCAGAGATTCCTGTTCGAGCAGTGAGCTATATCCAGAGTAGGTAAGAACGGTCGTACCTGGGTGCTTTGGAGTTGCTCGGCCTGACGATCTTGCGCTGCGTTGACAACGACTCGGTTCAGTTCATGCATACAATCAATGGGTCAAAGACGTACATCGGCACTCGTCGATGGCATGACGGACGGACCCGGTGCAGCAGGCGCCAAGTCGTGAGATTCACAGAGACTGCTTGCAGTCGGGATAGATGGTGCGACCGTGTCGCTCGCACGCGTCTCATCCGGGAGATCTAGAGGCGTGAAGATCGCATTGTATTGACCAGATATATGAACGGAACGTACCTGTCGAGGGTTGAGGCGATGCTTGCTGCGGTCGCGTGCGAGACTGTGCCTTGAGCGTAGGAAATCGAGGCGCTTTTGGCACATTGTTCCTGAGCGATGTCAGTATATACTTCAATGAGTCTGCGAGGTGTACCGACAACGGGTTTTGCATCTGTTGAATGGTGAGTTTACGATCCACAGTTAGTGCCAAAAGACGTACTGGAGGGGGAGTTGCCTTGCGAGCAGGTGCTGTTTCGTCAGACGTAGGGAGAGCCGGGCTTGTAGTTTGCACCCGATTACTAGTTGATCGAGTATCCTGCGTGAGAAAAAGGGAGATGGGCGAAAGCGTCGGCACTTTTGGAGAGACTGCGCTCGACAATGTACTAGCGGGTGGCGTCGACGTGCAGGCAGAAGGTGTCGAGACAGATGGCGGGGCACAAGAAGATGATTGTACTGCAGCTGGAGAGTGTGACAAGAAAAGCGGGAGCTCGATCGCGGGCAAGAGAGACGATGGCGTGGAAGCAGACGGCGAGACTGGGGCGGTAGATGATACAGACTCCCTCAGACTCGGGGCTGGGGTGGAGGACTTGGATCCGAGCTTCTGGCGCTTTGCTTGTGGCGTATCGCTGTCCTTTGTGCCGCGAGAGCGTTTCATGCTGCGCTCGTCTGTCGTGCCATCTTCGATCTTGACCGAAGTCTTCAAGTAGTCGCGCTTCCAGTATCGGTATCGCGTGAAGCCAATGAGCTTCGCCTTCCAGTGTCCATCGCAAAGCCGTAGCCATGGGTAGTGCGAATACATGGTGTCAAGAAAGTCGACCATCTTCACTCCCGTAACATCAGACCATGCGTTCGGGATAGTATCCCAAGTAGCAAATACGCCTCGGGCAGTCGCGCCGGCCTTGCCAATGGTGTCAGTTCCCACGGTTGAACCCCACTCATACTCGAAGGCACGACCGAGGTCAGAATCAGATGGCTCGTTGGAGCGGTTTAACTTGTGCGTGCTAGTGCTGTCTATATGCTCCTCTTCTGCGTTGTTGTGGTCATCGAGAGTCCAGCGGGAGATGAGCCTGAAGTCGGTGCGCCTAAGTATGTAATTCCAAGGGACGACACCGGTAGGCAGTTGGGAAACGAAGTCAGCGGGGAGGTCAAAGGAAGATCCGACTGGAAGAGTCCGATGAGAGGTGCGTGTCGGTGCAGAGGATGCAGGGCGAGGCTGTATGCTGGCGAGTAGGGCCTTGTAATCGTCTCTGCAGATAGATGAGTGGCGTGCAGCAAGTGTGAGACGGCGACTCACTGAAGTTGTTCGACACGAGCCTCATAGGCTATAGTAGACTCGTACACAATGCAATAGGCAGCATTTTTGGCGATGATGAGATCTTCGTGTGTTGCTTGGCTCAATAGTTGTGTGTCGCGGGCAGAGACAACCGGCACCTAGAGGGTAAATACATACGATGAGACGGCGATGTCGGCGTATATGCAGAGCGAGCTTACTTTTCCGAGTACAGTAGTCGAGCCTCTTTGATTCCGAGGCGCTTGTGGGCTCGAGAAAGACCGAGGAAGACCAGCGGGCAGCGTAGACGCGAACGAGTCTGCAGTTTCCGACTTTTCATGAGCTGAACTCATATCTCGTGCGGGCGCTTCGTGTAGGACATAGCCAGTATCTTCAAGCTCGAGGAGTGACATTGCCAGAGTTTTGAGCCACAGGCCAGAATATGGACAGGTCGTCGTCGAGGTAGAAGGAGAACTCGGGTGACGCGGCGCAAAACGCGACGAGACGCGTCGCGTCGCGTGGGCAAGTCGCGTCGCGTCAAGACGCGTTGTAATTCAAATGTTTATTCAAAATGCCAAAGGGAAGCACGATGGCCTAGGGCAAAGTATCAGAATAGACTTTGTCTGGTAAGATAAAGATACTGACCGACTTTGGTTGAGGGCAGGTTCATATTGAGTAAATTACGAGCCAGACAGTCGAGGAAGCGCGCACGCGGCAGGCCACACGCGTGAGAACTACGTGTTGGGCAGGCGAGTGGCAAGCGACGCGAGTTGCCTACGACCTTGTCCAGCATCCAATGCACTTGTACATGTTTCACACTGGAAAATCATCATACCGAGGTCTTCAGAACTTCTACAGCGACATCTCTACATGCTCAACGTCAAAAACCGCGCCATACCATCCCTAACCGTCTCCCTCCATCCCCGCTACTCGATCTTCGTCTGACACTCCCCACCACAATATCTCTAAGCCAGGCTTCTCTACCAGAAAGTATCGCTTCTTGTGGTCTCCAGGCTTGTGGTGCTGAAAGGGAATCATGGCTACCACGCTCTTGATGTCTTGAACAGGTATAACACCCAAGTCGTCCTCGCCTTGATAAGTGGCAACATGCAGCACTCCGTGCGAGCGGCGAAGTAAGGTTTCGTCCGGCTTGCTGAACTTTGACACGAGCGCAAACGGGACCGAAGTAGTGCCATCATCTGCATCAGGAACCCTCGCTCGGAAATACGCTCGGACTTCGACGATATGGGTTTCCCCGTCTTCGTCGAGTGTCTGCATGCGCGTGAGCCAGTGGGTATCGGATGGAGCTTGATACAAACTATCTTACCTTGACCATGCGAGAACGGCGGATACGATCTTGTACACGGGTTCCCTCTTTCCACTCAGATCTCGCAATTTGCCCATTGGGGAGCCGTAAACGAGCAAATCGCCGGTAAGATGGCCGATACTCATAACCGTCTGGTACGTCGGTCGCGTCAATCTGTTCCATAAAGTCTGTGACTGCCTCGCCGGCCTTCCCTGTGAACTCGAATGGAGTTTCGTCGCGAGCGCGCAGTAGCACATAGCCTTCGCCACAGTCAACAGCACCGTGAGGGAGAGATGTCGCCGGATGCGCGTTCGGTGCTGCCTGGCCTGGGACCGGAGCTGGATCGTGTCGCGGGCGGAACTTCTTATCGGCGTCAAGATTGAATTTGATCTTGATGGCGTTTTTGTGGTCACGCCACAGAGCGCGTTCGCATAAGTTCTCGAAGAATGTACTGTGTTGGCGAACCTCTTCTCCGAGGTTACCAATAGTGCGCTCGAGGGGCCATTGCGAAGTGTACGCCCCAGGTCCCACACGGATAAGCTCGCTTGCAAAGTGCAGGAGGATATGAATGCTCTGCCGAACAAAATGGATACGATCACTGCGACCCTGGTAGTATTCGTTCTCAAAACCCTGTACGAACGCACGCAGGTGCTGGTGTCCAATGGCAACCTGGTCGTAAGGCACTTTGTGTTGCATGAAGATGCGAGCACCGGCGATCAGATGACACAAATGCTCCCAGTATCTGTCTTCGAGCACTTCGAATAAGAGAGCGGGGAGCAAGCCATAAAAGTAGAGTATAAACTCCCAAGCCTTGTATCCGCTGTTGAATTTCTCGGCTATATTTCTCGGAGCACGATCGAAAGACCCTGGAAAGAAGCAGCGGCACGCTGCCACCAAAGCACCATGCAGCTTCCACTCCTCGACTTTGCGATAGAAGCATGCCCAAGGCCAGAACTCCGGCTTGTCATCGCCCTCGCATATGAAGCGACCGAGGAAGAGGTTGACCATGAGGTCTGGGATGTTGATACCAAGGACATGCATGGTGGCATCTACGCCGAAGCAAAACGGGACAGGAAGTGACCGTGGCAAAGAGCTGAAGATGCTCGGCTTAACTATGCCGGTTTGGAGTCGGACTCGCTTGTACTCGGCATCTGTGCGAGCAGCCATTATCTTCTGCAAGCAATCGGTGTAGTAGGCAACCGAGGGCTGCGGGATGTCGTCAATCTCGATTGTGTCATGCGCAGAGCCTCGGACGTTGTACGGCGGATCAGGTTTGCGCAATACGGGATAGTATGTGGGAGCCTGGTTCGTCTTGCGCCGACCGGGAAGCCCGCAATGAATGCGGCAGCCCTTCCCTCCATGATGCGGAACGAGCCCACTCATGAGAGCCAGGCCGGGACCGTCGGCGAGGGCCAGCCAAAAGTAAAGGCCCTTTGACTCGATAGAAGCCTTCCGAGCATTCCAGACCTTGAAACCCGTCTTCTGAAGGACTGCCAGATGATAGAGTGAAGTATACATGAACGAATCAATGTGTTTAGGCTTGTTCGGTCCCGGAATGATTGCTCCGATCATGATGTACTTCTTTTGATAGCGTAGACTGGGAGGTAGATTCATGTTGATCCAGATCAAGATCCAGCAGTCGCTCTTCTTGTCACGATAGAGCTGTGCACCATCCAGCGAGCAGGAGAGTACGATGTCGTCATCTGTTATAGATCCATCTCGGGCAAGATCAAGGTACGTCGAGCTCGCGCAGTAGTCCTCGTAGTCATAGGTCTCGTTACGTGCTAGTTTACCGAGAAGTCGTGTAGTGAGTCTGCGGCGGTAGTCCATGTCGTCGGCAGATTGAGGTGTTGTGTACAGATTGGACAGCTGTGGCCCGACTGGGATATGAAGGCATCGCTTCACAGGCACACGCTCCATGCGGCCGCTGGCCTTTCGCTTGTCGCGGTAGCGAGGGCGACCACAATTCTCCTGAGGGCATTGCTCGAGATCTTGGTATGGACCTGTGAAAGCGACACAGGACTCGCTGCACATATCAACCCAGACAGGAACGATACCGGTCTCTTGTTCGACCTCAGACTTGATTTGATGATGCGAGAGAGGCGTGGTGTCTGGGTCATACTCGCGGAGACACTGCATACTCTCGTAGTAGCGTTCGACGGTCTCGATGTTCAAGAACTCGCGCATACAATAGCGCTGCGTCTTGTCGAGATTATAAGGCCCGGGTACGGGGTTCTGCAGCGCCTCGTGCACAGCCTCCGAGACCGAATCGTTCTCAACAGAAGCAGAACTCAGATCGTCCAGCCACTTCTTCGCATCCCGCAACATCTCGAGCGAAGGATCAACGAAGTCTACATCAGGTGCATCCTCATCGTCAGGAACAGCCGTGCGCTCGCGTGGGGGGATCTGACCGCCGCCAACCTGAATCTCGTCTTCCTCATCCTCGTCTGAGGCATCCGGAGCAGGGTGCTGCCGATCTGGCACGGCAGGGCTAAGGTAGCGAAGCTGTTGATTGCGTTCATCGGCATCCCCGACCTGCGAAGATGTGATTATGATATTATCTTTGGCCGAAAGGAGGCAGAATCAACATACGTGTTCGCGATCCGGGGAATCGAGGCGTCCATCTTGGTCACTTCTCGGTCCACCGAAGGCCTGCAATTGTCCATCAGCTAAGGCCCTGTACAGTATTTCATACCATTACATCGTCAAATCCATTGTCGCGTGGGCTTGAACGAGGGCTATCATCTCGGCGAGCACGATCTCTCATCTGCTCTGTGCCATTGTTTAGTACTGTACTCCATCTGCTCGGCCACAAACAGACCAGGGGTACGCGGCGGCAGGACATCCCGAAGCTCGCGCTCCGCGTCTTCTCGGGTACAAGGTCGTGCTATCAGTTCCTCGTAGCGAGCGCGTGCGAGGCACCCATTCTGGTAGTCGTGTAGTAGGCGATCATTTCGTCGATGTACTGCATGCCGAAACCAAGTCGACCGAGGAACAAGTTTCTGGGACCCAGAGCAACCATCCAAGCAGCCGCAAGGAAGGTCGGAACTCGAGGAGGCCATGTGGGCAGCATGAACCGTAGTAAGAGTGGGCTGAGGAAGGGTGTATATGTGTCGGGCGTATGAGGGTGCTCTCACACGACGACACACCACCTGACATCACTTCGATCCTTCCAGTAGTATGGGCGTGCAGGCTGGGATATGGGTTACCTATACCTGCAAGTATATCTCCGAGAGATCACTCTGGGCAGACGGACGAGGCAATCCTGTTGTTGTCTCTCAGAAGCACATGCACAGACGGCGTGGCACGTGGACGAGCGAAATGGCGGAAACAAGCTTTACATGCAATGGAGAGGAACATGTTTCTAAGCTAAGACGGACAACGTCGCAGGGTTTCGCATGCGAGCAGCTGCGACGTTGATCGCAAGAGGCAAGCCAGATGACGCGTTGCTCGCGTTGACGCGTTGACGCCCGTTGCCTCCCGCTAGCTCCCGCGATCTCCCACCAGACCCATCAGCCGCCCGCTCTCTCCCGTTCGCGCACGCTCCCGCACACGGGGTTTCGGTTGGGTCTGATCGACCGCGCAATGTTATGCATCAGCCTTGGTATCAGATGCGCTTCCGCTCTCAATCAAGAGCTGCCTATGGCTTTACTGGCGCTCTCTCGCATGTGTCGCGATTGGAATGCAATCAGTACTATAACCTTCCTGCTCGAGATCAGACACTTCTTGCAACGTCTCGCGAGGGTCAATAAATGCGAGTTGTCGTGCCTGATATTGTTCTACATAATGGCGCGGACTAGCGTCTAACGAGAGCTCTTGAATGGACAGGTGCGGGATTTTCTAGCAACGAGCATGAAGACTCAAAGTCATTATTGATCGCAAAACGCACAGGCACGCTCTCCAGCCCAGACCCGTTCACTACCCCTTGCTCCAGGACGGAAGCTCGCATAGATACGACGACAACTATGAGCGTGGGATAAATTCCCTATGTAAGTCGGTCAGAACGCTTTATGGGGTGTATTCTGGAGTTGCTTACTGATACCTGACAGAGCCAATAGTTTGACCAGTACGTCCCGGTCGTCCCGAACAGTCCATCATTGACAAAAACGTAGATTACCCATAAGAATGAGTAAATAACCCCTGTCTCAATCACACGGAGAGAACGGCCACCAGCCTATGGCGACCTGCTGAAGTTCTATATGGTGAAAGAAGAGTCTTGAGCTCTTTGCGATATATGCTACAGATAAGGGCAGCTCATGAGTACGAAGACATGATATATGAGGTATCTTAAACGCTTACAGCGCCTCCCTAGCAATCAATACCGTGGAGAAGACCTGCGCGAATGCCGTCGTTGCCAGAGCCGTCGAACTTAGGCCCCAAACTATAGCTCCATGATCGAACGTCTCTAGATGTGTCGCGTAGCTAGGAGGACGAGATAACGAGGCAGTGAAGTTGAGGGCTACATCGTTGGCGTACAGCGCTGCACGTAAGATAGGTTAGTACTGTGTCAGACGTAATTTTGCGCTCCCGACATACCGCAGGAGAAGACGAATGTTGATATGCACACCACCTTGAGCCATCGCGGTCTGCCATAGATGACATATGCCCTCCAAAGCGTTATATAGTCGCAGAAGACATACTTGGACGCTCAATAAAGCGGAGAGGGTGGTTCTGCGGGATCACTCACGACGATTGCGCCGCATGTGTCGCGAGCGAAAGCTAAGTTCCCATTGAGGCTATCCACAGCCTGACCGATGGGGAGGTCACCGAGGTCACCGCTGTTCATCAGACGGCCGGGAACAAGTCGGTAGAGTTCTAGCGATAGGATCCACACGTCGAGTGCCCATGACGTCGCGCACATGACGAATAAGCAGATAGAAACTACAAAGACTGCTAGTACCCGCTCCCGGTCTTGCCTAACCCTGTCGTGTCAACCTGTGCCACATTAACCTCCAATATGAGTATTGACGCACCTGTACTTGAGACAGTAAAAGATCATCAGCACCGTGTACAGAGCTATGCGTGGCATTCAGGTACTTGTCGTAAACAATCGGTTCTGCTGGGACCCACCAAATAAGATACTCTCCAGTATGACCGGAAATATGCGGTAGTCGGATATGCTCTTGATGTCAGCCGCGATCTCTTGGAGACGAAGTGCTGAACTGTTGGCAGCGAACATGATGAGGTCTACGCAGGGAGTCTTATCTGGTGAGCTGACCGTCGCGACAGTACTGTGGTGAATGAGACGAACCGAGGTAAGACAAGCTGACCGCAGAACCTATTCTATGTGAGACCATCGAGTTAAATACAACAATCATGAAGGCAATGCTCGTTCCCTCGACGTATCGCCATACAGACGTATGATGATGGCATGCATCGGATATGGATTTTCGAGCGACAGTTACAAGTTGATGTGCGCCAAAACGATCATTACATCGACGAGCGAACGGGTTCCGTCATATGGTCGTCCTGTACAAGGACGCGCCTCAGTCGTGGCAGGGTCCTGGGAGATGTGATGACGGCAGGAGGCAAGCCGGTCGGGTGAGCCGGTCGCGACTTTGCCGAGGGAACACTTCCGGATTTGGATGACTTCCTAGCTCGCATCAAATTTACATAGACTGGAGATCACATATCGGCGGGAGAAGAGAGATGTGCAGCACGGTCACAAGTGTTTCATGCTGTGAAATCATGCCCGACACTGTACCTCCGGCTCGCGATAGCCCCGAAGAAGGTTGAAAGTGGCAAGCCCTCCGCAGACCAAAATCGCGGGCTTTCGCGCTGTCGACCATCTCTGGGTACTGTAGAATTCTTGCTCAGAAGTATCGAGAATCGCATGACAGCGAGTGAGAACAAGGGGCACGTCGTATATAGCGTAGACGACGAGACATGCAGTTGATGCAGTATATTACAGTGTGAGCATCGATCAAGAGTAGGCGTGCAGTTGATGCAAGAGAAGGGTATGCAGTTGGATGCAGAGATGGAGAGCAAGTGTGCAGAGATCCGGGGTTCGTGACAGGGTGCTACAAGGGGTGTGTATGTCAAGAGAGGGGACAACGGGGGTTGAACCCGATGAGATGTACGCGCACAGATTGGCGGCGCGGGAATGTAGGTAGAGATGGAGCGATGCAATATTAGAATACAATAAGCAAGCGAAGAGCAGGGTCGTAAGATGAGCAAAGACGCGGGTAGACTGCAATGAACGAAAGCGTAGATGAGCGAAGTGGGTGAGAGTCTTTAGGCGGTGCCGCTCTCGTGTGCGATAGCGTCTCCGTTGTGGAGCAGATGCTCGGTCTCGTTCGGGAGGACGACGGCGTCATTTGGATGGGTCGCGGCGTACTGCTCGCCGGCAAGGAAGAAGGGCTTGAAGATGGCCTCCTGACTCTTGTAGTCGTTGTGAACGACATTAACTAGCATCAACTCGTCCATGAGACCGGTGATGAGCGCGCGACTGGAGCTCTCGGGCTCGTAGATGTGTGACCATTGGCGCCAAAGCTCGTACGCCTCGTCCTGGTAAACACCGTTAGTATTGAACACGACTCTCAATCTCTATGGACAACATACCTTCCAAGCCATGAAGCTGATCGCCTCCACGATCGTCGGCTGGACTATCTCCTTGCCCGGGAACACACCCCAAGTGACAGCATTTGGACCCTCCTGCGTGTTGTTTGTACGCAGATCGCCACGCTTATTGATCACGTAGTAGGTGATGGAAGGGTCCTTCTCGAGGTACGAGATGAGCACATCGAGGAGTTGCGGGCGAACGAAGAACTCGAGGTACGCTTTCTGGTACACGTAGCCGTTCGCGGGACCCCAGCCGAAGACAGCGTCATCCGAACGTGCGCCGTCGACCGCGGGCTGCGAGTTGATTGTGAGGAAGCCAAGCGCATTCATGCGTGCTAGTGGGGTAGAGATCACGCTCGTCTCGAGTGACGGTGCTTGGTCGCTCCACGGCAATGCGGGGAGCTCGCTGGTACAGAAGCGGCGGAACAGGGACGCAACTTCAGCGAAGCTTGCAGGGTGGCCCCAAAGACGCAAGGCATCTTCGCGGGTCTGCTTGATAGAAGCACCGTATCCGTCGAGGTCACCGTAGGCAGGAGAACGCGAGTCACCGAAACGGCCGTTGGGGTACTCGTCCCAGTTCTCAGTGCGCGAGAGGTACGACTTCGTACGGTTTGCCCAGAAGATGGGCCGGATCGTCTCAGATCGACGCGAAGGCGTGAGGGACTGGCGCCACGGCAGCGGCTTGAGCGTTTCAACGCGTGGAACGAGGTTGAGCTCCTCGAGCAGCATGCGGCTTCCACGCTCAAGATTCATCGTGTAGAAGTGCAGACCGCGGATTCCCAAAGGAGCAGCGAGGATCTTGCGGCACATGTCTGCTACGAGGCGCGTGCCAATCTCGCGGACCTTCTCATCGTTGTTCTTGTGCGGCTCGAGTGCGTCAAGGAATGTCTGCGGGATGTGCGTCTTGGCCAGCGATGTTGCACGTTGGAAACCGTTCCAGGTCTGGATGGGCATGATACCGGGAACAATGGGGATGGTGATGCCAGCAGCGCGAATGGCTTTGACCCAAGAGATGAAGATGTCAATGTCGTAGAACATCTGTGTGAAGATGAAGTCCACGCCAGCATCGATCTTCTGCTTGAACCACTGTATCTCTTGTTCGCGCTCCGCCTCGGGCAACAGCATGTGTTGGGGGAAGCCGGCCACAGCGATGTCGAAATGATCGCCGTATTCGGCGCGGATGTGCCGCACGAGGTCGATACCGTGCTCGAAGCCGCCCTCGACCGAGGTCCACTCTTCCTTGCCCATCGGCGGGTCACCGCGCAGGGCAAGAATATTCCTGCAGCCGGCCTCCTTGGCCTCCTTCAGAGCGATGTCGACCTTCTCCTTCGGCATATTCGTACATGTCAGGTGCATGCATGTCTCAATGCCGATGTAGCCCTGGCAGGTCTTGACGAGTTCAGAGGTGAGCTCGGATGTGCGTCCACCGGCATTCCTGCGAGCGCCACACGCATCAGAAAAAGACAACAAGTCAGACATTCGTCCAGCGCATACCATGTAATGTCGATGAACTCTGGGCCCAGCGCGCGCATACGCTCGATACGATCCAGCAAGTTTTGTAAACCCTGTCCATCGGCACTTTAGTTGAGGCAGTGAGAACTACCATCCCAAACGGGAACGTACCTGCGCAGTGCGGGGCGGGAAATATTCGAAGGACCACCAGACCTTGTCCTCCTTGGTCGCTTTCTCGACCTTCTTGCTGATCTTCATGGCTCAGACGACGTAAAGAAAGAAAATAGGCAGACAGAAGGGGAAGACCGAGACCAGAGAGAAAAGTCAGGAAGCAACCTCGATCCTTCCACTGCTCAGTCTCATCGTGCACAACGCCGCGCCCCCACGTGCGGGCCACGATCCGCGTCCCGATCGTACGTTCGGCCGAATTTCCGTGCTTGCCTCGAGCCTCCATGTTGCATTTGCCATGAGCGCAGACCTACAGCAACATTATCCTGATCGTGACTC
Organism: Peniophora sp. CBMAI 1063; assembly: GCA_900536885.1. Taxonomy (NCBI): domain Eukaryota; kingdom Fungi; phylum Basidiomycota; class Agaricomycetes; order Russulales; family Peniophoraceae; genus Peniophora; species Peniophora sp. CBMAI 1063. The sequence continues at coordinate 33,695 of UWZB01000123.1, forward strand.
CACGGTTTCGTGGCAATAGCGCTCGTCATTTGTGGCTCTGTTTGCGTATACGAACCGCACAAGGTTGGACCGAAGCTATGATGGTCTTCGCCGTCCGGCGCACTGCCTCGAAAGGACATCAAGGATCAAATGCGTCGACGTATCGACCCTCCACGATCTCTATGTCTATTCGTAGGTCTGTTTCCGGAAATCAAGGGTGACCAGCCTGCCATCAGAGCATGCTCATGAACTGTGCACCGCTCTCCGCCTGACTTTGGAGCACTCAAAGTTGACACAACAGCTAGTATGATGGGCGTCGCGATGAGGGTCATTGCAGGAATCATATAAGAGTTGCAGCGCTGCGTCGTCAAACCTCAGCTGCGCTCACATCCCCTCCAGGTACTGGCTACCTTTCGTCTTCTTCTCTCCACGACTTTTTCTTGTCTTTTTCATCCCGTTACGACCCCGGTTCAGTCAACCGACAATCGCCTGTAACGAAACACGCTCACTCTTACGAACACCTCTCAAACTCAATTCTTCGCCACATACATCATGCGCGCATTCACGTCTTTCGTCCTTGCTGCTCTTGCTGCCGCACCGGCGTTGGCTGCTCCCCTCGCGCCCATCGAGACCGGCTTCACAGCGTGAGCTACACCCTGCATGCTCATCAATGAACCAAGCTAATGGATCTTCAGTCCTCGCATCGGCGTCCCCATCCAGTCCCTTCAAGCTCGCCAAGGTGGCCCGGTCCAGAACTTGCAATCCCCATCCACCGACGCCTCCGCATCGGCGACTGCGCCCGCTTCCACAGCCTCTGCGAACGCATTCAACATCCGCCCAGGCTTCGGTCCCGGCCCCGTCATCCTTCCCCGTGAACCCTTGCGCCCCGTGTCCTTCATCCCAGTCTCGGCGCTTCAGGGTGCGCAGGGCAAGCGACAGCTCAACCGTGGCTCTTTCATCAAGCCCATTGACGGCCCGATCGGACAAGGTCCCGTTGTGAGGCGTCAACTTCAGGGTGACAGGCCTGCATCGGGAGACGTCTTCGTTAACCCGCTTCGCCCTATCGGCGGCCCTGTTGCTCTGAACCAGCGCCAGGAGGCCACGACTGGTGAAGCGTCAACCGTGGCTTCCGGCGAGACTGCTACGGAGACCGCCGCTGGCTCTGCGACAGCTACTGAGGCTGCTGGCGCCGCCTCTGCGACGGCTACGGATGGTGTAGTACCTGCGACTGGTACTGAGGCTGCCGGTGGAGCAACTGCTACTGAGGCAGCTGGTGGTGCTGAGGCTACTGGATCGGCGACCGCTCCCGCAACCGGCACAGAGTCTGCTGGTGGTGCCGAAGCTTCTGGCGCGACCACCGCGTCTGAAGCTGGTGCATCTGGTGCTGCAAGCGCTACGGGCACGGCGGCCGGTGAGGCCCCCACTGCCAGCGGTGCTGCTCCTGCGGCCGGCGGCGAGGGAAGCGCACCGGAGGCTAGCGGTCGTCCCGGCCGCCCCTACGGCGGCAAGGGTCCCGGCCGTATGTACGGCTTCATGCCGGACGGGTCGGTTGTGGCTATGGGCGAGGCGCCTGCATGAGTTCCCCGTATCTGAAGTGTTCGCTTCCTATCGACATGCTTTGTATTCTTTGTAGTTTTTTGCCTGGAGTGGATATGATACGGCCTCGTTCTCAACATCAAGGACTCGTCACACTCGAGTGTACGCAATACGGAAGCTCTCACGACACGGTGAGCTGAGGTGAATCATTAGCATTATGCCTTCCTACCCTGGACTGCCATCGCCTCGTAGGCTGCCTCATCTCTTCACAGTATAGACTTCACTGGCGCAGTCAACGAATGCGTACATCTGGTGAGCTAATGGGGATACTCGACGTGACTGCGCCTGCGCCGTGCGTTTACCAGGTCACTGCGCGTCTGCGTTCTGGGACGCAGTCGACGAATGTTCTAGGATAGTATATGTGGCAAACTGCGACGTATGTGCAAAGCTCATGACGGCTGCGGCGTGACTTTGGCTGGTGCGGCGCAGAGCTTCTGAACAATGATCACTGGGCTATAACAGCTGGAGGAATCCAGGCGTGGTACATATTGCCAACGATTCTCCGCCTTCGCAAGCACCAGCGCCTCACATCGTGAACGTCGAGCTAAAAAACTCTCAGTCACCTTCATGTCATCCTCATTCAGAACTGTTGCTGCACTTCTTTCCAAAGAACATGAGCGGATGACGCCCGGAGAATCCTACTCTAGTAGGACATTATGCTTAGTTGATTATATAGCATCAGCTTATAATTGGAGCGCAGGTACCCAGCGTCCTATACTCGCAGCCCCATGTGCGCTTGCTCTTGAAGGGCATCGCGATACCGAAGAGATGTCTGGTTTGAACGTCAAGCTCAGTGGAATCCGCGGGGCCCCATCGTCCACGTACTTGGCGCGCACCCGCTGAGCCGTGCAAGGCGTGAGTGCCTTCTGTGATCTCAATCGATTGACATGACACGACTCTTCTTCAATCCAGGGCCCCCTTGCCATAATAAAGTTAATCGTCACTGCGAGCTGTGTACATGGTGGTCGCTGCGAAGACGCGCGAGCGGACCCGTTCGCGCATCGGACGGCGTCGTGGTGATCCGGACTTCGGGCCGGAGTGTCGAGTGGTGGGGAAGTTCTCCAGTTGAAGTAGTCTTCGTACTGTCAAGAGGTCCATTGAGTATCCCATATACATCCAACCCGAGAGTATAAGCCAACTCGCCTCTGAGTGCTGTATTCACAACCGAAGAAATCCCAGCGACAGAATAAAAGCCATCAGAGTCGAGTGCGAAGAGCGCTAACCTCCGTTCTTCCCATGGTCAACTTGAACCGCGACGACGACGAACCCGCCCCTTACACACAGAACCTGCTTATGCAATAGTACCTCCTACCGTCCAGGCGGGAGAATGAACGCAGTGGATGTATGTGTCATCCCGGTTCCCACGCGCCGAAAAGTGCTCATAATTGCCAACAGAATGAGCCCCGTTGTATCTGGCGGCTCTCAACAAGTTGAGACACCTGTCAACCAGCAGAACAGTATCGTCGACAGTGGCAATGCCACTCACTATCATGCTCTACTGGATATCACCTCGCTAGACGCTCTGCGTGAGCTTTATTCCGCAGACAACTTGTCTCGCGTGCGGACTCTGGATATATCGATACATTCCGCGGAGGATGCATCAACTCTGCTTCTCATCCTTACCGAGAGGGAGATGGGATCTCTACTGCAGCTTAGACTCGCATCCAGCTTTTGCGATTTCGAAGAGCAGACCACCCCTCCACTACGTGCCCCCAAGCTGCAAAGAGCATCATTTGCTGCCATCTTCCTTGAGCTCGTTTCGCCAAACTTGATAGAGCTGGATATAACTTATGACTCTGCCGGTCCACATCCTCTACATCCCGATGCCCTATGTGGTACGCTATCGCGTAGCACTCAATTGCAACGCTTGGAGCTCACCGATTGTCTCCCATCCAATCTGGACCAGATAGAATGCCCGTTGAGCCTGCCGTCTCTCGAGTGCATCAGACTCACGGAGAACGCTGAATCTTCCCATCTACTATGTGGCTCGTTCTTACGCTCTCTTTCCTTTCCACATTCCACCAAGCAACACATCTCGACGGTTAGCTCCGAGGACGCCCTGGACGTTCTCGCTGTCAGTGCACAGCGAATATGGAAAAAAGATGCGCCTTCCGGTCTTCTACTGGATGTCAAGTCTGGGTACATCGGCTTTCACTTCTACTCGGACGTGAAGCCACACCACGAGAAAGATGACAGACCCTTCGAAGGCGCAAAGAGGAAGGCAGAGCTATCATTCGGTGTCAAACTCCGACATCTATCACCCCTCATGCAGGCGTTGGCGTCATCGATCAACCTCTCGCATATCAAGACGCTCTCGCTATGCGATGATACGAACTTGCAACCCGACGATGATGGTTCTCACTGGCGTTCTGTATTCGAGGCGTGCACGGGCGTACACCTCTTACATCTCGCGGATACACGCGGCTCACCCCAGCCATCGTTGCTACTTGCACTCGGGGCGCAGAGTGAAGTCGTGGCATACGCGGAAGCTCGTCGTCCGACGGCTCCGGACGATGGTGGGGATCGAAGCTATGCGGATGAGGACTCGGGGTTCTCGTCTAGCCATGCCAGTCCACTCTCCAGCACTTATGCGTCTTCCGAGGAGGGTGGCGATGCTGCAAACGACGACGAGAGCGATGCTTCTCTGTCGGACACGGACGCGAGCTCCTCTTCACAATCCTCAAGCGTCGATTCAGCTCCTCCCGCTCTCGACACCGCGCCGCACCTATATCCGTCGGCCGCAGATGAAGAGATTACACCCTTCCCGATGTTAGCTGAGCGCTTGCGCCAGCTCCAACATACAATCTTCATCGAGCTGGACTCGCCCGACGCCAGTCAAGGAGATTCGTCGGGTGACAGTGCGCCTTCCCAAGGAGATGTAGTGGCCAGCGATGCTGAAGGGGCGGACGCGTTCGTGAGAGATACCGAAGCGTCTCGGTCTCCGGAGTCGACAGAGGGCCCTCGTCGGGTTGATGACGAGACGATTCCCTCCCCTGTGGACGAAAACACCCGGTCCTCATTGTTGGGGGAGCATGTACTTCTGAATCTGGAAATCCTCTGGCTCGCGTCATACGTGGATTCAACCCGTCCTGTCAACGCATATACATTCCCTCTGGAAGCTCTAGTACGCGCGCTGACTTCGCGTGCAAAGTCACATACAAAGACATCTGCCTCGCGCAGTCCGCGCACGCTGCGCGTCGACGTCTCTGTGGCGCTGCGCGAGCCAGGCGTGTCCGAGCCTCATCTCCTGGAAGCGCGCGTTCGCTTCCCGAACATATTGTGGTCAGATGGCTGACCGAGGTGCTGTTGGGCGCGCACTGCGAAGTACCATCTTTGCATGGCGTATACCGCTGGCTCAGTCCTTCCGTATTACTTCCAGAGCCAGATACACGCTACGAGTCCCATCCACCGTTGTACCGCTACGATGTAGAGATTGTGATATCGCCTGTATCGCGATCCCGTGACAAACGCGTCGAGCCACTGCACCTACCATAATTTCCTTCCTGCACTATCGGAAGAGTTCTACTTGGCATTGACGGAAGGAAGACGCGCCATTAGACTCTTGCCTTCGATAGGTACCCCGAGAGCTCAGAGTTCAAGGCGGAACACCGCCCTTTATGCGATATAATGATGTCCCGCACGGGAAGATGATGTCATCGATCCTCAGCACTCAGGCTGCGGGGGCCAAAGAATGGACGCTGGCGCCTGCGGCGCGGCTTGAAAGGCGCTATAAGATCCATCTTGACTTCGACCACGACCATATTACTTCATTCATCCATACCCAAGAATCGTCATGGTCTCTTCCTTGACAGATCTACCCGTCGAGGTGCTTATCGACAATGTGTTGCCTGCCGTCGATCTGGCCGATCTAGGGAGCCTTGCTGCAACAAATAAGACCATGGCTACCATATGTGCCGACGACACTTTTTGGAAGCGCAAGTGCTTAGAAGACTTCAACTTTCACAGCAGCGAGACGGCTCGGACGAGTGGTTGGAAGGTACTTTATCGTGGGCTCTTCCGCCCAAGGATATTCGTCTGGGGGTACGTCCGAGGTTCTTAGGCCATGATACTGCGCTTACTCCTGCACCAGTGAGAGACGCAATGGACGTCTTGGTCTGCAAGAGCTGCCGAGGGGGCTCGGGGCAGGTGTTCCGTACCCACTCGAGGTCCGGATCCCAGGGCATCGTATAGTCTCCTTGGCAGCTGCTGGAATGTATGTATAATTCATCATTTGCTTGACGCTGGTCTGACGTGAACATCTCAGGTCATTCTATGCACTAGACTCTAAAGGTGTGATGTTCGCATGGGGTACCATGAACGGCGAAGGTATGGCATTCAGCTCAGACGGCTTCTCCGTCGAGCACAAGACGGCGCCTGTACCCCACAAGCTCATCATGCCTACACCAATCCGCACCGTTAGGTGAGCTATACGCCGGTCACAATGAATGCTTCTTGATTTGCGTATAGCTGCGGGAGATTGCATACGGTCGCTCTTGACGCGAAGTCTCAAGTGTGGACATTCTGCAACTGGGGCAGGCCGTTCCAACTGGCATCTGCACTGGTCGACCGCCACTCGCCTGATACGACGCCCGTACAAGCGGAAGCTGGCTGGAGTTTTAGCGCGATACTGACTCAGTCCGGCGATGTTCTTGTCTACTGGCAAAACTCGGGAACGATGGGACGAGCATTCACGGAGCAGATGTCACTTATGGATCGTAACGACGAGACGAAGGCAAGGGCGGACGGCCAACACAGAATTCCCTGTGCAACCTGGGAAATGTTGCAGGACCCAGTTCGTCTCCGCCCTATCCCGGACCTTCCAACTCTCGCGGACAACGGTCTGTCCCAAGAAGAGCAGGCGGAGCCTACGAAACTCGTCAGGATCGCCGGTATGGACAATAACCTCATCGGGCTCACCAATAAGGGCCATGTTCTCCTACATCGTGGCTTGGACAATGACAGACTTGCCCCGGGGGCTCACTGGGAATATGTGCGTGAACTCGTTAGCGTGTAGGGCTCCTTCGTCTTGACCAACATCCCTGTAGCTGCCTGAATTCAGCGACATACATGCGTTGAAGCGTAACCCGATATACGCCGATGACACACTACAAGCACCAGAGACTATGCGTATAACTCATGTAAGGTGTTCGCTCCTACTCGCTTGCACGGCCCTGAATGGACTTGAATAGGTGACTGCCCATTTCCATAAGTTCGTTGCGTACTCCACCGGAACGCGGTCCGTCATCCTGATGGGAAACTCCGACACCGGCCCCCTCTCCAGACCCGAGATCATGCCCGCCCTACAAAATCGAAGCGTGATCAACGTTCTACTCGGCGACTATCACAATGCTGCTCTGACTTCGGATGGCAAGCTTCTCACTTGGGGGAGCTACTCGAACGGCGCGTTGGGCCTCGGCGACCCTCGTCAGCTACCTGCCGGTGCTCCAGGTGGATATGAGAATGAGGAGAGACGTCAGCGAGTCATAGCCCAGAGTTTCATAGCTGATCCCCCAAGCGTCACGGAGCCTGCCGAAGTCCGCTTCGATCACAACGGGGAGAAAGGCAGGAAGTTCGTGTTCGCGGCGACCGCGGGCGGATGGCACACCGGTGCTCTGGTCATGAGCCTAGAGGTGTGTAGCCTACATCCCCTAATGCTGTCCAACTAAGCTCGTTCGCAGCCCGAGAAGGACAGATTGGAAGAACAAGAGGAACAGCAGATGCCCGGTGCCTTCCCTGGGGCGCAGAACACAGAGACCGTACCTCCTCCTCCAGAAATGGGCCATACGTGGGGACCTGGAGAAATGCCGGGCTTCCCAGTGCCGGCAGGGGGTGGCTTCCGAGGAGGGATAGGTGGGAGGATCTTCCGCATCGGCTATGCAGGGAGGGGTATGAATCGTGGGGCATACGGACCCGGAGGCCGTGGTCGTGGTGGGCAAGCGTGACGAGACGCGGTATTGAAGAATTGGGGCCTCTGTCATTGTGGTTGTTGTTGTACGATATACGCTAGGCCGGCGCTGTCATGGCAGGAGCGAACTGGACAGCAGCAAGTCAGCTGAACGGCGATTGCCAGGACCCACGAGATGACACGGTCTCGTGACTATCCACACCCACGTGTCTTCATCGTGTATTTTGGTAAAGAACGCGCTTTCTCTCGCACGAGGACGGCCACCCGTCACAGTCTTCACTCCTCCAATAATCAGGGACATTGAAGAATCTCTATTATGCTCATCAATCAAGAGCGCCGGCGGGATGTTTGTTCGCTAGAGTCACTGAAGCGAGCTGCAAGCATGATTATCATCATCAATCGAGCGCCAATCATTCAACGTGGTGCGCAACGTCAAGACTCAGATGCGTATCAGAGCACACAGAGCTCGACTTGTCTTTGTCCACCACCACCATCGCATCTGGAATCATCGCTTAAGGCGATGAAGGCGAATATGCCCCGTTCTTTCAGAGACCTCTCTGTCGAGGTGCTTATTGACAACTTACTACCCGCTGTCGATCTCTCGGATCTCGGAAGTTTGGCTTCTACGAACAGGTTTCTTGCCGCTATTTGTAGCGACGACACTTTTTGGAAACGAAAATGCTTGGAAGACTTCAACTTCAGCAGTGGGGAGACGGCTAGAACCAGCGGATGGAAGGTGCTTTATCGCGGATTATTTCGTCCAAAGATCTTCGTCTGGGGGTATGTAATACGGTGGCGCTTCATATCAGCAAGTCACTTATATCAGTGCGCTCTCAGCGAGAAGAGTAGTGGGAGGCTCGGTATCCAGCAAGGGCTTTCCACGATTGGCGCTGGGAGTGGGGTCCCATATCCGATTGAGCTCGGGATCCCCGGGCATCGCATCATATCTCTAGCCGCCGCCGGAATGTAGGAGATGATCATACGCGCCTCTGATAATACGTCTAATCTTGGTCAACCTCTCATAGGGCATTCTATGCGCTGGATGTCAAAGGTCTACTTTTTGCATGGGGCACTCTCGATGGCCGACATGAGATGGGAAACAGGCGGGACGGGTTTTCTGCCGCATACAAGACCGCGCACGTTCCCTATCAGCTTGTGATGCCAAATCCCATACGTAGTCTGAGGTTAGTCGCTAGAACATTCTCACTCACTCAAGATGTTGTCTGACGGACATATAGTTGTGGGAGGCTCCACACGCTCGCCCTGGACACGAAGTGTCAGGTGTGGACCTTCTGCAACTGGGGTCGGCCCTTTTACTTAGAATCTGAGCGTTTCAATGGTCTACTGCCCGAGACGACACCTGTACAAGCAGAGGCAGGATGGAGCTTCAGCGCTATACTGACTCAGTCGGGCGACGTTCTAGTATATTGGCATGATGATGGGGCCATGAGGCGAGCATTCAACAGACAGATGGCCCTCATGGACCGCGACAATGGCACCAAGGCGCGACCAGATGAACAAAGCAAAACTATACCTTGCGCAACATGGGGGCTGAAGGAGGACCCGTTCGTCCTGCGACCCATACCAGACCTTCCCGTGCTTTCGCGCAACGGCTTATCCGAAGAACAGCAAGCTGAGCCTACGAAACTCGTCAAGATCGCAGGAATGGACAACGTGCTGATCGGGCTCACCAATAAGGGACACGTAATGAAACATGGTGGTCTACATAACGAATTGTCATCAGGGGAAGGCTCCCGCTGGGAATATGTACGTCGTCTGATCTTTAGTGCAGCATCTGCGCTCAGTCCCCCACCTAGTTACCTGAGTTTAGCGATGCCGAATACCTCAGACATAACTCTGTGTATCAGAGTGAGAAACTGGAAGCACCAGATATCATGCACATCACCCATGTAAGAGACTTCACTACATTGCCCCTCCGATACCCATGATGAGCGCATGTGCAGGTGACAGCGCACTTCCACAGATTTGTGGCGTACTCCACAGGCTCGCGGTCCATCATCCTGATGAGCAACGACAACACCAGTCCTGCCACTCCGGCCAATATCATGCCGGCGCTACAAGACCGAGGCGTAATCAATGTCCTCCTCGGGGACTATCACAACGCCGCTCTGACTTCGGACGGAAAGCTTTTCACATGGGGCAGCTACTCGAACGGCGCGTTAGGTCTCGGGGACCCTCGTGAACTCACGCCCGGCACCCCGGGAGGGTATGCCAACGAGGCACAACGGCATCACCAGGCGGAGGCTCGCGGCTGGATAGCTGAGCCACCGCCCGTGCGAGAGCCGACGGAAGTCAGGTTCGACTATAATGGAGACAATGGTAAGAAGTTCGTATTCGCGGCGACGGCGGCTGGATGGCATACCGGTGCCTTGGTCATGAGCTTGGAGGTGCGTTCTGTTGGTGGCGTGTCATTTCATTGCATTGATGTCCTCGATAACCCGAAAAGGATAGACCCAATAAGGAAGACTGAAAGGGCACTCGCGTCGAGATTGGTCATGCATGGACAAGGGGTCAACGTCGTGGCTCGCGTGAGTCTGCGAACCGTGGTCGTGAAGTTCAGAGATAGGACAAGGTTGAGCGTAAAATACCCATCGTGCAAAGCTGGGATGTTCTCCAATGGTTTCAGGGCAGCGGTCTTCACAAATGACGATAGCATACGGCTTCCAAGAAAGATATACGTCTAGAGGAAGAAGCAACGTTCGCGAAGCCCGCGCATACCTAGGATGTCCTGTCTGGGTTGTTAGCCACGATGTGATGAAACGTATGAATTACATCACGTACCCAATCCGCAGCCGTCAACCATAGATCCGCGACCCCATCCATCTTTCCCAGTACCGACGCGCCCTTCCAAACAAGAACATGCGGATCCACTTCCTTGGGCGCAGGCAGCACGGTGATGCTTCGAGAGGCGTCTGGGTATGACTGCATGATGATGGACTGCAAACTGCGCAGACTCTCAGTCTACCGCTGACCGTGCAATACGACGGGGAGCACGAACCGACTTTCAATCTGATACGACATGCCTGGAACCTGGGAGGTTCCGCCGACAAGAAGCACACTGCTTAGCCACTTCTTCAACCTCGCCTCATTCTCAACGCCTCGACAGCAGTTGTAGATCGCGACGTCCAGTGGCAGCTGACTGGCCTCGTATGGAATGTCGATCTGCTGTATGGGAGTGGAGTCGGGTGTCGGGGGTATCGGAGGCGTCGTGAGAGTAGGAGGAGGAGGGGCCGCTTCTGACGTGTCGACGTCCATATTTGCCGTGGAGGTACCGTTCTCTGCGAGTGGTGTACCTGGATGAAGGTCAGTAACCAAGCCAGAGACATATCCAATAGAAATTCACCGTTTTCGAGGGTCGGTTCTGCCGGTGGTACTGATCCTTCAGCAGGCGCTTCTGGAGGCTGTTGTGATGCCTGCTGAGCGGCGATTCGCTCCTTCTGCTTATCCAAGAGATGCTTGGTGGAGATCATCATCGCATTGGTCTGTTGCATATATCAGTCTTGGGCATTCGTGCCGCCCGAATATAGACAGGAAGCGTACCACAAGCTCCGGGTTATATCCTTCCATGTTTTCGCGAGTATCATACACGTCGTCGACGACGTCCGGGTGGTGAATCGGCGTTTGACCTATCTTGCGCCGGTCGTGGTCGATGATGCGAGGTTCAAAAAGACACTGCATATGAGTGAATGAATACGATGAACGGCGCATTCAGACTCATCCTGCTCACCATCACGGAGAGGATGACCTCGTCGTACGCTCGCAGTCCGTACTTCTCAGCCGGCTTTCCGGGCGCACGGACAATAAAGTCGTACAGATTCAGAGCAACATTGTGCTAGAGGACGTATTGACTGCTGATGCCGAGGTGGACCCAGATGAGGAGAGCTGCATACCTCGTTGAGAGTACAGAGCTTGATCTTCAGTTCTTCCATCACGCGCCAATCGTAAGACCGTGACAGGTTGAAGTCTTTGTATGGGAAGTCGACTTTCGTAAGTAGATGGTGTAGGAACTCTGTTATGCAATCGCCACCGAAGTTCAAGTACATCCTACATACAATCGTGAGCTCGCGGTGCATTGTCAAAGATTCTGCGATGCGCGGATATCTTGCCTCGTCTCAGGTACGACCATGCCGTCTTCTACACATGCGATGCTGACGCTGGTCGCTCCGATGTTGGCAACACAAGCGGTGGACAGTCCCGCTCCGTATGTAGCTGCGAGCGCATCCTATCCTTCTATGAGCACGACACGTCAAAAGGCGATGCAAGCTGTTTACCTGCTGCGCGCACATCTGCTTAAAGCCCATAGTGACCATGAGTAGATGTGCGAACTCTTGCAGGTACGACCTCTCGTAAAAGTTGGGGACGATCAAGATGACTGAATAGTCCTATGCAGCGTCAATGAACAGTTTCTCCTACGTAGTGAGGCGCCGACCTTGAAGTCCCTCCGTTCAATCCCAAGTTTCTCACTCAATGTCGTAGCGATGATCGTATCCAAGTCATCAGAGATCACCCTCTTATCCGGGTAATCTCTCGTATTGAACCTATTCCCAAAGATCGGCCATCGTAGAGTGAACCCCATCTTCTGCGGGTCCGCCAGCCTCAACGCGTCTTCGCCGACTAAGAAGTTCTTCCCTTCGGGGACTTCGTGGATGAAGTCAATGTGAAATGGGTCATTCTCGTCAGGTATAATCTCAGGTTGAGATTGTGCGTTGAAGGCCGAGGCTTTAGCGGATGCGTCGGGCGTTATGCGCAGCTTGTAGAACTCCATTCTGCCACGGAGTATGCCGTGCATGACATTCATTACGTCTTCATGATTATATTCCTATCAATACGGGTCAGATTGGAAGGGCCGTCCAGATATAATAACATACTGGTTCTAACCCCTGCGCCGCGCGGTCAGTGCCATCCACATCGGTCGAAGATGCGCCAGGGCGCTTGAGAGTTTCGTGGTATTGCGGCGGAGGTACTGGAGGTACTGTGCGTCGCGCGATGCAGTTTGAGACCGACACGGGGTTGATATCTGATGCGCGCCCAATGCGCAAGTTGCGAGAGCCAGGGTCGATGACTATGACTTTCGATCCTTTTCTACCCTTGACTTGTATCAGCAAGAGGCGCATGCATATCATGGGTTGAGACGTACCTCTTCACGAGGAGGGGGCGCAGATAGTCGTTGTTGCATGGAGTTCCGAGCCCATATTGTCTGCGTTTCAGAACGCAAGTACGAGCTGCCCTGATGTTTGGGATTCAAGCTGTGGCGCATGTCTGTATAAGCCATCATGTTCATAGCTTTATCTCATAGAGCAGCAGATACTGACGGCAAAGGTACATTGAATAGAGAGTGTTTCAACCCCACACTCTCATCGCGCTTGACGTTGGGTATACCGCGCGGCATCTTGACGGCTGAATAAACCGACTATATGACCGAAGGCGAGCACAAAGCTAGAGATACAGCAGGGTTTGAGAGCAGAAGGTCCGATGGAGAGGAATAGAGTAGATTCACAATAGTTGCGATATACAAATAGAACACAGAGCGAAAGCAGTAGCCCGGTGGTTCGAGACAAGACGCGTCGAATTGGCCGCCGCTGCCGGCGCGTCGCGCGCGTTTGAAGCGCGGTGGTCCTTGTTTGCTCTTGCGCCCATGAGCACCCACCAGGCGTAACGTCATCTGAACGTTCATTCAATATTTGTGCCCATGCTACTCGAATTGTGTCTACTCATGACGATAGAGCCTGAGGTAGTATGCGATTGCGCCAGAGCTCATGTGAGCATGTGGTATATGACTTGAGTATCCCTGGACTTTATGCGGGATCGCTTCTTTCCCCGCAGGGCTAGAGATAGCCCCGAGCGGAAGCCCGTATGTAACCGGGCCACCAGTACTTATAAGAGAACACCCTATCTGCTCTATCTACGGTACTCACAATCATGGATCTCCCCCCTCAGCCCGCCTATCTGCCGACACCAGGCAGCATCCTCCGCCCCGACCCTGACCTCTATGCCCGTATCGCCAAAGCACCCCGCACCCCGCTAAGCTCGCACATCATCCCTCCACGATCAGGCTTTGCCTGGAACGCTCCCGCTGGCTCCATAATCCGCCTGAGTACGCCCGAAGGCCCACAAGTCGGCGATCTCAACATCTGGTCCGCATCAAATCCGCAAGAGCGCTTCTGGGCGTCTCGAACGCGCCAGCTGCATGCAACGCATGTGAGCACTGGTGATCGGCTCTGGAGCTGTCTTCCCTATTTGAGACCACTTTGCACTATCGTGGACGATACCCTCGGGAGGGAGGGGAAGGGAAGGTGGGGAGATGGGAAGGGGAGAAGCCAGTGGGGTGGAAGGTGCCATGATCTCCTTGGGACACGGTGTGATCCGTACGGTAAGCGCCAACATCCTATGCATGCATCAGCGCACTGAATAGTCTATAGTCAACAAGATGCTCACCGGTCGCACATATAATCATCACTGTCACTCAAACCTCACACGCGCGATCCAGCCTTTCGGCCTACAAGAGTCGGATGTGCATGACGTGCTGAACGTCTTCCAGGTGACGTCGCTCGACACCGAAGGTCGCTACTGCATGGAGAGTTGTCCATCTACACCCGATGACTACATCGAGTTCTTCGCCGAGACGGACTTGCTGTGCGCATTGAGCACTTGTCCGGGTGGCGATCTTAGCCGCTGGGGGTGGATCGGCGCAAAGGACGGCGAAGAGGTGACGGAGGAGGATGTCATGAAGGAGACATGTCGTCCTATCAATGTCGAGGTGTATTCGGTCGACAAGGCAGCTCTGGAAGGCTGGGAGGAGTCAAAGGTTAGCGACTACGCCGGGAAGCATGGCCTGTAATGGTGGCAAGTGACCGTCGTAGGCATCAAATCAATTTATCAAAGAGCCTGTAGACAACCTGGGAAAGCATGTAACGACATCAGTTGTTGTGTCTTGTTTGTCCCAAGTTCAACTTTTGCCGCGTGCGCAATATCGGTTGCTTCCTGCGCTCACTCACGTCCCCGTCTCCAAGTCTCCTTGCCCTCACGACTCGGTCCGAGTGACGACGAACCGTCGACGCCCGTCCTCTCTCATTACAACCACGCTCTTTATACGAATACTTTCTGATACACAATGGGCTTCATCAAACGATTCCTCTCCCTCGGCAGCCGCAAGGGCAAGAAGCAACGCAACCAGCTCACCAGCGCTTCTACGCCTGGTCTCAATGACTTCCCACCCACCTCTCGCAATGACAGGCGCAAGGAAGAGCGCGAGCAGGAGGATGCTGCACGGCGCTTATTGCGCTCGTCCTCCGCCCACTTTACCGTCGTCTCTGAGGTGGACTTTACGTCTTTGCCTCCGATGCGTGAGTTCACTCTTCACTCACGTGCTAGAAATATCTAAACCTTTTTATAGCCCACCCTATCGATAGCCTGAGCCCTATGCCAACAGGCGCTTCGGTCTACAGTCTCACGCCCTCGGCCTCACCATCACGTTCGACTGTCCAATCCCGTGGTCGCACCTACTCGGTCAAGATTCTCGGCCGCGAAGTCCACACTCGCTCGACCACTACCGAGTCGAATGTTCAGACTCCCTCGCGTAGCAGCAGCGGCTCCCGCGCAGAGACGCACCCGGCCATCACCCCTCACGACGAGAAGCGCATCCACCGTCTTCGTCAAGACCCTTCCGTTGCGAGTCTCTTGGACATGTACGACACGCATGGACAGCTCGATGCTGCAGCCTTCTCCAACTCTCCCGAGAAGCGCTCTTCTGCTTCCGCTGCTTCTACTTCCGTTCAAGAGAAACGCATGAGCAGGCAGGAGAAGCGCATGAGCAGGCAGCAACGTGCTGCGCAGGAGATCGACCAGGTTGGGAGGGCGCAAGTACAACGGAGTGGATCAACGCTCAGGCAGTTGCTTGGGAGTCCTGAGCCTGAGTATGGTGATCATGAGCGTACCAGCTCTAACGAGGGCGATATCTCGTGGGCCGAACGTTTCCTTGGGTATGCGATGTGATTACTGGTGATCTCATGTACGATTACTCACTCTGTTTGCAGGGAGCGTGGCTCTGACAACGACTCGTCTCCTTCGGACGTCGACTCGCCCATGATTGTGACGCCCAAGGACGCCACTTTCACCCTCCCGGCAGACCTCACCAAGGAAGTCGGCAATGTCACTCAAGCCAACATGACACTTTCGACGGAGGCCAACACTACAGTCAACAACTCGGCCGTTAACTCGCTAGAAGTCGAGTACAGCCAGACTAGCGACCAAGTCAAGACCGAGCTTGGACTTCCCGTGCGCCCTACTACGCCCGCGACGCCTGCACGTCCCGCGGCCGAGGTCTTCGGATTCTTACTCGAGCGTCGCAAGAGCAAGAGTTCGAATGCGACACTATTGCACGCCACCCAAGATCAGGAGGACCACCCGCTGCCTCCCCTTCCCACGGGCAGCTCGGCGTGGACGGCCAGGACTGAGAAGCTCACTCTGCCCGAGCAGCCCAGCCCGACCCATTCGCAGGCCAACACCTCGCTCTCAACCGACGCACCGTCCTCAGCAGGTTCGATCCTTGAAGACCCTCCTACCCGCGCCATGATCATTACCCAAGCCCGCGCACCGACGCCCGTACTTCTCCAACAGCAGCAGCGCGCGGTCGAAGTCCGTCAAAGCCGCATACCGCGTGGTCCGCGCGCACAGGCTGGTCACAACAGGAACCGCAGCTCGGTTAGTCTAGCTGCCCCTGAGCTCGACACGCACAGCACGGGCGCAAGCACATCGACGACGCAGAGCTTCGTCACGGCTCAGAGTTCGCACTCCATTCAACCGCCCCCGGCTCCCGCTACGGAGTCCAAGCCTCGCGTGTCGGACGAGTTCAAGACGCCCGTCAAGTCTACGCGTATCCCCGTCGGCCCGCGTGAGGCTCTCCGCTCAGGTGCCGCCAACGCTCAGACACCGCGCGCGTCCGAGCAGCCTCTGAAGATGCCTTTCGGCCTTGCGCAGAATCAGGGTCACCCCAAGACGCCCAAGGCGCCTATTGGGCTTGGCCTGGGTCATGGTCAGCCTGTCGATCCCGACGCGTACACACCCGTCCCGGCTCGTCGCGGGAACCGGGAGCGCCGCATCGCGTCTGCAGCGTCCGCGAGGAGCGTCGAGTCAACGCAGAGCGGTGTCGGCAAGCGCTCGCGCATTCCGAGGAAGAGCAAGGAGAACGCGCTCGACCTCGCCTCTGCCCCTGTCACCGAGGAGAAGAAGCGCCCCAGGACGCCGGACGCTGCCACATTGTTCGCCAGTGCTGGGTCTGTTGATCCCGACAGGAGTGCCGACCTTTCGCCGGTAGCGCAGAGGATGATGGCTGACCTGCGCGAGAGGAGGAAGCCGATGAGGGCGGCGGGGCAGATGGCTGAGGTCCTCACCGCTGAGCTGCGCAGGTGAGCACTCAGCCTGGCCTCCATCTCTGAGCTCTTCATGAGCTCTATTCCCTCCATGGATACGAATGAACGTTGACAAACGATTGAACTGACTTACATACTGCGATACCTCTTTCAGCACCACGACACGATGTTGAATGCCTCCACCTACGATTATCCTCCTTGTTATCCCGCCGCGATCCCTCCTTTCCTCATATCTCCCGCTATCCTCTCCTCTCCACCTCGCTTTTCATACCGCTCTCGAAATCCCTATGAAATCTACATATGCTCTCCCAACCCGCTTCCCTCTCGCACGTCCTGTTAACGCTCTTTTCTCTAGCTCGATGCTCTTACTCTCAGTTCACTTTCCAGTTATGTTTTGGGGTTGACTTGTTTTCTTGTTTGGCCGTCGCTCGCCTGTGGCGATCGTGTACTTAGCACTTAGTTTTGCTGTGTACATGTTTTGGCAGGCTGGAGCCGGGCTTTCGTTGAATCTACATACATGCACCATTTACTATGAAGTCCTACGGGTATATATGGGTACTCGTGAGATGGTTCGGGGTCAGTACTGTGTAGCCGACGTCGTCATTGAAGTCGACATCGGACCGGACGGCGATGTGGTCGTGGCACATCGCGTGGCACTCGGGGTACTGATTCAGTAACTGTTCGAACACATCTTTTCGCTTTTCAAGCACGCCCGTAGCCTGCTCGACGACTCAACGAGCATCGCCAGCCGTGCGATCTCCGTCGACCAAATAAGACGCCTATCTGTCGGACAACCTGGCGGCAACACGCCTGAGCCACGCTTTGTCATCTGCTTCCGGCGGGTCCGCCGTGCCGCACCCGCACAGTCCGTCGTCCAATCTGAGTCGAACTCCTCGCACTCCTCCGTCGTCCACCACCACCTCCTTCCCCTCCAATTCCCTCCAGCGTCGGACACCTGCCACACCACGTGCACCGTCGTTCTTTGACAACGTTGCCATTTCGGTCGAGGAGGACTACGAGATGAAGGACTATGCGGGCACCGAGGCGCGCGATGCGAATGAGGATACTAGGTCGGAGAGGAGCGCGTTGTTAGGCCCTTCCCCGTCGGATTCGGGCGTCGAGAGCGTAAAGAAGAGGGATGGGCATGCGACGCTTACCAGCAGCGTTAGCAACCTCGCAAATACTATCATTGGTTCTGGTACGCGCCACACACCGTACCTACTTCCCGAGCGTATCTGATAGTCTGTACAGGCATGTTGACATTCCCGAGAGCACTTGCATCGGCCGGCATCATACCCGGTATAATAACTTGCCTGTTTAGTGGTGGGGTAGCCGCTTTCGGATTGCACCTTCTGAGCATCTGCGCACGACATGCACCGCACCGACGTGCGAGCTTCTTTGCCGTTGCGGAACTCACATTCCCGCGCGCGGCCGTCTTCTTTGACGCCGCCATCGCGATCAAGTGCTTTGGCGTGTCCATCAGGTATGTCTATGTGCTGGCTTTGAGTGGTAACAGACAGTGTGCTGATGAGTGGCGACGACAGCTACTTGATTATTATCAAGAGCTTGGTACCCAGTGTGGTGCAAAGTCTATACCACGATATCGGACATGGCGCTGTGCCTCCCGAATGGACGCTTAATGGACGGATATGGATCACGCTGCTCATGTTCATCCTGGTACCGCTATGCTTCATGCGCCACTTGCACTCGTTGAGGCATACGAGCTATGTCGCCCTCTTTTCCGTCGGTGCGTACCTTCCAGCTACATACGAGACTTCGGTACATGTGCTCATGTGTGTATAGCGTATCTGGTGCTCATTGTCATTGTGGTGTACTTCCACCCGCTTGAGAACATGCCGCCGCGTGGAGATGTATACCTCGCGCACTGGTCGACGGACTTCATCTCCACATTCCCAGTTCAAGTATTCGCCTTCACCTGCGCGCAGAACGTACGTCTCGCTCGTCCGATATATTCTATCTACTCGCCATGCTCATCTTACTTCCAGCTCTTCCCGATATTTAACGAAGTTCAAACCAACTCACAAGCGCGCATGAACACGATCGTGGGCAGTGCTATCGGCTCTGCGACCATCACCTACGAAGTCATAGCCGTATTTGGATACCTGACATTCGGCAGCAACGTCGGTGCTAATATCATTGCGATGTACCCCTCCACATCTCTCTTCGTCGCTGTCGGTCAGCTCGCCATCGCCATCCTCGTTCTGTTCTCCTACCCCCTACAAGTCCACCCATGCCGCAACTGCCTAGACAAGGTCTTCAGCTTTGGCTCATCCGTTGAGAAGGGCAAGCTCGCGAGCGCACAGGACGACGAGGACGAGGATGACGAGAGTGTCACAGATGCGGACCATTCGGGCGGGGAGATGAGCGTCGCGAAGCATACGGCCCTGACATCTCTGATTGTCGCGGGCGGTTTCACCATCGCGTACTTCGTGGACAACCTCGAGATGGTTCTATCGTTTGTCGGCGCGACGGGAAGCACGACCATCTCGTTCATTCTGCCGGGTCTGTTTTACTGGCAGATGCACCGTGGGGATCCGACGGCTAGTAAGGGGATGACGAGGGCTGCGCTTGCACTTGCGTGCTATGGCGGGTGTATCCTCGTGTTTTGGTGCGTCTATCGTGTTATCGTTTATGTGAGGAAGATTCTGACGGACAGTACAGCTTGAGCTTCAATATTTATAAGATCGCGAGCGGGTCAGGGCCTGCTGGACATTGAGATAGATGTCATATTTATTGAATGCATATGGATGATATCAACATCACAAGATTAGTTCTTGAGATCTTGCGAAAGCCGCAGGCAAAACAAGTACAAAAGGGTATCAGTCGACTTCGTCTACGCCGTGCCCGGTCACCAGGTGAGCCGCGCCTCTGGCCTCAGGGGGCAACCGCGACCGGTAGAAATGCTCAACCTTGAGGCCCTCTACCTCCGACAGCTGGCGAAGCCACTTCAGCATTCGCCTCGGCGCATCTTCCTGCGCCTTCCTATTTTTCCAATAAAACAACATCCCGAAGGGTTTCCTACTCGCCCGTTCCCGGATCCAGCCGAGCGCCTGACCCAGATTGTCCTCATTCCTGTCAAAAAACTTGTTCTCCGCATCCCAGATGATCAGCCAACGGAGCGCAGGGAGAAAGCCGCCTGCGTCCCGCGCCGCCCACGTTAGTTTGTCGCGGGGGAGCGCCAGAGCCTCGCAGAAGAACATGAAGTCCTTGTGTGTTATCCGCACGCTCTCAAGGAGAATGCTCTTTCCGAAGTACTCGTCCCAACCGTTTGCGTGCCGGTATGTGAGGTTGTGCCTATAGGGCATCTCGAGCGACAGGTAACGTAGACCTTTCACTCCTAACGCCTGGCACCATTCCATGATAGGGGTTACCACGGCCCATGCTTCATGGGAATCTGCATACTCCTTGTGACGATCGTAATCCACCTTCGGCTCTAGCGCGAGCCTCACTCCTGGCGGTGTCACGTACCACGAGGGGTCGTTGGGGTAACTAGCTCCGTGTCCGACTTCAATACTCATGGTACCGTGCACCCTGAGCCAATCGAACGGTCGCTTTGGCGCGTCGAACTTATAAGGGACATACTTGTGAAAACCGTCGAAACAGAGTTGAACGGACGCGTCCGTGGGAATCTGGAGCGCTTGCCATAACTGCCAGACGAGGAACAGGCTCCCCGCTAAGAAGAGACGACGGAGACGCGGGACTCGGACTTTGCGGTCGCGACCCTTTGCGTCTCGACTCCAGGCGATATTGGTGTTTTCGCGGCCGGAGAAGTTCAGGACTTCGAGCAGAGGATTCGATTCGATCAAGTCGAGGAGGCTGGTGTACGCGCCTTTGGCGCCGCTTGTGTATCCCTGCACGCTCAGCGTCCGCAGTTGAGTGCAGTTCACGATAGATATGCTTGGCAGGGGCCAGCGTAAGAGGTTGAGATGTTGGAGGTTTGGCGCATGAGCGAGGTCGAGGTCGAAGTCAGCTCCCGTTGCCGACTCGTACGCGCGTCGGTAGCTTGAGGGACCCCGCGCAGCGACCTGTACGAGCGCTTCGATGCGCCTGGCATTGGCGTGCAGAAAGTCTTGGTGTTCGTCCAGCGCGTCCGGAGTGAACAGGATACGCAGACGAGGGTAGTCCCGAGCGCGCTCGACGTATCTAGCCACCCAATCTCTATTACCATAGAGAGGGATCGTAGTCCAGAGCCATGCATCTCCGAGAGCGGCGGCGCGCCACTCGCGGCATACAGTGGTCACCGCGAGCCAGCTCAAGCAGCTTTCTAGGGTAAATATCGAGTGGTCGCCGAGTAGGGTGAAGTCCGCGGCGTCGCGGAGCTCGTGGAAGATGAGGGCGAGGATCTCTTCAGGAAGCTTGGAGATGGCCGGAACACGGGCAGCCTCGGACTGGGGCTTCTCGTCGAGACCAAGTCGTTCGCTGAGACTCGAGAGGTGGCGAGAGAGCGATGTGCGGAAGTCGGAGTCCTCGCGTCCGATCTCCTGGTAGCCCGCATGGGATCGACCCTGCCCGAGGGATACGCCTGTCTTTTCCAGAACTGAAGCACCGAGGTTGTGGAGAGACATCTGCATGAGCTGACGTTCGAGCATCGTGGACGTCGTGCCTGTCATGTCGGTGGGGTAGGAAGCGCTGAGAGAAGCAATGGGCAAGAAGAAAGCGATGAATGAAAGGTAGGTCGGTGTGGCGATGATATACATCGTTATATGGCCATCGTCGAACAAAAGTGACGATTAGATCCCGCCTTGCCAGACCACGACGCGCGCAGCATAGGCCGACGGCCATCACTCATCCCCGACGAAGGTCAAAGCATCGCCCGCGATCTCGCACAAATATCATTGTCCTGTCTCACCCGTCTTATCCTATCGAAGGCAAGGACGCCGTGACTCGCATGACCGACATGATGACCATTGTTCTCGAAAGAAGCGGATACATATCGCAGTGTACTACGTTCAGCCGCACACATGGCCCGGAATGCAAAGCGTATATGTCGACGTATGAGCCCATTCGGTGGCCGTCGCCGTCGCCGTTCCGGGAGTCGTGATATCCGAGAAATAGGTGTACGTCTGCGTCACGAGTGAGCGTCAAAACCAATACGATAGGCAAAGAACACGCACCTCAGTCTCGGTCCCAGTGCAGATCCAAGAGTAGATGATGGTGAGATCGCGCTCTGAGAGCTCTGCGCGCTTGGCCTCGGGCGCGGGAGTGATCTCCGGGGCGAGCGCCGCGTTGGCCGGGTACCTGCTCACGGTGGTCGTTCCCGGGTTAGTGGTCGTCACGGTCGTAGTTGTCGCCGCGACAGTGTGCGGCACTGTCGTCTTAATGAGGCTTTGGCATTCTCCGTACGTCTGGAAGACGGCTATGCATGACGGTCAGTGAAGTGGCATAGCGTGTCGATAAGAAAGTATCGTACTGGATACAGAGCGCGGAGCAATGGCAGCGCTGGCTACCGCGGCGAGAGACGCAGAAGTGATTAACGTGAAAGCGCGCATGGCGGCCAACGACGGGTTTGCCAAGAGACCACTTCGAGAAGGGAACCTGCGCGCATTTCTTATACTTTCGCCGCCGGCTGAGCTTCGGCTGTCCATGTGTGTACGCCTCAACATCGGATCGTATGACTGAATATTGCTGTAAAGTGAACAGCGTGGGCAGGTCGATCCATCAGTCGAGCACGAGGAAAGCCATCAGGGTGACGGGGCGGTCCCAAATTCCTCGGAAAGGCGAGAAGCACGAATCAACTCGTCCATTCATACGGTCACCGAGGACGAGCATTTCTGGAGGATCGCGCAAGGCTGTGACGCCACCTGAGACTGGAGGGTTGCATATGACAAGGGCAATGCGATTGAGCAGGCCCATCCAGTACCGAGAGATGGCCGGTCGGCGCTAAGGTTCGAACATGAGGTTCAGCCTGATCAACCTGTAGTACACCTCGCCGACTTGACAAGGAATCCATGCGTCTGTTGACTACATAGATTATCTTGCGAATGCTTAACGCCGACGACGCGGCTAGAATTGACGCACAGTTATTCAAATCTTACCAGTCACGTCATGACCAGCTAATCAAAAGTCATGTTCGCCCGGATCACCCTCGAGGATCGCTTCAAAGTAGGGTTGGGCACTTTCCGATTGACGGCGAACTTTGGCTGATAGGACGTCGCGGTTGAAGACAAGTTTATGTGCAGCTTACCGGGTTCGTTGATTGTGACTCTGCCCGCGTAACGCGCTAAAGTCACACTATCACAGCCGGGCCGGCCGGCCGGACACCCCGGGCCCACATGCGTGGGTCAGTGGGTTTGTGTGTTCCTTTCATGTCCGTCCAGGAGGTCGAGTACTTATGACCTTTGCCAAAGGGATACGCACATACTAGTTTCGTCACCTAAGGTCATCTAAGCCACGAGGACACTCGTACACCACAGCTGCTGCGACACTCCTGAATTGCTAAGCGCCACACTGGCAGGTGCCGAATCAAAAGCTTCGATGGTCAATCGAGTAGATGCATTGGCATGGAGGCATGGAAAGTCGCGACATTGGTGAGTAGAGACAGCTAACAGCATATTACATAGTCCATCAGAGTATACAAAAGAATTTCCTAGGTCAGAAGCGGCACAATAAGTGTAGGAATAGCCGATTTGCGAGATAAGGTGTACCACGCAGCGCGCCACGCCCGGGGAATCGCCATGATCAACTGCACGATAGTGGGGATATGCCAGTCGCTGGGCATATTGAAGAACTCCCAGTAGCATCTCGTGACTGGGCGGCGCAAGGTCACTGATGAGAGCGAAGAGCTGATATTCTCGAAGCGAGCGACGACTTCGTCCATAGTCGGACGTTCAGCGGGATCGTCCTTCGTCATGTCCGCGACGAGCTTCTTCATGAAGCCGAATCCAGTATAGCCCTATTCAAACATGTCTTAGTCACCGGTGGTGAGCGGGACTGCGTAGAGGAGCAGACAGACCTCGATGAACTCGACCTGGATGAGGTTGCCGAGGTACCAGACGTCGGTCGGGAACGGGTTATACAATGTATTGGCGATCACACGCTCCTTGCTCAACTCGGGAGGACGCTGCGTATATCTTACGGTACTGTGACCAAGGGCACCGCTACGGGGACTAACCAAGGCCGCAGCCTTATCGTCGCACTTGATAGCGAGTGCAAAGTCGATGAAACGGTACCGGACCGGACGCTCCGTGCGCGTGAAGTGCTTGGCCTTTCCGTCCCAAGCCACAGTGCGGTCGATATCGAGCGGATGGAAACCGTCGGGATACATGGGCGTCGCATCGTACATGATGTTGTGATACGTGCAATCGCTGTACCAGCGTATCGTGTTAGCGAATGTAGGCTCGAGAGATGACGGCCAGCTCGACTACATACCCGTGCGCAATGTTATGCTCGTGCATGAATTGCATGCCCTGGAACGAGAGCGATGAGTGTGTTGAAAGTACTAGTCAAACATCGTTGCTACGAGACATACCTCGAAGATTTGCCTAACGAATTCGATGGCTTCACCGACGGTATCGAATCCCGGACTATGCCAGGGACGCAGAAGGGGCATGACCAGCGCCTTCTGCCCACTATTAGGCAACGCAAACACGTCCACGAGTGGCGCGGTGTGATTCCGCGGGTCCATGAGGGCGTCGGAAGACAGGTACTTCAGGATCTCCTGTTGAGCAAGGGAGCCGCCGTCGTCTTTGATGACCTTGATAAAGACCCGGCATCCATCCGAGACGCGTGTGGCGTCAATGACGAGTTTGCCAGTCTGCCATGGATGGGTCGTCAATATGAGTGTGCGTACGCCACGAAATCAGCGCTCACCATGTTCTCCTGGCAATCTTCCGTCTCCGCATGTGCGCGCTGTGACGGGACCTGCCAGTCATAGCGGTAACGCGGACGTAACTCGTAACCCGCGCGATGCTTCAACCACGGCTGATAGTGTCGCCATCGAAGCTCGGTACCGTTGAGAGCATTCGTATTCACGCTCTTCGCTCGCCAGACTTCTGCGGTGTCCTCACCGGAGGGCGGAGGTGTTGTCTCCACCAAACGCACGAGGTCGAGTTCTCTGGAGGTGGGCATGGCTGTAGTCGCGGAATGAGAGAGAGAGAGAGAGAGAGCACAGTAGGCGTCTGCCACGGCGAGGCCTTTTGTAAGCTTTCACATACGGGGCCAAATGGCCGTGGTGGGGCTTCACGAGTATCTCGGGCAAGGCGACTGCCGAGGATGGCCAGAGGCGTGCTGATCGACGTAAACCTGTCAGTGAGTATAGTATCAAGTTCCACAGCTTACGGCCTGGGAGGGCCGTGGGTTGGATTCGCGAGTTGCACATTCGCAGAGGTTGTCGTGGGCTGTTTGAAAGCGCTTGCGGCGATTGCCGTCTACACGATGTCCAGCGAAGGTCCAACAGAAATCCTGAACAGGCTGTATCGTAGTTCGCGATACATCCCTGACGCCTTCACGATCGAGCATGTTGGCCGCGGTCGCAGCTGCCTCTTAACGGGCCGGCGCAGATTCTACGAGCATGACGTTCAACACGGTGCATACGAGGGTGAAGGTTTCCTGGGCGCTAGCGCAGATGGCGACAAGACGGATCCGGCATAAGGAGCTCGGCGGGTGAATGTGCATCTAGATGCATCCAAAGTTGGGACTCGCATTCGGTGGCGCCATGCCCTTGAACAGCGCTCACGGTGTGGATAGCGCCTCGGCCACGACAAGCGCTGTCGACGTCCCTACGGGCCATGGGTGCGTGTTTACAGGGCCGACGCGTTCTGCGAGTACAACGATCGACTTCCTGATGTCGAGTCTCGGCGTCGCGAGGTGCAGGAACAGTGTGTATTGAGCTCCTTTCAAGGACAAGCTCGTACTTGAGGACGTCCAAGTAAAATTGCAACCTGTCGTGTATCGCATCTGTCACGTTCAGAGACCGGACGCACAAGACCAAAGTCTCGACAGTCAGTTGACAATGTCGGATTCGGGCTGTTCGGCACGCACGTATTGTCCGAAGCAGTCTTCTCGCCTCTTGCAGCACCTGGTGGGAGTATGGCGATTCCCAACCAGAGTCAGAGTGAGATCGCGCTGGCAAGTCGGGCCCAGCGCGATGCTCAAGCCAGCCAACGCCGCTCGATGGCGCTCAGCAGGGTGCTGTAAATGGACGGCGGAAGGGTCTTCCCCAGGTCTTCCCGGCTGGCAGGATAAGTTCAAACCCAGTGGACATGGCGGATTCGCAGGTGAAGGTTTCTTGGGCGCTTGAGACGCTCATAGGGCCATCAGCCGTGATGGCGAGCGCGCGTTTTGCCAGTTCATTAGCACGGATGA
The DNA here is from genome assembly GCA_900536885.1 of Peniophora sp. CBMAI 1063. Classification (NCBI taxonomy): domain Eukaryota; kingdom Fungi; phylum Basidiomycota; class Agaricomycetes; order Russulales; family Peniophoraceae; genus Peniophora; species Peniophora sp. CBMAI 1063. The sequence goes on from UWZB01000123.1 coordinate 59,888, forward strand.
CGACAGGATAGATCTGGCATAACGAGCGCGGGCGGTTGTATGGGCGTCTAGATGCGACCGAAGCCAACGACGAAGGGGCTCGGACCGCACAACAGCGCTCAGAAAGTCCCTAGACAGCAGCGCCTCTGTCATGACAGGCGCTGTCGGCGTCGCTACGATGATAGACAGCCACAGGCATAGGCGCCGTGCATCGGGCCGCGGCTGTGACGTACTGCCTGCAGTCGACGGCGAACTCGAAGAAGAAGCGGTGAAGTTTGCATTTCACAAAAGGCAGTGCCCGGTACTATAGCAGCAGACTGTAGACGGTACATGGAGACGATACGGGGAATGTGGATGTGATGTGGGAGATGGGTGTCGGAAGGGAAGAGGAGATGTGGGAAATGAATGGGCGCTTGTGTCGCTTGTTATTGGGCGGACCGAGCGCTGCTGCTCTTGACCTCGAACACCATCATCTCCCGCCTCCCTCTATCTCGCGCGCCCTTGGCTTTGCGCGTCACGCTCTCAGAAGCAGATCAAGACGGAGAGCAGATAAAATACAGCGAAATTCGGACGTGGGATGTCGCTAGGTGCGGACGAATATCCCGAGCCGCCTTTTCGTCCGCGTGCTCATACATCCGCTCCTATTCCTGCCCAGCCATGCCCGTGCTCGTTCGGGCCCAGTCGCCAGAGATGAAGGGCGTGACGATGCTCTCGCACTCTGCCGAGCCGTTTGTCGCCGCCGCCACGCTGCCGCTCGCACAGCCGCCCGCCAGTCCTCCCTCGTCGTCCGCAGCAGGAGCGGAAGCGGGAGGGAACGAGGACGAGCCGGACGGAGCGCTGATCGAGGCGTTGAAGAGCAAGGACCGATTATTTGTGCTGCGTGTGGGCGAGGTGCTCGAGCAGCTGATCAACGACCGCCGGTCAGTGTATATTGCTCTCCCTCGGCCTCGGCTTATTAACGAATATATACAGGACGCGAACAGAAGTGCACACGAGCTCGTCCTACCAGCGCCTGCTCGTCCACCGATGCGCGGCCTACTACAAAGTCACGCCCGACACGGAGACGGCGTCCAAGAACGCGATCGCACTCGTCCTCACCATCGACAGCCGCGTCCCGCCCCGCAAGATCGCTCTCCTCGTCCCCAACGACGCTCCCCCCGCCCCCGCTTTCAAAATCATGCCCAGAAAGGCAACCGCCGGCCGCGCACAGCCGTCCGGCGCCGGCGCGGACGGCCCGCAGAAGAAGCCGACGCTCGAGGAGCGCGAGGCGGCGTACAACGAGGCCAGGACGCGGATATTCCACACGTTCGAGGAGAAGGAGCGCGAGCGGCAGCGGCTTGAAGAAGCCGCGAGCTCGTCGTCGACGACGCCCAGCTTGTTACTTTCCGGCTCGTCGGCGTCGGCCAGCACGAGCAACTCGGTCGCCGGATCGTCCCTCGGCGACACCACGGACGACGGCGCCAGCACCGCCGCGACCGAGTCGGAGTGGTCCGCGCCCGCCGCGCCGCCATCGCTCAAGACGAGCAACTCGGGCAGCACGCGCAAGGGCACCATCCGCTCGCCGCGCGCATCACGTGCTGCCTCGCCCAGCTACCCCTCGCTGTACGAGCCCGTCGCGCCCGCACAACAACAACCTCAAGAATACCCGGTACAGGGCCCTGGGCCGTATCCGCCGCCCGGGCCGTACTCCCCGCACCCAGCGCCATACGGCGCGTACGGGTACCCCGCGTTCTACGGCCAGCCCGCGCCCCCTCCGCCCCAAGCGCCCGACGGCCAGCCATACTACCCGAGCCCGTACCTCTGGCAGCCCGCGCCGGGCGCACCGCCCGCGCAGTACCCCTACGCACCTCCTCCTCCCCCTCCTGGCTACGGATACCCGTACTACCCGCCGCCGCCCCCGCCGACGATGCCCCCGCCGCAGATGTACTTCGATCCGGG